>JALPQD010000130.1:2303446-2672004 GCA_023101885.1 Typhlomys cinereus | reverse complement strand
CAGGAGAAAGAAAGCCTCAAAAAGGGTCGTGCTTAGGATCACAAAGTTCACCCACATGAGAGCAAAGGCCCTGAATCCCCCTCAGTGTGGGTTCATCAGGCCACTGGGGGACCCAGGCAGGCAGGCAGGGCAGGCCCAGAATGAAATATATTCCTTCTCTTTGAGTTTAAGAATAGCTGATGCTATAGACTGGATGGTACAATAAAACTCAAAGCTTGCCAGCCACTCTCCTTCTTATGGGAGAAGGAGAAAGATGCCATTGGGTAACAGGGAGTGAAAATGATTTAAATTCATTGTGTGGAGAGATGTAGGAAGGGAGAAAAAAGGGTGGGAGGGGAGAATGGATGAGGGGGGAAGGGATGCAGGGTAGAGGTAGATAATGGCTGATGAAAAACACATAAATTCATAGTTAATGTAATTTAAAAGTAAAGTTAATATAAAATTTCTTGTATACATGTGTGGAACTGTCAAACAATAAAATCATGGAACAAAAAGAGAAAATTAAACCAGTATACAACACACACACACACACACACCACACACACACACACACACACACTTCATAGCTTGAAATCTTTAGCCCCAATATGAATACATGGAGGGCTAAACCTTTAAGAAAGTCATTAAGATTAAATGATATCTTAAAGGTGAGGCCTCCAGTGTGTCCATAAGGGACAGAGATGTGTGTACACATAGGAATGACTGTGAAGACAGGATAAGGCCATGTGTGACCACACTACAAAACTGCCTGGCTGGAATTTTGATCTTGGTCTTGCATCTCTCTGATGCATGAGGGGATGAATGTATCTACTAAGATACTTACCGTATTTTCTGTTAAGGGTCCTGGTCAAACTGTTGTAGCAGGGAGCTAAGGATGGGTCCCTTCCATCACTAGTAGCTGAGGAGACTGAAGAGCTGGAAGAAACTATTCTTCCTTTTCTTCTTTTGTTCCAGGAGCTAATTTGAGTTGGGAAGAGGAGAGAAAAGTGCTCATAATGCAGGAAAGGAACTGGATAGAAAGTCAGGAGAGGAGAGAAGGGGTAAGGAGGCAGAAGACAGGGCATAGAGTATCTGTCATGATATTCTTACATGAATAGGTTCAGAGGGAGATGATAGATTGATCTTGCCCTGTGTCTTCAGTTGTAATCTTTCTATAGTTCTAAGTCCTGAATGCAGGTTCAGAGAGCAGAGCCAAAGCTTACATCCTCTGTGCCTTGACTGGAGCAAGTTTTCAGAGTGCTTATTATTTATATATGCTAACATGGTCTGTTCCATGCTACTTCGCTGAATTTTTTTTTGAACTTCTGCCTGTTGATTATTCACAGGGGAGATGTGGAAGAAATGCCCATCTTATGGTTTATACATGTACCCAACATCTGGATTTCACTTCTTGGGCCTACACTCCCCACTAGCATATGTTTAGCTTTTATTATATATGTGTATGTGTGTTTGTGATATATGTATTTATTGGTATGCTTCATGATGTACGTATTAACATGTCTACTTATAATGTATGTGCTTATGTTCGTGATACAGTCAGCCTGCATTGTTGCCAATAAATTCATGGCCAAATGACTTAAGGGAATGAGGGATTTTATTTTCTCTTTCAATAATAGAGTCACAGTACTTAAACCAGTTTGGCAGGAGAGCCCACACCAACACGAGGGACTGAAGGAACTGGACACACCATATCCCAGTATTGCCGAGAGGGACAGACCTCACTTGCCAGACCAGCATGTCTGGCCAGTTACACTGAGGGATGTCAGCTTCCCTCACAAGCTCCTTCAATCTTATTCACCTGCTCATGGACTAGTCCTTCCCCATCAGCTGCATAATCACCTTTAGACTTGATCAGGGTCCAATTCAACCACTGATTCTTTATGTACCCAGAGCTCGAACCCTCAACTGACAAGCTGACATCCGTATCTAGCTATGACAGTATTTGTATTTAGGATATATATATATATATATATTATATATATATATATATATTGTGTGTGTGTGTGTGTGTGTGTGTGTGTGTGTGTGTGTGTGTGTGGTGTGTACACCTAGATGTGGTTCACATAGAGCAGTAGTGCAGCATGTGGAAGTCAGAGGACAACCTTGATGTTAGACACATCCCCCATCTTCTGTAGGTAGGGTCTCTTCTTTTTCCCCTCTGTATGTGAATCATATACTAGATGTGCTGGTCTAGAAGCTTCCAGGGATTTTCCTGTTTCCACCTCCCATATTATCAATAGAGTACAGGGATTATAGACACATGCTACCAGGTCCAGCTTTACTTGGGGCTCTAGGGATTTAAACTCAGGTCCTCAAGCTTGCACAGGAGCCCCTCTACCCACCGAGCCATCTCTCCAGTCCATTCCCTAGTACCTTGATTGAGATCAGAGTGACTTCCAGCTCAGTGAAAGAGCGCATATCCTCTTACTCCATTCTCTCCCGATTATCTATGTGGTCGGGAAGGAGACACATAACTCACCATAGCTTCACATGGACAGAGCACAACCTCAGTACCGTGACTCGTTTGAAGTGTTTGATGCCTCATCTGTCAGAGCTACACAAATGCAAACTCCGCTTTTGTGAATTTTTTTCAGAGTGCAGATTTTAAATTTAGGGAAGTTTCTCCTGACTTCAAAGATGATATTGAGGATTGGAGAGATGGCTCAGGAGTTAAGGCCCTGCTTGGAAAGCAGAAAGGACTGAAGTTCAGATTTCAGGCCCCACATAAAAATTCCAGGTAAAAATGATGGTGATCTGTTATGTCCAGCCCTAGTCGGCGGAGGCTGGGAAATTGCAGAGCAAAGCTAGGATGATTCCCGAAGTTACCCTTGGTCCTCCACAGAGACACATCATACATACACATGTATGCATGATACACATACACATACATACACACATACACACACACACACATACACACAAGCAAGAAGAATAAAGTTTTTTTTTTAAAAAAAGATGATAAAAAAATAAAAAAGATGATATTGACCACATTTCCCTCATAGACTAAGGAAGGTTGAAGTTTGATGAGGGAGAAGGGGAGTTACTCTCTTCAGTGATAGAACCACTGGTATATTTCCCTTGCTCCAGCAAGAACCCAGACATATCATTAACAGTAACCCAGATGGTCCTTAGCAAGCCACATACAGAGAAGCGAATGAGAGTGGGAGGGAGTCTGCTGGGGAAGAAGGAAACCAAGGATTGGGACTGGGATTTATTGGTAAGGAGTTGTAGTCACTCTTTCTGCTGCTGTGAGACAACACTCAGAGTCAACATAAAGGAAGAAATGGGAGATTTATGTGGCTTATGGTTCCATAGAGGAGATAGTGTCCGTAATGGCATTAAAAAGTATAGCTGGTGGCAGAAGCTGAAAGAGGCTCAGGTCACATCCATCATGGTGAGGGCCGAGAGAGTAAGCAGCAGAATGCTGAAAGAAACAGGGTGTGTATGGGGATACCAAACCCAAGCCCGCCCCCTGTGAGGGACCTCCAACAAGGCTCCACACCCTAAAGTGCCAACACCTTCCCAAAAACGAACAGCAGTGAAGTATGCAAACACAGGAGCCATTCAAACACATTGAAAGCATGACAGTGAGCTGAAATTGCACAAACTCATGTGTAAAGCCCTGAAAAAATATAAATTAATGTTTAAAATAATAGCATTGAATGGAAAGAAGTAACCTAAATGCAATGCCCAGAACCCGGCACTTGCTGGGCACTCAGTGCACTGGCTGTGGTTACCGTTACTTCCCTCTACTGGGGCACCATCCTGATCGCGGATTCCTTACCTGGGGAGACTCTGATCAAACAAAGACCAAGCTTATGTTTTTGTTTTTTTTTTCTCAGTCTCCACCCCAGGCTGCTGTCAACAGGCTCCTGACTTTGAGAAGGCCTGCAGCCATGGGAGGTGACAGCTGGGGTCTCAGAAGCACCCCAGGGACCATCTGCTCCTGGGAAAGGGGAGATCCGTCTGGCCTGACTGAGGGGTGCAAAGTGAAAAATGAGACTAGGAAGCGGCAGTGACATCTGTGTCATCATTTCTGCCCCGGGAGGTCAACAGGCTCCGCAAACCGTGCTGCTGCCAGAGCGCTCTTTGTTTAGGAATTAATTAGGAGCAGCAGAGAACTGCTGCCCGTGCAGATTCGGGGCTGCGGAAGTTATAAAAAGCAGATGGATTTTTAAGCAAATGCAATTTTTCACTCTTTATGTGAAAAGGGGGCACATTAGAACAGGCGCTCAGGAGGGGCGGGCGTTGCACAGGGGCACCTGAGCCCCGTGCCCTCTCGCATCCTCTTGTGTGTGCTCGCATGCCTGGATCCATTCTTACGGCTGCTACAGGTGGCACATCTGTGAAATTTGTGTTGATAATGGCAAAGTTTTTCTGCATGGTGCACACTGCTGAGAATTGAACTCTTACGTTATTTAATTGCCATCACCTTCTGCGGAAGAGGCTAGTACATAGGAGGAAACAGATTGGGAGGAAAAAAGACTCTTCTGCCAGAAGGAATGGGCCCAGGGTGAGGGGCTCCCAAGCTCGTGGTTTTACCTGCTGGACTATCATATTGTTTCCTTCCATTCCTGATGAGTGCTGTCTGTACCTGTGTTAGTTTTCATGTTCAAATTAAGGACCCAAAGCTACTTAGGGGAACCAGGGTCCCATGCTTGCTTGCACTTCATCAGCGTGGTGGGTGAGTTCATACCACATCAGGACTGAAGGACCTGGCTATGGCATATCCACACAGGAGCCCAGAGAAGGCCACGTTGTTTGCATACTTGCTAGCATGCCTATATGCCAAAGTATGCACAAGGATAGCACATTATTGAACTAGCTTTCTCCAACTTACCCACCTGCCCCAAGAAATGGTCCCACCCACTGTGGGTTAAGTCTCCCTGCATCCATTGGATAATCTGCCTCAGGGTTGCTCAGACTGGCCTTAGATATTTTCCATGCTTAAGATTCCAGCTTGGGCTGGAGAGGTGGCTCAGGGGTTAAGCCTCTGCTTGCAGGCGGAAGGTCCTGAGTTCGGATCCTAGACCCCACGTATAGACGCCGGAGAGAAGCGGGGGGGGGAAAAAAAAAGATTCCAGCTGTTAGTTGCCAAGCTGACATCTTTATTTAGCTGGGACAGTAGCCAACTGAAAGCATCTGGAAAGCTGAGGGAGGGCCTTGGAAGAAAGGATCTTGGAGCTGGAGAGGTGGCTCAGGGGTTAAGCCTCTGCCTTGCAGGCGGAAGGTCCTTAGTTTGGGTCCTAGACCCCACGTATAGACGCCGGACGGTAATGGGGGCGGCCTGCGTTTCTGGTCCTGGTAGGGCGGAGCTTGTGAATCCCCAGGCAGAGTAAACAAGGAGGAGGTGGAGGTGGTCCATGGTGATTCCCGAATTCGTCCGTGGTTCTACACACACACACACACAGACACACACATACATATATACTTGCACACACACATACACACGCAATTGAATAAATAATAAAATAATACAAATGCTTAAAAAAAAGAAAAGATCTTGTGTAATAGGGATCATATATAGCCAATGATGCCCATGTATGCCTAGGCAAATCAACCCTATGATGGCATACATATATTACCTTCAAGAGAAATTATTTCTGTTGTTTGTGATATTAATTTAATAATAAAAGCTAATATCTGTAGAGCGTTTTCGCTGTTTCAGAAAGTATTGATATGTTTGGGCTTCAATGTCAACTTGATTGGAATGGAAAGTTGCTTAGCACTGGTGATACTACCTGTGTATCTGTGGGGATGTTTCCAGAAAGAATCATCCTGTGTATTGGGCAGTGACCCATGCTCAACATGGGTGTCAGCTTTCCGTTGGATAATCCAGACAAAGTAGAAGCAGTGGGCTGGCACTTGTAAAACATTCTTTTGAGTTAGTCAGTCTGAAATCATATTCTGTCTTAGGCCTTTCAATGTGGCCTTATTACTAGTGACTCTCCAGGGAGATTTCAGGCTTTCAGAATGGGACTGGGACTCCTGAGCTTCCTGGACTGGGTAAGTACCTGGTTCTCTGCCTTTCCAGCATGTAAATAGCTGCTGTTGAAACACCTAGTGCCCATCATGTAGGGCAATCAAGTAAGGTGGTTTTATTATATATGCATATGTGCATGCACATGCATTCATTCTATACATTCTATTGCTAGATTCTTCAAAAGAACCTGCCTAGTACAGATATTAGTACTGAGGAGAGGGGTTATTGTGGTGACTAAATGTGATCACAAGTTCTTATGCCTTGGAACTGATTTGCTGGAAAAGTTTGCCAGAGTTTACAGAAGTCAGCCAAGGAAGGTGTAGAGTGCTGTAAACAGAGTTTAACAGGCAATTCTGATGGGAGTCCAGAAACCCAGAAGGCTGACAGAAATGCAGACAGTAAAGATTGTGCCAATGAGGTTTCAGATGGGAATGAGAACTCTATTGAGAGCTGGAATAGAGGTCACTTATGTTTTGTTCTGAGAAATAAATGTGTGCATATTTTGTATGTGGCCAGAGGCTAGGATGATGGATAATCGAGTTTGGTGAGGGAATTTTTCAGGCAGTGTAGCATTGTGCCCATGGCATGGCTATTGCTAACTGCTTTTAGCCAGGTTTTCAGTGATCACAAGGAGTAAAGAGCAGAGCATAAAGATTTGAAAACATGCAGTCTCACCAGAAAAGGTTGAAGTTCCTGTTGTGGATAAGGGGCGGGTGGGTGTACAGACTGGTACCATTGTAAAGGATCCTATTGCATTGGGACAATGGGAAAATGATCAGATTGCACTCATCAGATACCCCAGGGATTAAAATTATAAACTTGTTTGAAATATCTCCCTTCAAGAAGAGAGAAGGGAGGAGGGTAGAAAGTAGGGAGGATGGAGGGAAGCAGGGATTGTCACACAACATGCTTATAAAACTGAAAACATAAATAAAAATAAATATGTATAATATAAAAATAAAATAATAATGAAAAAGAAGAGAGAGTGGCTGGGACACCATGTTCCTATGCCAGAAAGGAGCGTTCTGCTAAGATGCCTAGGAACGAAGAGTCTGCTGCCGCCACTGTACAAAGATAATCAGACAGTTGTCAAACTGGCGAAAAGACCTTAGCTTGGTTTGTGTGGTGCACATGTGTGGATCAAACATTATTGGATCTTGCAGTCTTTTACCCAGATTTTTAAGGAAGACCAGGGAATATGTAGCAGGGACCCCTTTCCTACAGGGACCCCTGTGGAGATTAACATGTGAAGCTGAGTGGATAAAGCTGAACCTTCAGCGTAGCAACAGCCAGGATACTGAGGATTCTAGGAATGTGGAATATCTGCTGAGGAAAGCCGGGATCAGCAACAAGTTCAAGAGGCAGCTCAAGAGATTGATTCCATGGGCTGCAAATTTCAAAGCCAGAAGGGCAGGTCTGCCTGAGCCCAGTGTAGGTCACATTAGGAAACCATGAGCCTTGGAGAGTGAATGTGAACTACAGAATGAGTGTTTGTCGAGATGGATTTTATACTTGCTTTGGTCTCATTCCTTCTTTCTATGCCTACGTTATTCTCATTTATTTATTTTTTGAGGTATGCACATATATGTTTCTGAATGTGTGTGTGTGTGTGTGTGTGAGAGAGAGAGAGAGAGAGGAGAGAGAGAGAGAGAATTTATTTCTAGACAGGGTTAAGTAAGGGTATAATACTACTCCTGAATGTTTAAATGTGAGTGGAACTATTCCATGCTGGCTGTCCAGGTGGTGTAAGAGAGGAAAGCAGGAGGAATGCAAAGGAGTGCCAGCCTTCCCTTTCTGTGCTGCCCTGTCCAATCACAATGTGTATTGTTTGTTCCACCTGCTTTCACTGACATAATGGACTGGATCCACTGAGACTATGAGCCAAAGTAAATCTTTCCTCCCTTAAGTTTTTACTATCAAATATTTTATCACAGTGGAAAGAACAGTAACTAATATACCGTTCTTGCATCCTGAGGCATCGACATGGCAGCTTTTGCTATTATTGGTAGTGCTATCTTATAGAGGGAAAACAGAGAGAAACCACTATGTTGAGGATCATAAAACTGTGTGGTTTCTTTACACTAGATATGTGGACATTGTTGGTAAGAACTAAAAGCATAGAAAAGTTGTGTGATCAGTGGGGAAGAACTGATGACGGAAAGTTTATGATATCACAGGTCACAAAAAACATTCTCACTTTCTGTGACACTCATCACAAAAACATTAAATACTGCCTGCCAGGCTTTGAATGAGTTGCTTCCCACAGGCTCATGTGTTTGCATCATCAGCTGTTGTCAATCTTTGGGAAGATCGTGGCACCTTCAGGAGGTGGCACTTTGCTAGAGGAAGACACACCACAGTGGTCGGACCTTGGGGTTTGGTAACCCTGTCCTGCTTCCTCTTGAAATTTGCCTCTTGCTCACTCGCCTTCTGCGATGACAACAGCAACCCAAACTGGCCTGTGACTCCTGCCAGCTGCCGTGCCTTTTCTGCTACATGGTCTATGTTTCCTTTCTGGAACCCTAAAGGCAAATAAATCTCCCTTTCTCCTTAAACTGATTGTATAAGAGTGTTGTCTCACAGTGACAGAGATGGGCTAATTATATTTTATGAGATATATAAAAGAGCCATATTCACATAACCAAGGAGCAGCATGGTGGTTACTAATGACCAGAGAAGCAGGACATGCATAATTAGCAATCATCAGGAAAACACACACAAAAAAATAGTGTAGATTCTAGGGCACTACAGAATTGCATTTCTCATGGGTCTTCTGTAAATTTAACAGGGCATATCTTTTCTTCCCCTCCAACTACATCAGTGAAAATACAATGAATTTATAATCTTGTCAACCTTAATCTCCAATCCCATCCCTCCTCCTCTTTGGATTATTCCCTTTCTTTTCCCTGCCAGTCTTCCTATCTTCATATCTTTACACATAGGTAACCCACTGAGTTTCATCTGGTTATCTTTGATGACATGTGCCTGTGCATATGCTGGAGCCCAAATCATAAATCAGTAGTTACACTTTGGGGGAAGACTCTTCCATTCTTCCCAAGGGGACACATCTTAAGATTCCATGCTAACTGTCCTTTCTATAGCAATCTTGAAGTTCATACAAGATGGTAGTATAACATGAGAGAGAAAAATAGGTGAATTTGGGTTTAAATCCCAATTTCCTTTGATTTGTACTTACAACTTTGGGAACTGTCATAACCTTCTCTGTAGAGAAGTAAAATCCCACTAACAAATGGTCAAGTGGACTCAGTATTCAGCAAGATGATACATATAAAAATGATAGCACAGTGCACATCACAGAAACCTTCCGAAGTAAAAGATTAGAGTATAGATAACAGGGGAAGAAAACATGGATTTGGATTCAGATAGTCCTAAGTTTAATATTAAGCTCCTGGATCTTTAACTATCTATCAGAAAGTCATTCATATATTCCAAACCTCATTTTATACCTGTGTGATTCAAAATTGTTGTTATACTTATACTGTAACATTGTCTCATGCCCTGTGTGTTGATGGCTCATTTAGTCCCATCTGGGCTACTGTTAATGGCATGTGTCCCAGTGGGCATTCCTGGAGAGAGTCCCTCCCCTTCTCGCACTTCATTAGTCTCTGAGGGAGGTGTGTGCTTTTTGAGACCTTTCACCTTTCATGATGCACAGCAGATAGGCTAAATCTTGTCGATTTCTGGAAGTAGAACCCAATTGCAGTAAGTTCATGGGTGCAAAGGCTCAGTTATATCTGGAGATCCTAGCTGGCTTTGACTCTCACAGCCACTCTCAGACATTCTTACAGCCCCCTTTTCTGCAATGCTTCCTGAGCCTTAGGGTGGGGACCATCATCTTTCTCTCTAAACTCACTGTTCTTTAAACAAACAAAGAAATTCCACAGCTCTTTGCCTATAGCATCATCATTAATATTGTTTTTCTTCTTCTGGACCCTAGAGCTGACAAGCAGTTCTGGATTTAAGCCATTTCTATAAAAAAAACTTTTTCAAACTTGGTGGGGGTGATGTGTATACCCCATCCTTCCAGCACAGACCTAGAGGGAAACTGGCATTAAGTGTAATTAAGTGTTCACTCCTGCATTTGAGGAATGCATCCAGGGGATTTGTCTTTAAAGTGTCATTCTTCTGGCAAAGACACCTGTTATGCTAATAGTGCTGCTTTAGTCTTCTCTATTGGGGGCCTGGATGTTTTCTTAGCAGAGCTACCATGAATACATTACAACGCTTGCTGAACTTCCTGGTCTGGCATCTTTTGCTTTTTCTCAAATGTAAGCACCTTGGATTCTTAATTTGGCCTTGTTAATGAAGCACATGGCTGGGAAAAGTGCTTAAGTTAGAGCCCTCATTGGAGAGAACGCCTAATGGGAAAAGATTAGAAGAGAAACAAACATTTATTGAACCCTTGCCAGGCGCCAGGCATCCCACTGAATGCTTGTCTCTGCTCTGCTATTTAATTCAACACCACAGTGCAAGGTGTACTGCTATTTGCCAGATAATGAAACTTAAACTCAGAGAGGTTACCACTTAGTTAGTTTTTCTTGTATAACCTCTCCCTCTCCCAATGTGTGCAGTATGTACCATGTTAGACTTTTAAACCTGTTATCTGGTCCACCAGGCAGAATAGCAACATTACCTGGATTGGCCAATTTGAAATCCAGGTCCCAGGGACATTATTTCCCCTAAGGTCACACTATAGGAGCTGGAAGAACAGAACAGGAATCCAAATGAATGCATAATGCAGATTTGGTTGGGCCCTTTTGAAACAAGGACAGTTTGTTCATTTGCTTCTTCATGTCACATCTCATTTGCATAAAGGATTGTGCTGAGCATTTCATCTTTGTTCAGTGTAAGCATTTCCATACTTTCAGTTAGGGTCCAAGGGCAACATGTCAGAGGGATTGACCAAAGATCACAGCAGAGGATGCAGATCAGATGTTTGTTGCTGGGGAGATTAAGGGAAGCTTGCTGGAGAAGGGGAACAGTGATGCAGGCTTTCAGTGTGATGTGGGTTTTGGTCATCACTCAGTAGTTTACCAATTCTCCCTGGGTCAAGATTGGGTTCCAGTAGACTATGTTCATAAGATCTCGTGTCCAGGATATACAACCTGATTGACTTGTACATATGGTGCATGTGTGGGTTCGTGCGCACATGTGAGTGCCTGCAGTGGAAGCCAGAGGTCGATGTCAGGTATCCTGCTCAATCACTGTCCACCTCATGTTTTGAGACAGGATCTCTAAGTGTATCCAAAGCTTGCTGATGTTGGCCTGACTGGCCAGCAAGACACAGGGAGTTCTCTATGTCTGCCTTCTCAGCACTTGGTTTGCAGGCACATCCCACTGTGCTAGGGACTGAACTCAAGTCCTCACTCTGGAGCACAGGGAGCTTCAGTAACTGAGCCCTTTCTCTAGCCCACCCCACTTCAGATTCACATGATGGAATCTATTCCGTAGCACCACAGGGGCTGAGAACTGATTAACATGAGACAGAGGTCCTACCTGTGGAAAGCTCTTAGACCAGAGATGGACGAGAGAACAAAGTGCACTTTATTCTTAGTTAAATCACAAAAGATTCTTAAAAGGGGGTAGGGGTGGAAATGCCTTTCAGGATTTTCAGGGCAGAAACTTCACATTAAATAAAATAGCTCATGGATACCAAATACAGACTAGATCAAAGTGGACCCACACTTTGAAATTTCAAGGAGTTGGGGAAGCAGGATTTCAGTTACTTTTAGTTTGCACTCACTATCAAAGGTACAACCTGGAGAACATGGCTGGAAAACTACTGAACCACTTCTTGCATCCCTTTTGTAGACAGAGCTAGAAGAGCTATGGTCTGAGACACAAGGGAGATAAACAGGCTGAAGCCAGGAGCTCTCTGGTATCTTCTTTCAAAGCAACTACAACACTCCTGATAGGAGAAATCATTGTCTGTGCATTCGTATGTACTTAACTTTTCATTTTGTAATGATTTCAGAGTTACAGAAGTTTTTCAGAGAGAATAAAAATATCTCATCTAGACTTTACTCAGATTCCACTAAGAGCTACATCTTTCATAGCCACGGAACAGTGTTAACACTAAGAAATTCATGCTGGCAAAATTATATTATCTAAAATTTTTATTTCATTCCTATTTCCAGTGTTTTCCTCTGGTGTCCTTCTACTGACCCGGGATGTATACCCAGGTGTTGAGTTTAGTTGACCTGATGCTGGACACCTGGTGTTGAGTTTAGTCAAAGTGTTTCCCAGATCCTCACACTCCCATTCATCTTGGCCTTCGCTTGATACTGTAAAAGGCAACTAGTTTAATACTTTTTAGGATGTCCTTTGTAAGATATCTGCCTGATGTTTTTTCATAACTGGACCAGGATTACGGGTTTGAAGGGGAAAAAATGACACAATAGGAAAAACTCTAAAACTCTACTCATTACTTCATATCTGGAGTTAAATACTGTCAATATGACTTATTGCCATGATGTTAAATTTGATCATTTTGTTTAAGGTAGTATATGGTTATGGTTAGTCTAGTCTGTTCTCTACTATTCAAAACAAGTTGGCCAAATGAATATATATAGTCAAAGAAATAATTGCTTACTGGGGGCTAGAGAGATGGTTCATGAGTTAAAACCTTTGCATCACAACCAAAAGGACCTGAGTTTGGATCCCAGATCTCATTTAAAAAATGCTTGGTAGATGGTGGCAACTTGCAAGTCCAACCATGAAAGGTACAGCCTAGGAAACCCCATAGAAAAGCAATAAAGAGGTAGAGCAATCCAGAATTATGCCCCATATCCCACTTGGCCACACACACACACACACACACCTGCTGAAGTGTTTGATCCTTGGTTAGTAGGTTTAATCCCATCACTCTGTCCTACTACCATTTGTATTACACAATAGATAATGTTGCAGTCCATCCCCAAGTACAACCCTTTCTGTGAATGCTAGTGTGCCTTCCAGTTGACAGTACCTTGGCTCTTTTGGAAACTCAATACATGCTTGGGGTTAGAGCAGGTGAATAAGGAACTATTGGGCCTCTAATTGGGCCTCCATTGACCACTGACTGTTAATCTCTTTCCACTCTAGCAGGTGCCTCTGGGACCTATCTGGTGTTTCTCAGGGTGCACCAGATGAGTTCACCTTTATGATCTTTCTTTCCTTCTCTGAATCATTTGTCCAATTCCTTATTGGTGAGTATAGTAGTGACCTCACAAACTAGACAGTTTCCAACTTATAAGAGTTCAACTTCAAGATTATCTACTTTTTGACAGTATGAAAGATGCTCACTGTAGAAACTGTAATTCTGATTCTGAAAATTGTGCTTTTATGGGTAGTGGTATGCAGTACCTGCTTGGCATGCCAGGCAGCACTAATACACTGCAGCTTGCCCTTAGCCACTCTGTTGCTATGTGAACAAATGATACTCAACAGTGTCCTGGGTTGTTGAGCTAATATGCTGGGCAGCTTAGGTATATTACATGAATTTTCAGCCTGTGAGTTTTCAGCTTATTATGAATTTATTGGATTGCCTTTCCATCATAAATCAAGAAACATTTGCTTGCATGCTGAAATTTCTGTCTTCTGAGTTGCTTCTGAAAAAAACTTTTTTTCTTAGTGCTAACTTTAAAAACTTTTCCATTATTATTTTTTTCCACTCATACAAACTTAATAAGTACCCCAGTCCCCTCTCTCCCTTCCCCCTTTTCCCGTTCCTTTCAACCGCCTCCCTCCCTTTCTCCCAGTGTCCTCCTTTCCCCCCCAATCCCTGAAGCATCTTTTAGCATGCATGTCAACTTCCCTCTGTGTCTTCCATTCTAATGAGGTGTAAGGACTCAGTAGCACTGTCTAGAGTTCTTTCTTGTGCTCCCCTTTAGTATGGGAACACTGCTGTGACTGGTAATCCCTTGCCTCTAAGAATCCTAGTGCCTGTGATCCATGCTAGACTTTGAGTAGTCATTGATATGTCAGTCATTGCACAGGTCATGCAAAGTTTTATTGTGGTTACTTCAGCCCTAACTTGTGTGGAGTATCTTGCATATCGTTGCTCCTCCCCATCTTTAGACTCTTGCAATCTTACCACCCCCTCCCCCTTCTGCAAATTTCCCTGAGCTTTAGGATAGGGAGAGATTTGGCTGGTCTGGTTCCAGGTGATTCTTGTAGGGTCTCGGATATAGCAAAACTGAAAAAAAACAACAAACCACAATTCAGAACATCCGAAATCTGAGACTGAAAATAAATGTATTAAAAGAATCTTTTTCACTTTTCTTTGTCTAAGGAGCCCAGGCACAGAAAAGAAAAAAATGATTTCATATGGTGGTTAATCTAGATTGTCAAGTTCATTGAAAAATAACAAAGGGGACAAATAAAAGAGATGTCTGTGTGTGCCTGTGAGGACAGAGAATTTAGACCATCAGAACTCTGAATGAATGGTTTAATCCATTGATAGATCAGAACTTTGAATATATAGACTATGGTGACGGGGTAGAATTGTGGAAAGCAGAGCTGATCGAGGCTATAGGTCACTGAAGCAGGGTTGTGTTTGGGGGATTTATCTCATTCCTGGTCATCTTGATGTGGCCTTTCCTACTGTGCTCACAGTCACACATGATAGACTGAAACTTCTGAATGATGTGCAAAATAAATCTTTCTGCCCATTTGTTCTTTTTTCAGATATTTGCTCATGGTCACCTGACCAACACACTTTGCCTTCCAATGTGTCTCAAAAGCAGAATTTTTAGCTCAAACAAATAAAAGCATTTTGGCTCTCTAAGTCTATACTAGTCAGTTGCTAATCAACTATGTCTTGAAGTTATGATTTTGAGATGCCAATGTATAAGCACCCTTCTCCATCTTGTTTATGATTTCTAGGAACTTATTTAACTTGCTAATTTTACTTAACTAACTTGCTAATTTTACTTAAGATTACTTCCTTCCTTATTTCCTGCTTTCCTTTCTAAAATTTTTTTCTACTTTTACAAATACATTGAGTATTCATCCCACCTTTCCGCCCTCCCTTCCTATCTCTTTCCTTCACCATTCCCTCTCTCCTTCCCACTTGTCTGTCAGTATGCTTCTGTGGACCCCAGGGTTCACTCTGGCTTGTCAACTCCTGTGCAGTCTCAGGTCTCTTTGGTATATCAAGTTACTTCTCTTCAGGCCACCCTACTGATAAGTCCCTTTTCCTTCACTCATCCAGCTTTAGACCCAAATTTTCCACTGTAAGTTCTCATCCCATGGGTATTAATAATAACAGCTACTTACAGAGCACTCTGATGTACTGTCTTCCTACCTATAGGTTTATTGATGTCTTCCCTATTGATCTATTTCCTTTCCTTTTTTAAGATTCTTGTTCTAGTTTACAGTAACAGGGATGTGTACCATTCTGACAAACGGATCTTGAGTCCAAACAAAAGGTGTTGGATGTCTCCTTGGTACTCATGCCTCTATTACACGGGTGGTCACCTGTTGCCACAGTGATTTATGTTGCAACTTACAGATCTCACATTGCTGATGGTGCTTGTGATTATTTCTATCTTCCTCAGTAGATTCTATAGTATTCCTTGGTACTATGCAAGCTAGCCAGCAAGGAGAAAGTCCTCAGGCCAGATCCAGTTGATATATTTTGCCCATGTTCAGTGATCCATTTGTGTTTCATCTTCAGTAATAAATTCTCACTGACAGTTTTTGCAGCGCAACCAAGAACACTGGCAAAATCCTTCCTTTCTTTTCTTTCCTTTTTCTTCTCCCTCCCTCCCTCCCTCCTTCCTTCCTTTCTTCTTTCTTTTTTACTTTCTTGTCTTCCTTCCTGAGATAAGGTCTTATGTTGTATCCAAGACTGGTCTCACAACCACCATTCCTAGCTTTTGCAAGGCACTATTTTGTGTGTTTTGCTTCTCATCCAACAGATCCCATTTCATTAAGCTTCACAACCCCATTTTGAGAAAGTCTGCATATTCTGTTTCCATGGATATGGGGAAGGCTGATCATGTTTTTGTCTTCCTCCTGTCTTTATCTGTATCTATGAAACTGACCTTTTCAGTTTGTACACATAGAAGAGAGCTGAGATTAAAAGCTCTGACCTATTTTTTTCTGAATGCAATAATAAGTACCATATTTTGAGAACTTACTACATGCCAGGATCTGTGCCAAGCACTTTCCATGCGTCATCTTATTTATTTCTACAGCAGTGGTACCAGGAATGTTCCATTGTTATAATATCACAATAAAGGATAGATTAGGAGAGATTTTGCAGTTATGCTGTTGTCAGTAGGGGTGAATCCAGGGATTGAGTCCAGACTTTGCTTGCTTTGAAATCCTACTTGTTGCTTGCCTTTACCTTTTTTCCATGATAAAAGATAGCACCAATGGCTATGAA
The DNA here is from genome assembly GCA_023101885.1 of Typhlomys cinereus. NCBI lineage: Eukaryota > Metazoa > Chordata > Mammalia > Rodentia > Platacanthomyidae > Typhlomys > Typhlomys cinereus. The sequence goes on along the minus strand of JALPQD010000130.1, from coordinate 2,655,628 downwards.
GATCTGGCTGTTCTTCAAATTGTAATTTCTCAGGACTGGTAAAGGAAGAGGCAGGGGCTAAGAAATGTCTCTTTGGCACAGAATAAAACACACGCAGAAGCATTGGACAGTGAGCTGAGATAAAGTGCATTTTATCTAGATCCACAAAGCCATTATTTTTTCAATTTATATTTCATCAATATATTTCCCCCATTGAGAACAGGGATATTTTGATCTGGCTAGTCATTTCTTGGAATATCATGCTCAGTGGTGGAATTATCTTTGTGAAAAATATTATCAGAATCAAGCATGTCTGCAGAAGATTAGCCTAAGGGTTGTGAAAGGTTTCAAAAGCATATTACCAGGATTCTGAAAATAACTGGAGGATTTAGCCTGGAGAAGAGAAGACTTGGAGATCTTGAGGGGATTACTACTTCAAAACCAGTCTCTCTCTCAAGGGGAATGGGAGTTAAACCTGTCTGATGTGGCCTATGGACATAGGATCAATGAGTAGAAGCTGCAGAGTAGTGATTCCTGCTCTGCTTTTTAAAAGAAATAACAAAGTATTCAGAATTGGAACAGAATATTTCCATCTACATATTTATTGTTTGTTTATTTGTTTATTATTAATGTCATGTGGAGGGGAATGCAAGTACTTAATAATGTAGTGAGGTGTACATGTTTTTTCAGGTATGCATGTATACACACACATGTGCATGTGCGTGTGTGTAAAGGCCAGGAGTCTATTTTGGTATCCTTCTATAATTGCTCTCCATCTTTATTTTTTGAGACAGAGTTGCTACTTAAACTTGAAGCACACCCAGTCAACTCGTTGCCTGGCCTATGAGTTTTAGGCATCTGTTATCTTTGTATCACACGTGATATATGTGCATCAATGCACCAGGATTTTTTTTTTCTTAACTGGATGTTGGTGATGTGAGCTGAGGGCCTCATGCTTAGGTAGCAAGCGCATTCTCAACTGAGCCAGCCAGCTTGGAGTAAGATATTTCAAGGAACACCAAGTCGGTGTTTATTTGTTTTTCATTTGTAAGTGACCTAAGTCCAACTCAAACTGAGCAAAGAATAACTAAGGGATTAAATTCTTCAAAGAACTAAAGTATGCAAAGGCTACTTTTAGTCTGGGAATGGTGAGATAAGAATGTTCACATAAAATTAAAAGGAATCTGAGTCCCTCCTTCACTGGTTTTTTCTTTTAGACTGCTTCTTGGAAAAAAAAAATTATTGCTGGTCATAACATTATATGATAGCATCTGAAAAAGTAAAAAGGATTGTTCCATGTTTTAATGTAGAAAGCTTGGGGATGCTCAATGTTTTATTCATTCACCCTTTATTTATTAATTTTATTACTGTTTTAACAAATTACTACAGAGCTCATGGCTTGAAGCATCACATATTTATTACCTAGTATTTCTGCAGTTGAGAAATTTGCAACGTGGCTCAGTGGGTCAAAGAGTAGACAAGACTATTTATGTGTTTCCTATCCCTCACATAGTTGAGGCACCAGAATTCCTTGGCTTGTGGTGTTCTCTGTCTGCAAAACCAGCAGGAATGGGTTGAGTTCTCAAACTGCATAATGGTCCTCCTTTTATGTCTATCCTAATTATAGGGACTCTTGTGTTTCTGTTAGATCTGTCTGATAGTTGGGGCAGTTTTCCAGGATGTTATTAGATAGTTTAACAGCTTCAATTTCATCTGCAACCATGATCAGTGACTGTCACATAACCTAACAGATTCCTGGGTACTGGCTATAGAAAATGGAGATCTTTGAGATGCTTATTCAGCGCTTTATGGCTGAATTTCAATTTAGAGGAGACTTTAGATCCTAAATATATCAGTACAACATTGTGATTGGCCAATCCTGAGTCAAGTAAACATTATTGAAAAGTGTCTGAGGCCAGTCAGATCCAAAACAGGTGAAATGAGACTTCTGGAGAAATTACCTTGCTTCTCTATGGAAAGCTGGTCTTGATCACAGAAGAATAAAAGAAGGATATTAAGAAAGAAAAATTCAACTACAGTGTATGTTCAGGTTATTCATTACTACAAAGAGATAAAATTAATGAAGGCAATTTTTGCATGCTGATATTTAAATATTATATCATGTAGTTCGACTTAACCACAGAGCAAGAAATTACTGATCTGTGCTAATGATATAAATTCTATTCTCTATCTCTGGGTGAAACCCTGAGAACTTCCAAGCTCAAATTCGCAAACTTGTTTATGTGGTTCTTTGATTCCTAAATGTCAGAGTCTGGTCAAATAATGCTGCTGCAGAAAATAAGCAAATAACAGTTTAGAAAAATAATGTTAAAAATAAAGAATACCATCTTCCTTATCCACAGAGATGTCCTAAAGAAAATATTCCAAATGCATGAAAATAGGAGGGAGACTGATAGAGAAGGAAAAGGTTGTAATGGGGAAGGATGGATGGGATTGGAAATGAAGGTATGAAAAATCATAAGTTACCTGTATTCATGTATGAAACTTTTGAGGGACAAAGATGCCTAGGGAAAGAGCAATGTGAAGCTTTCAGGTAAATGTTGATCTGAGAAAAACAGAGAACAGGGGTCTTTCCATAACTGAGCATTTTACCCCTCCTGCCTGCTGCTTGCTGAAATTGGATGGGACCATGAAATCCCAACCAATTTCACTCCACCCCAGGTGCCCTGAGTGATACATTTCCAGTCAGATGCACAGCTTAGGCCTACAGATGGTGGAAGAGATAGAAAGCAGAGGTAAGACAAGGCAAAGAGTCATGGGAGACGCTTTAGGAAAAGTGACATGGCATTCATTTCCTTTCAGATTTGGAGACTTGGCTGGGAAATTTTGCAGGGAAAGCTTGGCTAATAATACCCCACTCCTGAATCATGGAGGCACAGCCACGATTGTGACATCACATCTTACATACAGACCTGAAATTTGCAAAGAATGTGTAAAACCCTTTAAGCTCAGGTCACATTGAGATCAGCTACCCAAGAAATGCTCCAAACATTAAGTGACTGCGGTGCTGTCTCAGGTGCTGAATCAGTCGGTGGCCACTGCTTAACTTGGTCCGGGGAAGAATAGTCTTAACTTTCTTTGATCTATATTTGTGACCAAAGTCCTACCTCTAATCATGCCTCCAAACTGGCAGAAGTTGAGGGTCCTTTTCCCCCCTCAGATGTAACTTTATTGTCACTGCAATGTAAGCTTTATAAGAGCAAGGATTTGTTTGTTTCATTCCTTCATCTGCAGAATCTGAAGTAACACCTCATACATACTGCTTTCAACTTAATTGTTTTCACTAATCATTTGATTCTCACTGTTCTGTTTAATGGAATAAAGTATGCATACAGAGATACATGCTATTATACATACATACAAATGTATCCAATCACAAAAAGACATTCAAAGAATTTCAATACCAAATTCTACAATGTGTAGATGAAGTGCTAGCCTTCAAACTCTATATTTTGTGTCAATTCAAACTACATATTTTTGGCCCTGTATAGGTGCCTACGGCCATACCTGGAAGGCACATGGAAGGTAGCTGGTCATTTTTTTTTTTGTTGAACTCAGCTAGTTTCACAGACAACAACTTTAAATTCACAGAGAAGTGATTGCCCCAAAATAAACAACACATAGTTGCTTGGAGTAGGGCTATGACATTTTACCTACTCACCTCTATTCATGGTCACTCTCTAGACATTTCCAGTTCTCTACCTTGATGACTCCACTCACAGATCACTCAAGGAAATGACCTTTATGACTCCTCTCAATGACAGCATTCTTCTTCTGGCACTTTCATCATTGTGTTTTATGGCTTTTACAAATTTGGAGACAATTCATATTTTTACTAAAGGATATAAACCAAGGTATGAGATATGAAGCTTGGATTGGAAACCACAGTGCATCAAATGTTCCCGCAGGCTTGACGTTTGTTGTCTAGGACATAGAGTGTAATGAGAAGATGCATTTTTCATGATAGTTATTTAGAAGAAAGCAGGATTCCCAATTCCCTTAATTAATAATAACCTGTTCGCCCTCTACCTGCACGGTAGATTGCTCAAAGGCGCTCTGTGCTCAGCACGCTCAGCAGCTGAGGAGGTTTCTATCACTCCACAGCTCCCAGGTTCTGTTTCCATGTGTTCTCTGGTGGGTGGAATGGGCTTCCAACCTGAGTCATAGTCCTCATGGGAAAACTCAGACTGTGCCTCATCCCCTTTCTCACAGCCCAAGAAAGTTCCCAATTTATACCACATAAGAACAGGAAGTTGGACAAGTCCAGGGGGGAAAGGGGGAAAGAAGAAAGGAAGGGAAGGGAAGGAGGGAGTGAAGAAAGAGGAAAAAAACAAATGGAGGAAGGAATGAAGTAAGGAAGAAGGGAAGGAAGTTGGGAAAGAATAAATGAAGAAAGGCAGGAGGCAGAGAGCAAGGGCAGAAGGAAAAAAGTAGAGAAGAAAGGAACAAGAAAAGGAAGAAAGGAAGGAGGAAGGAAGGAAGGAAGGAAGGAAGGAGGAAGGAAGGAAGGAAGGAAGGAAGGAAGGAAGGAAGGAAGGGAAGGAGGAAGGAAGGAGGAGGAAGGAAGGAGGAAGGAAGAGGAAGGAAGGAAGAGAAGGAAAGAAGGAAGGAAGGAAGGAGGAAGGAAGGAAGAGAAGAAGGAAGGAAGGAGGAAGAGGACAGAAGGAAGGAAGAAGGGAGGAGAAGGAAGGAGGAAGAGGAAGGGAGGAAGGAAGTGAAGGCAGGAAAGGAAGGAGCTGGACGAAGAAGGAGTAAGAGGAAGGAAGGAAGAAGGAAGGAAAGAAGGAAGGAGGAGGAGGAAGGAAGGAGAAGGATAGGAAGATGGAAGGAAAGAAGAAGGAAAAGAAGGAAGGAAGGAAGAAGGAAGGAAAGAAGGAAGGAGGAAGGAAGGAGGAAGGAAGGAAGGAAGAACAAAGGAAAGAAAGAAGGAAGAAGGGAGGAAGGAGGGAGGAAGGAAGGAAGGGAATGAGAGTGGGAGCAAGGGAATATGAGATCAACATAAAACACTCTTGTTGAGCAGCTGCTCTTCCCCTCATCTCAAGAATAGCACATTTGCTTCATCATTTCAATGTACTGCATGAGATGCACCTATTGCAAACAGGGACAAATTAATGAATGCCTTCAATCATGACAATCTTCTGTGATTCAGTATGAGAACACTGAGTTGCAGAGAGGAAAGGCTCCTAAACAGCTAGGGAAGGGTTTGGAGAACAAGAGCTCATACTTATGTGAACTTAAGGAGGAGGCTCTGTCAGGCATGGGAGCAGGTAAAGTAAGCACTCTTCAAGTGCAGACACAGTAATATCTGGCAAGGAGCTAACTTTATGATTTTGCTCATTTATGCCTAAAAAGGAAAACAGGATCAAAAACTTGAAATGTGTTGTCCAAAACCATTCATTCATTCACTCATTCATTCATTCATCTTACTTTTATCTCTGTTCCAGGTAAGGACTGAAATAGACCATCCCAGTCACTCATGGGTCTTTCCCGTATATTTGTGTCTTGTTCAAGGGCTTGAGCCTGCCCTTCAGATTAAGGGATGCTAGATACAAGTAGAGAATGGAGGGAAGCAAAGATTGGTGTCTCAGCACAGGGCCGAGCTCAAGTAGACACAAGGAAGCTTTGAGACTTGAGGGCCAGCGTCTCTGTGAAAAAGTAGCTTCTTTAGGATGAGACATGGGAATCATGGGAAAGCAAAGCAGATGGGAACACAAAGGAAGCTTAATAAAAACTGGGGCTTCTTCTTGCAGGTTGTGGAGAAACAGTATGCCTCTAGAAGCAAGTGAAGCAGGGGTCTAGCAACCTGAATGCAGCGCAGAGGTGCAAAGCCCTGAGTGAATTCTGACCGCATGCCCTACCCTCCTCCCTTGCTAGAGACCGTCACACAGACAATGGCTGGTTAGGTACTTCTGAGCAAGCAGAGAAAGGCGTTAGATGAGTAACCCAGTTTGAAGCCGAGTTACTCCTGGAGTGGCTGAGCAGCGTGGAAATAATTTGCAACATTAAATTGAAATGGGCTCTGATTGGCTGGAAAGCACTTGGCCTACATTAATGCCCGTGGAGACACTCTGGGTCTGATTAAGCTGCAGATTTTGCTGGGCCTCTTCTCACGATCTATCATTATTCATGTCGGCATCGAGCCTGCCCAGCTCCCTCCTCCACCAAAATTAATGACCGGAACTTCATGATCCATGCATTTGATGGGATAAGGCTCCACGGGCAAGCCCAGGACAACAGGGATGGGCCAGTCTTGTTCCTTCTTTCTTTCCTGTGAGGGAGAAACCCAGTCACTCCTCATTGTTCCTCTTACCTGTTTCAGATGCATGGCTGGTATCCCAAATGGTGACCCAAAAATCAGGCACCAAAGTAGACTGGATCCTAAGAATTGAAGTAGGACATAAAATCCACCTCTTTGTGTGTGTGTGTGTGTGTGTGAATCAGAGGACACTGTGTGTGCCTGTGGAGGACAAGAGTGACTTTAGTGATCACTCCAGATTGTTCTACCTCCTCTTTGCTTTATTCCTGAGTTTCCCAGGCTCCACATACCAGGGCCAGATGTAAAGGCTGCTGCCATTTCTGCCTGGCATTTTTAGGTGGGATCCAAACCTCTGAGCCATCTCTCCAGCCCATAGCCTGCCTCACCCCAATCCTTTGTAGCAGGAGTTAATGAAATCTAGCTATGTGTCACATTACCAAGGTGGTTAAAACAAACCTCTACTTTACTCTGATCTTTATTTTTTAATACCCTGATTCTTCTGCCTGCTCTTTCTGTCTTGCAGTCTCTCTATCTCATCTCCCATCTCTCTTTCTCATATGTATGTATGTTTTTCTGTATATGTGTATGCAGATGTACATGCAGACATGCTTGTTTGCATATAGAAGTTATAGAGTATCTTCTTCAATTTTTCTCATCTTCCTTTTTTTTCCTTTGAGACAGGGTCTCTCACTGACCATGAACTTTGTCAACTCAGCTGTACTGACTGGCCAGTAGACACCAGGAATCCTCTTATGTCTAGCTCCCCAGCAAGAAGATACTCATGGTCATGAGTGACTTATATCATGGGTGCTGGAGATCAGAGATTTAAGTTCTCATGCTAACCAGCCCCGACCTATTTTTTCTGCTCCTGTACTCCTTGTGTTATTTGCGTTCTGAGTGCACTAAGGGGAAGTGTGTCATTTTCCTAGTCTATCAACAGAACCAGAATTCAGCATCTTGATTTTTCTCCTGTGTCCTCTGTCTTCTGACTCTAACATCAAAGCCAGAATTTCCTGTGGTGGCTGCTGTCATAGAGAGAAAAATGAGAAAAGGACATTAAATTGTTTCTGGCCTAGAAAGAAACTTCAAGGTCGCCTTCAATTACATCTGCAGCATCGCTGTCCAGACAGTTTTAGGCTTAAGCTTGCATAGCTCTAGCACCTGTGAGCTCGCCCCTTCCCTTGGTAATCTTTCTATTTGGAGACCATTTCACCTATTGAGAATTACCTCTTTACATTGACCTGAAAATCTGTTCCCACAGTTTCCCCCATGTGGCTACAGTTATACCTTTCTCCATCTTCTGTATACATTGTAGCCTTTTGCATCCTTTGAACCTTCTTTCCTGAAGACCAACACAACATCATGCACTTCCTTGGCTCTTAGGAAGACATTAAAATTACAAAGCAGCACCAGCATTTCTTGAAATGAGATGGACCAGGACAGAGAATGACTGGGAAGGTGTGTTAGTTATTTCGTATCTTGCTGTGGTAACACACTTGATAAAAGCAACCTAAGAGAGGAAGTGTTTTTATTTTGCCTCACAGTTTGAGGGAGTTCAGTCTGTCATGGTGGGAAGACATAATGGCAGGAACTCAAGATATCTAGTTTCACACTAACTTTACTCATTCATGGTAATCAGTGTTTCCATCTGAACCCATCTCCCCATCATGAACAGAGATGTTCATGTCCACCCTGCCTATCTCACAGGCCTGGAGTGAACAGTAAATGAAACTGCACCTGAGCCCTGTTTCTTATGTGATCACATAGGATGATTTTCTTTTTGTGGACATCATGTTTATTTGGAAGAAGTATACCTTTCCTTGGATAGGTACCTACCCTTAGATGTACTTCTTATAACATAACAAAAGCAATTTTTCCTCTAATGAACTCTGCTCTTTTTACATTGAAACTAGCACACTCTCTCTGCTTCAGATCCGCCCAAGCTGCCCTTCACCAAGGTGTGTGCCCTGCTATTCCAAGGACCTTTACATTCTGTTTTTTTCTGGCCAATCATAGCTGTCCATATTCTTCCATCATGCATTGCAATTCATTCTTTCTGTATTTCTTCACCGGACTTTGAGAGGTAGGGCTGGACTTCTTATCTGTTTCTTCAATTAGAGTCACATCAGGAATAACCTTTATTTTTCTACACAGAAGTAAGGAATCTTGACAGTTAAACAACTTGAGTTTAAATCCCAGCTCTAACATTTATCAACATTTGGCATTAAGCTACTTCTGAGCCTATCTGTAAAATGTGCATAGCAGTTTTTCTAAGACATTGGCAGTCAGTTAATGTAATGCTGAGTTTAAATGCTTTAGAACATGTTGGGCATCAATACAACCTTGGTGAGGTTAAAAATCTATTTGTGGGGCTGGAGAGATAGCTCAGAGATTAAGACTCTGCCTCACAAGCAGAAGATCCTGAGTTCAGATCTCAGTTCCTACATTAAAAACAGTGAGCCTGGGAAACCCCAGAGATAGAGCAATCCAGGATGATTCCGGAAGTCACCCTTGAGCCTTCCTGGGCATACACAATGCCCTCTTCTACATTCACATAAACCTTAACATGCCAAAAAAAAAAGGAATCGATTTGTTTCTTGTTACATATCAACCCTAACTCTGGCCTGGCACACAATTGGCATCTGGAATTTATTCACAAGTAAACTAGATAACTTAAAAGTTTAAATGATCCCTCCATTCTTTCTAAAGTATTGCCACTCTATAAGTCCATTTTTTTATAATTAACAGTAGCCCTGCTAAGTCCTTATGAATTTCTAGATGTCTGGAATGGAAAGTATCACTAAACAGTACCCTACTATTTCAGCCAGAATAATGTCCTTTATCTGTGTTCAAGGTATTACTAATAGATAGGATTGAGTGCCTTAGCTGTAAATAACCCCTAACAGCTTCTTTATATTAGTAGTTTTTGGCATATGTGCCAAAACTATTTAATTGGCCGTGAAATATTTATTAGCTCCAAACAAACATTTTTTAAGGGAAGCAGAGGACAGAAAAGAATGGAATAGAAAGGAAGAGAAGAAAGGAACAGAATAGGTAAAATCAGAGAGAGGAGAGAGAGAAAGAAAGAGAGAAAATAGAAAAGAATAAAAAGGGTTACATAATGGATAAAATGCAAGTGAGCATACCAAGAGAGAAGGTCCAGAGCAGAAGATGTCAACATATTTCCATGGAAGTAATTACAAATTGTGTGTGTTAGTTGTATATGTCTTTGTATGTACATCTTTATGTGTTTATGATTGTAGTTCCAGTGGCCTCTGCTCTGCATCATGGTTGTTCACCAATGCCTCCATTTTATTGTTTAAGTTGTCACTAAGTTCCCTGATCAAGGAACTTTACCTGGTTCAGCCTCTGGGTCTGGGATTCCCCAGTCCTCTTTCCTTGGGTAAAATACTTCCTGAATGTTCAAAGCTTGTGGTCAAATCAAATGCTATGAAATCATCTGTCCTTATTACCTGCCTTCCTCAATTACTGCCACTGACTAAACGTTTTTGATGGGTTGCATTGTGTCTTGCCTCATACCATATTTCTGGTGTTGTTATTAATGCCAACTTTGACAGATGGGAAATCTGAAGCTCAAAGGGGTAGAGGCATTGGCTCCAAGAAGTGATCTCAGTAGAAGTAGAGCTAGCACTGGAAACCTCACACACTCCTGAGTAGACCCAACTGATTCAAGCTCTGTAAGTATAGCAGAGGCTTCTGGGAGCAGGGGAGGCAGTCCAGCCATATGTATAGCTAGGAACATGCTAGAAACTACTCATGAATACCCGCAGAGCTCTGGGTATGTGACCAGATGGGGAAGTACAGAAGGCCGAGTGACCTGTTAGGCCAATTGTCCTGGACTGACCTCAGCTTCATCTGTCACAGAAGGTCACCACAGTCCCACCATCTCCCTGTTGGGGTGCTTTCCCTCCCCCTTCATGACTGCCATGAAAGAAGCAGTGGAGGTTGCCAAGTCAGAGAGACAGGGGAAACTGGGAGCTGTTGTTGGAATTCTCTGACTTCCATTTCCTTGCTCTTACATGGAGCAGGTAATCAGAGTTTGTTTCACAGAAGTGAAGAAAGTCAGAGTGGAGGAGATGGGAGGGAGGCACCAGACATCATTGGGCACATCTTTTCCTCCTGCAGCGACCATCTCCAGTTGCACTCAAGCACCTGGATTTCTGCATTGCAAGCGTTTTTTTCCCTAGCCCCGGGGAGCCTTTCAGCACAAAGGAGATGGCCTTGAAGATGGCCACAGAATACTTTCTGGGGAATGCTCGCTAACCTGGAGTTCCAGTTGCCACAGGGTGTCCCCAGGGCATTGCTATTCCTGGTGCGCTGATCCAGCATTTCATCCTGCCTTTCCATCTCCTCCTTTCACTGGGAGGAGCTAGGCATGACATAAGAGATCAGGGAATCTGCCACAACTTTCTAAGTCAGGAAAGAAGTGAAATAAATCATCACTGTGACCCTCCACAATACCCAGAAGTGACACTGTCAGGGTTCCTGACCCCTGCTGCCAGGGATCACTCAAGATGCCATGCAGCAAGCCAGACATCTTTTTGTAAATCGTGTCAAACTTCCATCATGCGTGTATATAGCATTTCACAGAGGAGAACATTTCAAAGTTGAAGTCGGGTGTGTAATTAAAATAATCACAGCAGCAACATCGGATCTCCTCGCTCAGCACTTGTTGAGAGTGCCATGCTGTTCTTTAGTGAGCTTGACGACACAGTATTCAAACCAGGATTCATTCTAGAAATGTCTGACTTCAGAGACTTTGCAGGAGCAGGTCAAGGATTTTGTCAAAATCTTCACAGATGTAATGCATAAGTCCACATCCCAAGCTGTTTTACCTCAGCAAATTCCTAAATCACGTGGAACCTTAGCTTCCTCATTTGAAAAATGAGGGTGAAGGTAACAGCCTCCTAGAGTTGATTAAATGGCACCAGGCATGTCCAGTCCCTGGAAACAGAAACTAATCTAACGATATAATGATGATTCGTTTTCTTAATGGTTTTGTACAAAGAACATAATCAGGAAACACTGTTATACTCTCATCATAGGTCCAGAGACTCTCTCTCTCTTCTGTTCTTTGTTGTGTCCTTGCTAGTATCTTTGTGTCTTTGAATATATCCTTTAATACTAGCTAAATTCCTTTCCAGTGAGCTTCTTAAGTAAATGAATGAATGTGCAAATGAATGAATGTCATCATGGTAGGCATTCACATTATCTTCTGAATTCTGTTGGAATGACCATGTTAGAATGAAAACTACTGTCTTTTAGTTCAGCCTTAAGAATCCTGGCCACAGATATAACTGGCTGAAAGCGATGCAAAATTAGTAGCTTCCTACTTCCACTTGTATCTAGCTCCATCATCCTTGGGAAATTTGCCTAGCTTGCTATCAAATGAGTCTGGCTTTGACTCCCATTGATTTAGATAATTCAACGCCATCATCATTAGTCAATTTTCCTTTTACAAAGATTCCTCTCCTCTCACCTCTATAGAATATAATTTTAACAAAAGCTGTTATAAAGAAATTTAACATGAGTCCATTCAAGCCATTTTCATATATAATATGCAGAAATGACACCATTTATGCCTTTCTGTACATGACCCTTTCCCTTTACTGGGACGGAACTCTTAGGTTAATGATCTTCCTGGGGCTTCAGACCTTTGGGGGCCTTCTCTGTACCCATCTTACTACTGCCTGGTCTAGGTTATCAGCTCCTTAGCAAACTACTTTTTTGCCTCTTTGCTTTTCTCCTGGCCTCCAGGTTGGTCTCTCCTTGATTCATTCCCACACTGCTAGAAGCATGTTCTTTCTAACGCGATTTCAACCCAAATCATTTCATGGTCCTTGCTCACAGACAAGGCCAGGGGCACCTTATCACCCAAAGGAACATGATTTACCATAATAAGGACTCCAGATACATGAATCAATTAGTTTACAGATATAATTTATAAGTAAGCATGATTAATTTACACATATATACATATTTCATATATAGTTAGCATTTACGGAGGGCCTTCAGTATCCCAGTTTCTACATTAATTACCGTTGGTATGGCATGAATGGGATGAAATCTCATGCAGTTAATGTTTTTGTTAGGGACTAAGATGAAACCACCATGCATATTATCAGACTTAAAACAACTGCCATTAGAAAAATAATGGAGGGTAATGAATAGAGACTGACCATTTAATTTTTTAAGTGACAACTGTGAAGCCCTTCTCTGAGAAAGTAGATTTGTTTGGATTATGAACGAAGGAAATCAAGCATGTACCTGAAGATGGGGGTCTCCAGCAGAGGGAAAGATCTCTACCTCCATCGTTCCATGAAATGCTCTGAGAGTTTGGACTCCTTAGCTATAGTCCCACAACTATCCATTCTTACACGCATTCTCCTCATCAATTCTGCCAATCTCTGACCATCATCAGTTATTCTTGACTCAATCTCATCTCTCACTACCTTTGCTTGTTCTGGTGATCCTCAGCTATCAAAGCCCCCTTCCACCTGCTTTCTCCTCTATTTGGATGACTTTGCTTGTTTGCTTTCTCCTTTTTGCTTACCTCCTCACTTCATATCAATTATCGCAACCCAAGTTTCAGAGCTTAGCTAAGATACCCCCTCATCCTGGAAGCCTTGGGCGCTCCATGCCCTCTGCTCCTTTGCCCCTCCTCTGTTGTTCTGTCCATGACATTGACTGACAACATCTCTGCCCCTCAGAAGACTGTGTGCTTTGTGAGGTCATCTGAACAGACTTTGGCATATGCCCAGTACTCCAGGAATGTTTGTTGGATAAATGAATTCATAGATGAATGGTTCAAACTGAAAGCAGGATCCAACAAAGATTAGAGCTATCTTTTTTTTAAAAAAAAAATCAAGCCGTTATAAATAAATAGATCAGTGGGGGGAAAAACCATTTTAAGTATTAACCAATGAAAATGCCCTGCCCATAGGGAAATGATGAAAACTTTACCAAATGAAATCATTCTTCACATGGATAAAGTACTTTACATTCTGCGTCTGTTTTCTCATTTGATCTTCTCAGCTTGAGAGACCTCAAAAAGCAAAGAAATCATGTTAAAACAAGATCAGCGAGTCTGGAAAGGAGGGTGCCCTGACTCCCACCTCTTTGATGGCTGTCTCTGTGTCTGCATCAGTGGAGGCTTGGGATATGGTTTTTTACGGTGTATGCCTGGGGGTTTGTGTATGCATGTGTGCACAACATGTGGTGGTGGAGAAAGTTCATAGCAAACCTTCTGTTCCCCTCCTGGACTCAGATGTCCCTGTGGAGGCAACGTGTGATATAGCTCATACATCCGATCCCCAAAAGCAGTGCTGGAACTACGCGTGGGAGGTTAGTTGATTTCTAAAGAAAGGGAGAGAGCAGCAAGGAGGCGGAGGTGTTCTCCAGCGGAATATCACCTTGAGGTCCCTTGAGGGTGAGATCACAGCAGCTGGGCTAAAGTAGGCGACAGGACAGGGAGGCATCTGCTACCTGAAGCTCAAGGACCTGGATTCTATCTCCAGCGTGAATGCACTGCTTTCCATTACTTCAGCCTAAGAAATGGTCCAGATGAAAGAAAAAGGGAGAAGGAAATGGCAGGTCTGTCTGTGGTTGTTAAGTCATGCCCCTTGGGACCCTAGCGATCTGTGGCTAAGCTTCATGGCCAAAGGTGATGGTGTTGGGGGGAAGGAAGAATCTAAAATGCTTGATGTTGTGCCCTCAGTTTTAAGGAAACTGCCCTTTTACATTTTGTGTGTATGTGTGTGTGTGTTGGTCTTTATGTGTAATATTTCATTTGGACAAAAGGTTCGGCCAGAAAATAAGTTTTGACAAATACTGGGCAAAATTATCTTAATAGCTTTCCAATTTATGAAAGGAGAATCAGAGTGAAAATAAAGTCTTCAATTTTAGACACTAGATTGAAGAAGGAAAGGCGACAGGCTCCAGGTGCCTGAGGTGAGACGAACCAGAAAAGAACCGTAATGTTGGGATTTAAGTCTGCGAAAGGCAGATCTCCCAAGAACTATTTCCCTCTTTTCTGATTATGTTTCGGTGAGTTCTTTCTCTTCTTCTTTTCTCTGAGCAGCTCATGAAGATTCAAATAGAACTTGAACAGTTATGAGTTTTCAAGTCAAAGTTTTGTTCTTTCTTTCTCTTAAAAGTATGGAACTTCCAGAAGTAGTTCATGAGACAAACAGCTTTAAAGAGTCATTGAGAAGTTCCTTAGGGGGAATCCCACAAATGCCAGAGATCAGCCCCTGGCCCAGTTATCCTGCTACACAGGTGGAACAATCTGGTCTTTCAGTAGCAGGCCTGATCGTGTACCCAGCTGAGGTGAAGGCTGGTGCTCATAGCACCAGCAGGACACAGGAAATGAAGACCAAGCGACCAAGCACCCTCACATCTCTCCCTATTGAGCTACCTGAGGTTTGCACCTCTGTCCTTTTTGATCAGATGCAGACATCAGGCAGAAACTCTACAGACTTGCTGACTGCCTTCAGACCATACAGTCACTTTTGACCTGTCCTCATTCATGTTCAGTGGAATCAGACAAGGGCCACAGAGTCGGTGTCCAACAAAAAACACATCTGCTCATATCACTCCCCATCTTCAATAGGTGCTGTGGCCACACAGTCCCTAAAGACTAATCTAGCATCTTTACGTCACCTCCAAAGCTCTCTGTAATCTAAAGCAAGCAGCCTTACTGTGCCCCACCACCCCTTTCTTCACATGTTAAGTCTGTAATACACACTGTGAACTTCTTGGAGTATCCACAATGCTCGTTGGTGTTTAACAGCATCTCAAGGAAGCTCTTCGGAAGCCCACCCCCATCCTCTGTCTTGGGCAGGTACTATCTGTTTCCTAAGTGCTTTTCTGTCTCTCCTTTAACACCCATTTTTAAACCTGTATCACTGCATGCAGCTCCATGGTAAACTTTAGCTCTGTATCAAAACAGAAATAATATCAACAATCACACACACACACACACACACACACACACACACACGTTTTTGCACGGACTCTCTGCCTGGAGCTTTTCTTCATTGGTGTCAGGGTCCGCTGTGGGCTTGGCCGTCAGCAAGCCTTAGCTTGCTGCCGTCTCTATACTTCACTACATGACACCACGCTGGCCGCTTCTCTGCTCAGGTGCAGATAGGAATTCTACCTCCTCCTTCTGCCAGGGTCTCTGAGCAGCTCACGTTCAAGTTCAAATAGATCTTGAACAGTTACAAGTTTCCAAGTCCAAGTTTTGTTCTTTCCTTCTATTCCAAAGTATGTAACTTCCAGAAGTAGCTCATGAGACAGGGGCTTTAAAGAGTCATTGAGAAGTTCATTAGGAGGCATCCTGAAAATGCCAGAGATCAGCCCCTGGCTCAGCCGTCCCATCACATAGGTGGAAAAATCTAGTCTCTCCGAAGCAGGCCTGATTGTGCACCCAGCCAGAGTGAAGGCTGGGGGGTTCATGAAAGATGCGTGGTTGACACTTAACAGCAGCAGGTAGGACATTATGAGATGTAGAAAGGCATAGAGTGGGGGGAGTCTTAGAGAGACATAAATGAGACACTCTGTGTTAAAAGATACTAGGCACCTTGGAGATATTTTGGTGTATTAATTAATTTATTTATCTTTATTTATTTATTCGAGCCAGGGTCGCAGGTGTCCCAGGATTCTCTTAAAGTGTCTAAGGGTGACCATGAATTAGTGCCTCCACCTCCAGAATTTTGGAATTCCAGGCTTGCACCTGTACATTGGGATTTATATGATGCCGTGTGTTGAGCCCAGGATTTCAAGCAAACCAGTCGAGTACTCTACCAGTTGAGCCACACACCCAGCTCAGCAGTTGCTGGCTCACACAGAAAGAAGCAGTAACTGAGGAGACATATTTTTACTCTGATTTGAACATTAAACAAAGTGTATGTATTGGGAACGCTGACATCATACTTCAGGGATTTATGCCATTTTGCATCAATTTTTAAAAGACTGATAAAATTTCAGAGAACCCAATGTCTGTGCTTTCTCTGTCTTCCTTCATGATGGACAGCCACTGTGGTCACGTTTCTGTCTTGTATCCAGGTGGTCGGTCTCAGCGATGAACAATGCAATTGGTGATAGCTTCTGAAAGCCTCAAGATAAGCAGGCCCATCATCCATCTTGGCTCTTCCTGCCTTTGTCCTCAGGAGTTTCCTCGGAGGAGCATGTTCTCTCCTCACATTTTCAATTGGCATTAATGCCTGATTCTCTCTCATTCATCTCTCCCATTTTGCTACACTCCTCCCGTGTTCTAATCTTCTCTTCAAAACACTGGGTAGACTTCCACTCTCCTCTAACCATGTGTGTCTCTTTGTCTCTTTCTAAAATGTTCCTTTAATCAATAAGTTGGACTTTCCTATTCAGAACTGCCCACAGAATGGTGTTCATACCCAGACCTGGTGTATCTTTACATCCCTGTAACTTTAGTTGCCCTGGAGGTTGAGAGAGGCTGGATGGTGAATTCAAGACTTGTGTAAGCTACAGAATAAGTTTAACACCAGCCTGGATAACTTAGCATGAACATGCCCACTCCTCTCCCCCCCAAAAATACAAAAATAGTCAAGGATATAGTTCAATGATAGAACAATTGAATAGATGCACACATGACTTAGTAAGTCCATGTCTCAAAAAAAAAGATAAAAGCTAGAAATGTAGTTCAGCCTAGATATAAAAGGTCCTATATTCAGTGCCCAATATGAGAGAGAAAAGAAGGGAAGGAGGGAAGATGGAAGGGGAAAGAGAGAGAGAGAGAGAGAGAGAGAGAGAGAGAGAGAGAGACTCTGCACCTTCACCTGTTGTAATCATTTCTTCAGGGTGCTGGTGGGAGAGTTACTCTGCAAACCGTGTTCATCATCCAACTCACCACTGCAGATACTTCCAGTGTTGTGGAGACCCCCCTGTCTGTGTTAAGCATCCTTAGAGGATGTAAATGCTGAGTTAATGTGATGCTGTCTCCACTGCCCTTGTCCACTCTCCAGAACTGAGAACTCCAAAAGCAGAGTTTCAATATTCACTATCTCTTTGGGAGCCACTCCAGCAGGAAGTGATTGAACTGACACTTCCATAGCATTTTACAGATTAGAAGCCGTTTCACACACATTAGCTCTGTTTGAGTCTCACAGTCACCTGTGGGCTGATGGTTGAAATTTTCTCTCCACTTCAGGGAAGGGGGGTGCTGAGGCTCCGCGGGACCACGTGACTTGTCCTCCAAGGCACACATGGCAAGCTTGCACATTGCAGAGATGTGTACCCTCACATAGTTTCCATTGCCCTCAGCTTTGGTTTCTTCTCTAATGCAAATGCTGCATCTTAATTACATCAAATGAGGAGAGGGAAAGCCAAAGTAATTATTGGAGACACCTTGAACAAGTGTGAACCTCTTGAAAGACTTGAAATACTTGCTTTGTATACCTTCCAGGACTTTCACATTGCTCCTAATTTCTCTCATTTGTATATCAATTTAGAGATTCACAAAGTGACTTCAAAAAAAACAACAGAGATTCTATGTGCCTTTTAGTCGATTCAGCAGAATGGGCAAGAAAAATGCTGTTGCAAACATATTTTAATTCTTTCTACTCTGCATCATGATCTCAAGGTTGTAATCATGACCAATCAGACATGGCCTTTGTCCATATGAGGTTTGGAGTTCAGTGGAAGAAGTACAGCAGCAAATGCCTGTGTATTGTGGGGAACAAGGGAAGTAAGGGTTTGGTACAAAACCGAGTATTAAGCAAAGGGTGACTTCTTCGCGAAGGCAGTGGAAATTGAAAGAATAGAAAAAAGCTGGCTGGCCAAAGGTAGTGGGAAGAAATGGGAAGGATGTAAGGGAACCAGGAGGCAAAAGGGAGATTGCTTCACAGTTACCCTGTGTTGTACAAATGGTACAAAGTATTCCCTTGGGGGTGGGGGGGGAGACCAACTGAACACCAAGTTCAGATTGGAATTGAATCCAATCACAAAGCCAAGAGACAGCGTGTGAGGGCGCCATCTGCTGAGTCCCCTGTGAGATCCCTGAGCCCCTGAGCCCTGTCCCTTTGCCACTCTGCAAACTGGGCCTCCCGCCACTGAAGGATTAGTCACAGATGCTGCAGACACATCTGCAATATTGTGTTTAAAAAAAAAGTAAGAAAGAAACGTGCAGTAGCATTCTGATAGCAAGCATATTAGCCTGTTATTACCCATTCACCCAAATATTCCGGCTAATCAGCCTTCAGATGGGCAGGATTAATTGGTTACAATCCTAGCACTGGGCACATCTAATTGAAATGGATGTATTTGCCTTTCATAATGGACAGCTTATCCATTGCCATTACACAGAGAGCATGCCCCAGCCCGTGGATTTTACTGTCAGAGCCATTATGGTGGAGGCCAGAGAAGGATGGATGGGGCTGTTTTCTGTTTTGATCAGGGGCTTAACCACCTTCTACTTGTATCGTGATTATGTTTGCCACATAGGGCTGTGAGCTGCTTGATCGTGGGCACCTATTCCTTACCATTTGGTCTGGCCGTAACCCAAAGCAGAGGCTGGAGGGATACCTCAGTCACTAGAGTGTCTGTCATGCAAGCATGACGATCTGAGCTCAATTCTCAGTACCATTTGGAAAATTTAGGTGTGGTTGGCACACACTTGTAAACCCAGTTCTTGGAAGGTGGAGCCAAGCAAGTCCTTGGCACTCCATAGCCAGCCAGACTCACCAAACTGATGAATCATAGATCTCATGAGAGGATTCATCTCCAAAGAGAAAGATTGGATAATGTAGCAGTTACTCTTTCCATTGTTGTGAGAAAAACTCAACCACAACTTAAGGAAGATAGGGAGACTTTTTTTGGCTTATGGTTCCAGAAGGGAGATGTAGTCCATTATGGCAAAAAAGGCATGACTGACAGGCAGAAGGTGGAGGTGACTTAAGTCACATCCATCATGGAGTTCTAGAGAGCAGGCATCAGATGCAAGAAGAGACTATTAGCGGAAGTAAGGCTACCAGCCTCAAGGCCCTGCGACTCTTCCTCAGCAAGACTCCACATCCTAATAATTATCACAACCTTTCCAAACATCAGCTAATGATTCAAACTCATGTGCCTGTGAGGCACAATTCACATTCAGACTTTGCCAGATAGCTCTTAAGGAACGATGCTCCCACACATGCACCTGCATACACAAGTGTACCCTTCCATATTCCATAGGCAAGCACATGCACACACCACACCAAAATAATATTACCCTTTAAAAGATGAAATTTATTTTTCTCTTCTAGAATGAAGAACCGAGTCAGGTCTGACATGATATCCGCACAGTATGCTTGCAGGAAGATGTCACATGTGAATCCTTAGCACAGTATATAGGCCTGCAGGAAAATCAGTTGTTGCATATGAGTCCTTAGTGGTAGAAACAGACAGAGATGAGAAAGCGAGTCACACCTTGCAAAACCAACACTCCTTTTAAGGAACTTTCTGAACCACTCCTCCTAAAATATTCATATGCATCTCCTTGGTCAAAAGGTAGACACCTGACTGAGATGCATTTCTTGTCTAGGGTGCATAGACTCTAGTAATGAAGGCATGTACACAGGAGTTAACTGGAAGGATGGGAAAGTATGTCTGTGTCTGATATCATTGTCCTTCACACTTCCCTTCCTTATGGGGGAAGGGTTAGAAATGAGAGTTAACAGGAGTCTGATAAACCTTGAGATATGAATACATATTAATATATAAATAGCTGAGTGCATATATATATATGCACTCAGCTATTTATAGCCTGTGCCCTAGGTAAGCCTTGTTTAATTTTACCAGCCTAGCTTCTTTGTTAGGATAATAATCACACTGACTTTATAGGATGATATTGGGAATGACATGATTGAATTTAAGTGCTGTGCATAACAAGTCTTCCAGCACACAGTGAGGCATCATCAGTAGATAGCATCCAGGATTATTAAGGTCTGTTGGTGGTCACCGAAAGAATCATCAACATGGGGACTGTTCTATTTTAAGTCGTTCTGGTTGCAGAATGAAAAAAAAAAAAACTGAGATCTGCCGATGTTGTCTGTCCTTTGCTATATGAATTAACTTGTTTCAAACTCATACATTATAATGTAAGATTTATGCTTTGAGAATTAAAAAATTGGCATGTAACAAAGTGTTGTAGGATTATGAGGTGTTCATTTTCAGTAAGGAAACCACAGGCTTGGCTTCATGCCCCAGTCAGAGCATAACACCTTGCACACCCTCAGTTTCCTGATTAGGAAAAGAAACTAGCGCATCTTTCCTCATGGACTTCCTGTGAGAATTTTAGGGAATTACCCCTACAAAAACTGAGTAGCTAAAAAAAGAAACACAGGAGCTTCTAAAAATATCACAGTGCTTTTTGGGGTGGTGGTGGTGGTGATGAAGATATCGATAATGGATCACTCACAATTTATTGAGTGACTGAATTCATTAAGGAATGAATGAATCCACAAACCGGTGAGAAACCTGGAGTCTCTCCTCCTCCCGCAGAGGTGGGAAAATGTTTCTTGTGGGGTTCTGGAGGTAGCTTCTGTTTGGAGTAGCCCCAGTCATACTTGGCTGGTTCCACACACCAACGGGGACCACAGAACACAGAACTGAGGAGCTTCCTTGGGGGAATCTAATAATGATGTCCCTGAGAGTAGATTTCCCAGCCATACCACTTCCAATCATTCTTAAGCCAACTCACCTTCTCTATAGAATCAGCTCCCACCGGAAGCTCAGCCCTCAACCAGGTTTCCAAAACTTCCTATATGTGTGTCCCTGGGCAGGGTACTGTAACGCATTTACTGTTCAGAATGTGAGATGATAACCTTACTTATACTGTTCTCTTCTAACAAGAGGCGATAAAACTTTTATGATACCTCCAACCAGCATATCCCTGTTCTGTTCCTGCATTATTCTTGCTTTTCCAGCCTCCTCCCGACTTTCCTCCATTAAGTACATCAAGCACTAAAGACTCAGAGCTCATTTGGTACAGGGAGAAACTCAATTATACCCACCAGTAGAGTGTAAAAGGAAGGGAAGCTTGAGATATATTTAGAGGTTACAGCCTCTAGGTGGAAACGTGCCAGTTTTCAGTCCAGCAATCTATAGGAATGCTTAGCAGTGTGTCAACTAAGTCCAGGGGAGCCATTCCAAATGGGAAACACGCTCTGAGAGGATTTATAGTAATGTGAATGTCAAAGTTAGCTCCAAGTTAAATGGAACTAATTGGGCCCTATAGAACAGAGGTTGTAAGCTGGGATCTCAAGACCATATCTAGGCCACAGATGAGTCTCATTTTTGTCCATAATTGGGCCACCCAGTTTTAAAAAAGAAGTGGTAGCTAGAAACTTGAAAGTCAGTTTCTTATAAAAATATAGGTCTCTCTCTCTCTCTCTCTCTCTATATATATATATATATATATATATATTTCTCATACACACAGGGAAAAAAGGACATGCACACACACATACACAGAGAGAGAGAGAGAGGAGAGAGAGAGAGAGAGAGAGAGAGAGAGAGAGAGGAGCATATCCTATCTATCTGCAGCTATTCTGCAGTGGTCCTAACTCATGACAATTGGCTGTATTTCACTGTCAGAGAGCCCTTTAGGAAACTGTTCTATTCCGTGGCTTGCCACAGTACTCACAACCACCTATTGTCTTCTTTTATTATACCTTGATCACATACCTGTCTATGGGTTGTGTAGCTCTTTGTGCTCAGGCCTCCCACTTGACATGTTTTCTCATTGCTTGTAGAGATACACACATCAAGATGATCTCTCACTGGAATGAAACCACAAGGGTCCTTCAGTAGATACTCCTGGATCCTAGAAGTGAAGTTGTCAAGGTTCCCCCCCCCAAAAAAAAACATATTCAGACTGATCCATTGGAGCAATTCCTTGAATCCTGCACAGCCCAAGGAGGAGTTTCCGGGTCAACTCTGAAAACCTTCAGCAGGACAAATTCACCTCAGTGCACTTGTGTTTATTTGTCTCAGCTCCCGTCACAACTGATGATCCACTAGCTTTGAATGGCCTTTGACTTGCAAAGAGCGAGTGGCTTAGAGAAAATCGTCCTTCTCTCTCTCTCTCTCTCTCTCTCTCTCTCTCTCTCTCACACACACACACACACACACACACACACACACACACACCTCAAGCGGCTCCTTTGGGGTAGAAAAAGAAAGTCCCAGATGGAGAGACCTGGAAACAAGACTCAGGCAGGGAGCAAGTGTAAGCTTCGTGCTCAGACCTGCAGTGGTCAGGAAGGAAGGCTGAGTGGCAGGACGTGTGGAAAATCATCTACCAAGGGAGGCAGAGACTGGGGTGGGCCATCAACTCCGCCTCTCATGTGCCATGTGCAATCTGATGTATCCGTTCCCGCTGTGGTGGGTTTCACATTCTTCTTTTTTTCCTGGTATTTTTATTAATATTTAATCTTCTTAATTACATGCATAATGGACTGTTGTCCCTATCTCCCTTTCTCTCGCCCTCCCGCCTCTCTGATCCTTCCCTCCCTTCACCAATCCATCTCTCTCCCCGTCCTGCCTGTCTGCTTTGTGGTCCCCAGGGTTCCCTTCGTATGGGCTCAGGTCTCTGTGGCAGATTAAGTGACTCTACCTTGGGTGTACCCATTGATAGGGGTACTCTCCTTCACCTGTCCAGATCTAGCCCCTAAGGTTCCACCTGCATGTTATTATTTCTCCTGAGCTCTTCTCTAGCCAATGACAGGGCAGGTCTGGTAAAGATAAATCTTATTGCAGTAAGTTTCTGGATGCAACAGCCCTATCTTGAGTGGGATGTTCTGGTTGGCTGTGAACTTCCCCACCTTTAGAATCTTGCAACAATCTTACCATCCCTCTTCCTCAAGATTTCCTGAACCTTAGGCTCAGGGGAGGTTTGGTTGCCTGATTCTAATTTGGCATTTTTTGGGTCGCTGGTCCTCTGCATTCTCATTTTCAAATGGAAATTTGAGTCTGATAAGCTCAAAGATCCTTGTGAGAGTAGAAGGGTAGCTGAAGACAGATGCTCAGAGCAGGACAGGTCTGCAAAGGGTGGCCACCTTGTCTGCTTTGAAGCTACAGCAGCTGTGCTTAATCCTTCCCCATCTTGGCATCTGGTCCTGCTGTCCTGCGGCTTTCTGAGTGTTCTGATTCCACGTCTCTCACTTCCTTTCCTTACTTTGCTCCAGTGGCATGATCCCTATGTTCTGGGAACATGCCAAACAAAATGCACAATGGACGTTCCCTCAGCCCACTTCTTTGTCTTGAAAGAATCCTACCAATGCTCAATGGCTCCTAAGGAGGGTCCAGGCAATTCCTTTATATCAGCACAGTCCATCACAGTTAACTCATGGTTAGTTATGGTTCGAGATGATTGTCTTGGGAGTTCAAATCCTGGCTCTGACACTATGTGTCACTCTGTCAGGAGGAGGATAGTACAAGGGTCCTGCTGTGCTTCGTTGCCTCCCAAGTCATGGGACCACCTATGTTGCCAGAAGTTCATCTTCTTCCCTAAGTGCGAACAATAGAAGATGCCTTAACCTCCTTGAGTTTAAACCTCTGAATTCACACAAAGAAAAATGGAAAGAATGATTATCCCTTGGTGCTATGAATTATATGACGTAAGCAGAGAACCAACTTACCGTGGTTCTGTGCCCAGGTTCCATTAATCACACACTGGATGCTTTCCTCAAGCCTGGAGAGAGGGATACATTCATTTTTATGCTCACAGCCCACATGCTAGCCTGTCACAGGCATGGAGCACCCACCTAGAGAGGTCACGTGTCTTCATGTCTGGACTTTGGGGCTCTGTGAATGCTGTGATTTGCAGAAATCGTAGCTTCTGTGAGACATGAACATGGTTCTACTTGGCCTTCAGGGAGCTTCTGTCTATATTGCTTAGGCTAATAAATGAGGGCAGGATGGAATGGGGATGTGTCTGGAAACAGCAGGAAGCACTATGCAAATGTTAGCTCTTTATTATTCCTCCTAACACCAACAGTTTCTTCTCTCCAGTGGCAGCCTAGAGCCACTTGCTGCCCTGACAACAGTGGCCCAGATGTTGCCAGCATCTGTCTGTTTCTCTGGGCCTCTCAGAGAGAGAGAGAGAGAGAGAGAGAGAGAGAGAGAGAGAGAGAGGAGTGAACAAAGGAGTAAAGAAATATTATTACAGAAACATGCAAACACTTTCCCCCTCTTGTGTCCCTTTCCCCCATGGGCAATTCCTTCTGGAGGAGGGGACAGTTCTGATTCTTCTCTGGGTTTTGGATGCCTCATTCAATGCTCAGCTTCCTGGGGTACCTAGGAAACACTGGATGAATTAGGTATAAGGACCGAGGTACTTTTTCCCAGGGGAGTGATATTGCCGGCCCAGTGATGCAAGTTTTGTTGGTCACCCAGGTGAATATGGGATCGGCTTAAGCTAACTGCTCTTTTGCTATCTGTTGACTTGGGTTAAGACCAATCAATCTTCTGGGTCTCAGTTTTCACCTAAATGAAGTGATGTGTCTAAGGGTTTTGCAAATAATTCCCTGCTTGATTCATTTCTGGCTCTTATAGACTATCTTACAGCTGGAAAAGACCCGAGAAAGTTTAATATCTGCATGTAAATTGAGCATCATCCATTTCCTCTTTCATTTGTAAATTTGTACTTGGTAGGTGGGAGCTTAGAGAATAATTTCCAGTGTCTTTGAGTTACTCTTGGGTACCAGGAACTAAACTAAACATGCATACTCACAGAGAGAGAGAGAAAGAGAGAGAGAGAGAGAAAGAGAGAGAGAGAGATTAGCTCATGTAATTGCTTTAGCAAGTCTTTGGAGAGTGACACCAATATTCTTGATTCTCTAACAGCTAAGCAGAGTCAGAAATAGGTCACTTTCTTAAGTTCTATGGCTAGCTAATGAAAACCAGCGAAAGGGTCACTACAGCTGTTCCTGAGTTTTTCTCCACTGAAGAAGTAGTGAAGTTCTCATCACTGCTGATGCCTAAAGGCAACAGGGCCAATCAAGAGAGATAGTTTTGGCACCAGCGGTGTTGGGTCTGAGTTGACATGCCATGTCTTCATCAGATACTCGATGCTTGGAGAACATCCTTCTCTATTTCTTACATCTCCAGTACCCCACTGTTCCTACTTGGGATTCTGTGGGAACACCTGTGAACCCAGGAGGTCACTTCTGTGCGCCTAAGCAAGTCAGGGGGAGCTTCTGCAGCTACACCTTAGCATTTCTCCCTGAGACTGACCGGAGTGGGGAGGCCATTGTTAAAACCTTCCCCCCCTTTGATCTAGGGAACCAGGTTACATGTGAAACTGTCTCGGATGGTGAAATTTCACCAGGTCGCATCACAGCCCCTGCCACAACTCTAAGTCTCTTGAGAGATGAACTAGCTTAAGAGAAGTAGCCACTATGGATGCTGGGAGAAGGACCCACCATCTTCTGTGACACAACTAACCTGCTGTGACTCCAACATACAAATGCTACAGAAGCCCACAGAAAGGTATAGTCAGCCAGAACTCTTTTAGAGTTTATTGGTTAGCTTTTCTCCTAACCACTTTGAAAACCTTACCCAGTCTCTCTGAGACCCAATGTATTTATCCGTAAAAGAACCCACAGCAAAAGGGAGGCTGGGGAGATGGCTCAGTGGCTAAAAGTCTTTGCCTCACAAGCAAAAGACCCGAGTTTGCATCCCCACATTCCACATAAACAGTGCCAAGAAAACATGTTGGTAACTTGTAGTTCTGACCCTGGAAGGCCGATTCTGGGAATACCAGAGCAGAACAATAAAGGGGAAGAGCAATCCAGGATGATTCCTGTTGTCACCTTGGGCTTCCACGGATACACACACAGGAGTGTACTTGTGTATATACACCTCCACACAAATGTACACCTACCCACATGCAAACATATATACACAAAAAATACGAATGGGCATGGTAGTACATACCTGTAATCTGAGGACTCTCAAGGCTGAATCACGATGACTGTGACCCTATAGCTAGTCTACACTACATTTTGCAAAATCCTGTCTCCAACCAAAACAAAAGAAAAAGAGAATGAAGTAAAACAATGCATGCAAAGTTGGCAGTCAGGTCTGAATAGATAGCAGGATACAGATAAATGGCAGCTTCCAGGGCGGTTAGACATTTCATCACCAAAAGCTGGCAATTAGGCCTGGACTGTCAGACACAAGAAGGGAGCTATCAACTGTCCCTATTTTTTTTTTTTTGCATTTCTGAGAAGCCTGATTATTGCATTACTCAATGAGAGACAACATGTATGTGGCATTTACTAATTTACAATATATATTATCATGTTCTCCCATTACTCCTAAGAGGCACATAGTGTTACCTTGTTTGTTTCCTGTGTAGAGAAACTGAGGCAAAGGGAGACTATCCATCATACAGGATTGGGGATAGAGCTAGGAGTCAGATTTAGGAACTGCATCTCACCATGTTCTCTATTGAATCGTAATGTCCATCCATCTACCATAAAGAAAGCAACATATCGGACACTAGAGATAGGAAGTAGCATGCAGGGCAGGTAGCATCTTTACTTGCATAGAACCTACATGCTACTGTAGTCTGAGCATTACAGTCAGAGGAAACTCCCAGGAGCTGACATCTTGCCTTGACATCCCTGTCCTTCAATCAGGACAGCTTGGGGACAAATTTCCTACCAACAGGGTGGAGTTTCTTCCCTTCTCACCCACCTACTCTGTCCTTCTAGTTCTTCCTCTAGCCCAGGACTAAAACCTTTGACCCTAGAAGTAATAGCCACAGCACCCAATCAGTACTGTTGCAAGAATGGCCAACCATGGGCCCAGTAGACCCTCCATATGTCGTTCTGCAGCTTAGCAACATTATGCTTCTCTCATCTTTGCAACAATGGAATGCAATTATGGAATGTAGGTCCCATCAGAAGTGAGATTAGTCCCCAGTTTTTCCCATGGCTGCTTGGACGACTCCATTTGGTAACCATCTTCCAGTTTTCCTTCATGTACATGGATATAAGGGGTTGAGCTTTATTTCAACCCCATCACATCCACACCACTACAGCTGGGTTAATGCACATTTAACCCCTCTATGGTTCCCCTACTATCCTGGAACTGTTACTTACTCTCTCCGACATGTACGTTTTCTCATTCATTAAACTAGTATAAGCATTCATTTTTCTCTCTTTAGACTTTGGGGTTGCAACTATGGTAAGACAATAATATCATCCTTACCTTGTGCACAGAATTTAAAAAGGATACCCCCGAACTCAGGAATAAATTCATTTTGACTTCTAAAAATATTACATTGAAATATTATGCCTCTGGATTGCTGCGTTCATGAGAATCCCTGGGAATTCAGCGTGCAGGAAAGGTGCCTATGAACCTCACCTTCATTTAGCCATGGAATTCAGATATGGTACTCGGAGGAGGGAAGGCCTCTTCTGTGCCTTGCAGATGACACTGAATTGTTCCAACAGAACTTGTTTCATGCTGTTTACCTATAGATAGAGTAACATACTTGTGGACTGGTAGGAGGTTTTTTTTTTTTTCTGGAGGGCAGGAGGGAAATTAAGTATTTCTATTGATTCATATATGTCTGGATTCTAAAAACAATCCTGCTGTAAGTCTATATTTTGACCTGGAACAGATTGCTTCATTGCTTTGTCTTCTTATCTTCAGGATGGGTATGTTACTACCTGACTCACAAATTTCCAGTGAAGGCTAGTTTAACGAGTTAAGAAATTTAGCTGGTGAATGCCGATGAATGGCACGTATTAGGGTTTTAAAAATGTGATAGAGTATTGCCGTCTCTTCATAACCCACTGCAATGAGCAGATGAAACTACTTTCCCCAAGTCCTTGAAATCACAGATAGGTGGATCACCTATAATTTTCTGGCTTTTATCACATGGAAGAGAGTGTGGAATTGGACACCAAGGGTTAAGTTCCAATCATGGGCTCTGCCATGCCTATGGTCAACTTAGGAAAAGCTCTTTTCCTCTCTTAGCCTTGATCTTTCCCTAATGAAGGAACATTTTGTGGTTCTAAGGCATTTCTATGGGGCACTAGAATTTCAGAATTCCCCCCCCCCCCCACACACACATACTTCCATCACCTCCATTTTGTACGATCTTTTCAGAAATAGGCTAATGAAACATTTTTTAAAATAAAATATTTGAAAGCACTGAGCATCCTGACAGTATAAGTTCATCTTAAAAGCTCCAAGTTCCCCTGGATCATGACATCTGGAAAGTGGGATTTTTAGCTGAGTGAGAGGAGTGTGTCTGCCTCTGCTGTGTTTTCCTCCAGTCACTGTGGAGCATCTGTTTAGCAAAGTCTGAGGTCTGTGGCTGATGCAGGAGGAATTAGCAGGCATGGGAAGGGTGTGGGGGAGGAAGAAGAGGGCTATCATGGTGAGGTGGTCTGAATGCCAAGCACGTCTGTGTTGTCTCTGGTGAGTTATTAGTTCTTCCCTCTAACCCAAACACAATCTGTGCCTGCCTCAGGCTCTCTCCTCAGACTGGTGGCAGGCAGCTGGATACCACTACTGCCTCCTCTGTTCTGTGAGGCAGAGGGATTGGCGCTGGCCTCTCACCCTCTGCCAACTCCCTGTTCTGCTGTCCAACCTTTGCAGGCCACACACTGCAAAGACTCACTCCTGTTACAGAGAGATAGGATGCATTAACATTTTTAGCAGGGAGTCCTTGGTCCAAATAGGATCTTTCAGGCATCTCCTGTTTAGAAGACAGATAGGGACAGCAGTTTATAATAGAGGAGACCTATCAAGTTTGCATTCAATTAGCATGAATTAGCCAATATACATCACAAGTGAGACAAGAAATGCAGAAACACAGACTGATGCAATAGCTCAGCGGGTAAAGGGGTGGCATGCAAACCTGGCAACCTGAGTTTGATCTGGGAATCCCACCTGACAGAGGGAAATTAGTGACTTCCAAAAGAGTTGTCCTCTGAGTTCCACATACACTCCATGACATGCATGCCCCTCCCCTTTCATTCCTCATTCTCTCTTACTAACAAAACATTAGAAAAGAAATACAGAAACTGGTTGAAATATATGGAATTACATCATTATTCCCCAAGTCACTGTATAGTACACCTTGATGAACATTGCAGAATAAAAATGGCATAAAAATTACTAACTACTCTCTTCTTTGGTCAGTTCCCATGCTTCCTGCTTACAGTGGATGGCACTCTGTTTTGACTTGTGTTTTCACATTCTTTAAAAAGAATCATACCAATTATTTTAGGCTGATAGTCCAGCAATTAAAACAAGACATGTCAATGAAATCATGAAGGTCTAACTGAAATTTATTTATCAGGTATCACATTTCTTGCTGCTGTATCAAAATATTTGAAAGGACTTATAGGATGAAAGATTGACTTTGGCTCATAATTTCAAGAGGTTTTTTTTTTTTCCCCCCAGATCTCTTGGCCCTTTTGCTTGTATAGAGGCAGAAGCACTGTGGTAGGGAGCACATGGGGAGCAAAGTTCACCTCGTGGCTGAAAGTAGGGAGAAAACAGAGAGAGGAGGAACTCAGAGAGAAGGACATAGTCCCTTCAAAGATGCACCCCAGGACCCCATTTCCATTAGGCCCTGTCTTGCACAGTCTCCACCATCAATTATAAATTCATTGATTAGGGTAGAGTTCTCATGAGCCAACTAATGCTCCTCATGTTTGCACCTTGTATGGACGACCAAGACTTCAATACATGAGCTTTGGGGAGATAGTTCATAATCAAATCATAGGAGTAAGCTTAAGTCTTTAGAGTATAGTAATAGTTTGAGGAGCTTACTTTATTTGTATGTGAGGGCACACACATACACATTTAGTCTCTCTCTCTCATACACATACCTTCTCTTACATACTGTCTTTCATACACACACTTTCTGTCTCTTACATATACATTTTCTCTCACCAACTGAAATCCACACTCTTTCTCTTTTCACAAATATACTTTCTCTTTCTTTCTCTCTCTCTCTGTCTCTACACACACACACACACACACACACACACACACACACACACACACACACACACCATAAAGCATTTTGCGATTTTCAAGCCTTTTCCCATATATCACCTTACCTGATTATTCCAATACTCTGGGATTCACTGGTCAGTTGTCACTTGCCTGCTGCGGGAAAGAGGCTATGGGAGGCCAAGTAACTAGCACCAAACCTCATTAGATTGAATTCCCTGTTCCTAGCTTCCACTGAGCTTGATACTGGGTAGGGCCAATAATTTTCTGTGATCTCTTGTTTGTGAGCAAGTAAGGACTGCTTCAGGCAAACTGGAATCAGCTTCTCTTCTCTGTTAGCAACCGCTTCTCAGTGCTCCTCATGGACAAGTAGCACCCAACTTGCTGTCTGTTCCCAGCAGAGACAGCCTGGGTACAGCTCCCATCCATTCCTCCAATTCACAACAAGGGTAGAAACTTCAGAAACCAGTTATAGCTCCAGGAAGCGGGGGGGGGGGGGGGGGCACGACCTTTTTCCTGAGGTAAGGATGGGGTAGCCCCAGGTAGAATGGGTATGCTGTGTACCCAACCCAAACAATAAGAAACACAAAAGGAGTGGGACAGCCACACTTGATTGTATTTTCAGGGAAACAAAGTGATGGAGAGAGAGAGAGAGAGAGAGAACAATGCAAGTGCTTTTGGAGAGGAAAACACAGCTCCATTGTAAGGGGAGGGAGGACATACAACAGTGTTTTCATGAGAACACAATAACAAAAACAATTCACTGAGAATATTCTATAAATGTAGATAGTAGGTATAGAATTTATGGAAGTCCTGTATCTTCCCCTCCTGAATTTAAAACTTGAAAGACTACAAAAAGGAGTTAACAGACTGGAGACGAACATTTTTCTTTTTATTTTACGAGAAAGTCTGCTGTGAGGACTGTGGTAGAAGCAGGTTCTTCCCTACTCAGGAGAAGTCATGGGTGTTTGACTCCCTTTCATGAGGATATCAGGCCCCTCACAACCAAAAAGGAGGTGGTCAGAGTGCTGCCTGCAGGGAAGGGCTGTATTATACCCAAGTCCTGAATCACTATGCACTGTGCCCCCCATGGAGAAACTAAGGGGGCTGAGCAAGAGAAAGCAGCAAGATATGCTTCCTTCCTGCTCCTCTGGTATCCAGACTCAATCTGCAGCTGAGAACAGAGAGCAAGGAAGAGACTTGTGGCCAAAATCACACAGAGATTCTCTTCTGTGTTCCCACCTGAGGAATGAGACTAGAACAACTGTGATGTCTTCCTCCCTCACCTCCTTCCTTCTGCTTCCTCCTTACCTCTCCCACTCGCACTTCTTTCTGCCCAGCCCCGTTCCACTCTCCTCTCCAAACCCTCCCTAAGTTCTCATATAATAAGGAACCCCACATCATTGTACCCCTCAGGAATCCACAAGCATTCATTCCCTGTTGGATATTCAATCCACACACATGATTATATCAAATATGTTATTTGTATGGGGCTACGAGGAAGATTTGTTTAGTTTTCCTACATTCCACATACAGAGTAAGAAACTTAGCAGGGACCACACAGCTAGAAGAGTAATATGAAAAGCTCAGTTTCAGTTTAAAGTATAAACTGTAATCTAGGCTCCATGTTGATAAAAATAAGGACAAGAAGTCAATCAGAGAAAGTGTACACACACACACACACACACACACACACACACACACACAGAGAGAGAGAGAGAGAGACAAAACATTTGCTTTGCCCTTGTTTGTAGACACACGTTAATGAGAATTTCCATTGTTTCACCAGTCATTCTGCAGAGTGACTTTTCATCTCACAGTAGGTCCTACAAATAGCTTCACTTGCACTGGCAAGGGGGTGAGAGGTAAGGTTGACAAATGAACCAGCCTGACTGTCACAATCTCAGAGGTGGTATGGATGAGCAGTGATCTGTCCAGCAAAGACTTGGCAATCCTAGGCTGGTAGCGTCAGGTATTCCTGATGGTCAGGTTTCTCCCAGATTCACTGGTACAGATTAGAGGTAATACAGAAGGTTCTTACAGTCAGTTTGGATATACCCATCTTTAGTGGGGAGGACTGAGAAGATATGTAGTCTGTGACTTTGTCTCAAGAGACACGTTCAGTGTGCTGTGATGAGATGTGTGTTTTTGTGTATTTTGTTTTGTTTCTCCTTCCCAAGCTTTCTTTGCAGAATTTCTCTTCATGGGTCCCAACATCCCATTTCCATGTGCTTTACTACTTAGTATAGCTACTGGGGAAAAAAGAGGTCTTCTTTCTATATCCTTGGCATTCTCCCTCCTGGGCTCATGTCTGTCTTCCTACTGTGGATTATTTCAGAGAGTCTTTGATTTAAATAATGGTCCTTGAAGTTCACCCTCAATGTGATAGATTGACTAGTCACTGCCTCACATTCATGGCCACCACAGTTCTCAGGCTGCAGCCTTCCTTGGAAAGAAGTATTTACAGGTGTCATCGGTTAA
Organism: Typhlomys cinereus; assembly: GCA_023101885.1. Classification (NCBI taxonomy): domain Eukaryota; kingdom Metazoa; phylum Chordata; class Mammalia; order Rodentia; family Platacanthomyidae; genus Typhlomys; species Typhlomys cinereus. The sequence goes on along the minus strand of JALPQD010000130.1, from coordinate 2,622,864 downwards.
GGATCTTAGCATGAAACCATCCTGAATTTCAAGCAGCTCTGAATCAGTGCCTGGCATCATTGTAAGGAAAGGAAAGGATACAGAAATACTTGGGGGAGAGAGGATGATGTGAAAATAGACACAGAAATGCCATTAGAAGCCAGAATATTCTGGAAGCCACAGAAGTTAGAAGGGGCAGAGAAGGTATCTCCCCTAGAGCTTAAGGAGGAAGATGCCTTGGCTCTTCTGTGCTCTTCAGCCTTATAGTCTTTATGCCTGATGTATGAAGTTACCTATTTGTGATTGTTATGGCAAACCTGCAAAAGCAATCCACTGAGCTTCTCTGGAAACCCAGAATTGTGATAATGTAAGTCTTTCAGTGACGTGTGAGAGCATTACTGCCCCATCCCTTACCCCATCCTGCTTTATACCAAATGCAACTCTGAAGGAGATCAAACCAATCATTCTTAAAGAGTGCTGCAGAATAGTTAAAGATGGGCCTGTAACAATAAGAATTTAAACCTGTGGCTGTGGGCTAGATTCACTCACCTCCGATTCACCTGAATTAGATGCTTCTGGAATCTCTTAGACCTCTCGTGTCTAGTCTCAGTCTCCAGGATGTTCATGGTGGTATGTCTTCTGGTTGGCTACCGTCAGAATGCTAGCAGTGATTCTCTAGGACTACATATTTCAATCTGGACTTGAGTTGCACACACTGTCTGTAGTGGAATCTGAGGAAAGGCATTGGAAGACCACAGATGAAGAATCAAATCGTGGGGTGAGTGGAGTGGGGTAGAATTGGGAGGAGGGCAAAGAGAATAACCTGGATACTTGGCTCTGGTGGAGCTCAATGTTGGACAGGAGGTTCTCAAGGACAGATTTTGAGATAGTCGACCCTTATGGTGGGACCAAGAAGGAGGTATGTGGATATGAATGTAGCACTTGGGATGTATTCTGAATTAATAAGAACATAGCCCCCTTGTTTCTTGTGCAGCCTGATCCATGAGGTGCCTGGTCTATTGTCAACTTAAGGAATGACTCAGGGATGAGAGACCAAGAGTGAAGTAGGGTTGGGGAGATGGGTGATTTGAACTCCACTCAGGCGTGGAGATTTGAACTCAGGTCCCAAACATTCAAACACCATGGATACGGTCTTGCACATCCGTTATCCCAGCCTGGAAGACAGAGAGTGGCAGATTTATAGACTTACTGATCAACTAGTCTAAGTAATCAGTGAGCTCCTTCAGTATGGACGAGAGACGCTGTGTCAAAAATTAGGACCAAGAACAATAGAGATCAAGAACACCTTTGTTGATCTGTGCTTTCCGCATTAACACACATGGGCAAACACACCAGTGCAATCAAAAGACACACATAAAATAAAAGCAGAAATTGGAAACTTTTCTCCATTAACTTTGAGTTAGAAAATGGTGATTTCTATTTTTTTGGTGGTGGTGTTCATTTTGTTTTTAATGTGTGTATGTGTGTAAGAGATCACTGTGTATGCCTTAGGAGGTCAAAGGATGACTTCAGGAATCATCCAGGATTGCTTTGCCTCCTTTTATGCTTTGTTCTGCGGGTTTCCCAGGCTCTGTGTTCCAGGGTTGGAAGTACAGGCCACAATCATTTCTGTCAGGTATTTTACACGGAATCTGAGATTGAATTCAGGTCCTTCTGTTTGCAAGGCAAAGGCTTAACCCCTGAGCCATCTCTCTAGACCACAAATTCTGTTTTAAAAATTTAGTAAACACAAAGCCAGAAGGTAGAAAGGAAAGGGTGACCATCTCTGGCCATCTGTGGGATACTTTGGGGACTCCAAAGCAGATTTTGCTCCCTACTCTAAACGTTTGCTGAACTGGCCTGCTGCTGAGTCAGCTCTCCTTTCCCTCCTCGTTGCTGGGTGTGTCCTGTTTGACTCTCTGCCCCTAGAAACTCACTATCCTGGGGTTTTCTTGATCAGTTCCAGTGGGGGAGATCTTGAAGCCGGAATAACATGCTCTCCAGACAAGCCACAGCTCCATCACCAGTACTGGAAAATGGCCTTAAAACAGTGCCTCAGAAAGACTCCTACCTTGTGTCTTGCAGGAGGTATTTTTTCCCTTTAGTCAAAACCACTTTGTAGATTTTATTTTATTTTATTATTTTTCTCGAGGGGGTGCACTGTTCCTGGAAGCACTGCAATACCAGGTCGATGCGTGGAGTGGACGGAGCAAGCTTCTATTCCATCTCCTACTTCAAAAAATCCATTTAATATATTGTCTTCGGATAGAGGATGTATCAGATATTAAACTGATAAGAACAGATACTACACTTGATCTTAGCCAAAAGGCCGAGAAGCGATGTAGATTTTATTTTTGAAAAAAATATTTTTCTAGTTTTATAAGCATGTTGAGTACTTATCTCTGCTTCCCTCCTCTTTCCTTACCTTCCTTTCCTCAATCCATCCCATTCCCTCCCACCCTCCTTCCTGTCTGTTTCTATGGATCCCAGGGATTCCTCTGGTCTACCTACTCATTTTTTAATTTGTCTACTTTTACAAGCATATTGAGAACTAATCCCTGCTTCCCTTCATCATCTCTTCCTCTCATCCCTCCATCAATCCTACCTTCTTGCCTGTCTGCTTCTGTGAATCCCAGGATTCCCTCTGGCTTACATACTCTTGTGGGGTTCAGGTTCTTGTGGAATACCAAGTTGCCTCTCTTTGGCCCACCCCACTGAAAGGGACCTGTCCCTTCACTCATCCAGCTTTATTCCCCATGGTTTCCACTCTATGTTCTTACCTCTCTTGAGTGCCTTAATAGTCTATGGGGGCATTTTGGTATTTAACTCATTATGCAGGCCTGGTAAGGACAAGTCTCAGTAGTGAGTTCCTAGATGTAGCAGTCCTGCCTTGAATGGGATGCCTTGTCCAAAGGCGAACCTTCCCATATTTAAGTTCTTACAATCTCACCGCCCCCTCTTCTGTAAGGTTCTATGGAAATCCTCTAGATTGGCAGCTTTGCTTTTGTGGTTTCTCTGACACTCTGCCAGATTTATTAGTGGCGTTTGGATGTTTGGATTTCCCCTCTTTTAGGACACTTTTCCATACTACACTTTTCCCCTTTTATGACACTTTTCTATACTAAACACTGTGTGTCAATTACTCTGCAACATAAATAGTTATTTTATAAACAAGAACTTTGAAGGGAAACATTCTTGTATAAAGAGAGCTGTCTTCGGGGCTGGAGAGGTGGCTGAGGGGTTAAGCCTCTCCCTTGCAGGCGGAAGGTCCTGAGTTCAGATCCCAGATCCCACGTATAGACGCCAGGCGGAAGCAGGGGCAGCCTGCATTTCTGGTCCTGGTAGTGCGGAGCCTGTGAATCCCCAAGCACACACACACACACACACACACACACACACACACACACACACACACACAATTGAATAAATAAAAAAAAATTAAAAAAAAGAGAGCTGTCTTCATGATCATTATATAATTAGAAAAACAAGAGGGTGCTGTGGAGATGGTCCAGTAGCTAAAATACTTGCCACACAAGCGTGGCAGACTGTAGAGTTCAGATATCAAGTACCCACATAAATGCTAGTTGGGCATAGTGACCCAACTGTAATCCCGGTGCTTGTTGGGATATATGGACAGTGAATGCGCAAAGCAAATTGGCTGGCTAGACTAGCTGAATTAAAAAGTGCCGGGTTCAAGTGAGAGACTGTGTCTTAATATATAAGGGGCAGACTGATCAAGGAAGACATCAATCTGTGACCTCTCCACACACACACCCACGTGTGCAATCATACCCTCTCCACATGCATACGTGTCCACATACACAGGAACATGCACACTGTAACAGCTACTCTTTACTATTGCTGTGAGAGAGCACCCAAAGTCAAGAAACTTAAGGAAGAAAGGGAGGTTTATTCAGCTTACGGTTCCAGAGGGAAGGTACAGTCTCTCAAAGCAGAGGTGGCATGGCTGGCTGGCCAAAGCTGGAGGAGACTAAGTCACTTCAGACACCTTTTTTTCTAACATTTTATTATTATTATTATTTCCACTCATACAAACTTAACAGGTACACTGGTCCCTTCCCTCCCTCCACTTCTCCCCCCCCCCAATCCCTGGAGCATCCTTTAATGTGCATGCCAAACCCTCCTCTGGGTCCTCCTCTCCGATGAAGTCTCTGCAGACCTTTTGGAAGCTGAGAGCTGCAGACTACTTGCAGCAAAGGCTGACTTCTCCTGGAGATAGGGTGGGACTAAACCACCTCCAGCCCACCCCTTGTGACTGCCTTCCTCCAGCAAGACTCCACCTCTCAAGGTACCATGACCTTCCCAAACACATGGGACTGTGGAGGACACGTTTCAAACCATGACACACACGTACCTCGTACACATGCAGCATGAAAGGGGAAAAGAAAATGATAACAAGGCTTAGCAGGGTTCAGAGCTTGGCCCAGGGCTGTACAGACAGCTGAACCACTTGGATTTGAACCCAAACACAGTGTCATTGAGCTACATCCTGGCCGCTCTCTTCAAACACCATCATTCCCCGACGTATGCACAGGAACAGCCACAGATGCAGCTGCCCATTTGCTTTCCGTGGAGTGTGATCATGCATAAATCCTCGATCTGCTCTGGGTCCTGCCATTCCTTTATATTCTGACTCAGCAACTCTTGACCTTTCATAAGTAAATAAATGATTAATCAAGCTTGGACCTCGGACCAATGTTTTCCTTTTAGCTTGAGAGCATAAAAGAAGTAGCCAGTTAGTTGTATTTGTCTCCTAGTCACCCCCACAGCTAGAATCCCATCCTTAGAATGCAAAAAGGGAATGAAGAACAGTGCTTTCTTCATTTACTTAGTACTTGCCACTTCCCTTGTAGTGTGTTTTAGGCTCAGGTGGACTCAAAAATCATCCAGAATTGCTCTTGTGCCTAAGGGGCTTCCAGACCCCTTCCAGAACATCTGCCTGTTCACCCATCCATTCATCCATGAATATCCAAAAATATTTATTAAAAGCCCACAGCACACTGAGTGCTGTTCTTGATATTAAAGATGGGATAAAAATCATGATTCTATATTACTGATGGAAATTCCATTCCATTTGGAGCAAAAATGTTAACACATTAGCATGCCATAAAGTGGTAAGAAGAAGGTAAGTTCTGTAAAGAAAGTTAACTCAAGACAAGGAGACAGAAATCCTGAGAGGCGGCAAAGATGAAAGGTAAGATTTTAGAGAGACTGCAGTAAAAGTCTGTGCTAATGGGCGATGGACGGGGTGTCCGCTGGTAAGTCTTGTCTCTGTCTTGCTACCTCCCCAAACCACTTTGTCTTTGCTTTTATTTCTAAAGATACCAACATCAGGTTGATTTGTACTTCTGGCCAGCCCCCTGCACATAACAAAGTTGCATTATATGCTTTCAGAAGTATGCCTCCCCATTGGTAGTCTCTTCCTGGTTTTCAGAAAGCTCTGTGGTTCACAGAACACTGTCTTCTTCATTTCATCATTTCAACCAGCCACGATGCACCAAGACAAGATGCAGCTTCTGCTTGCCAACCACACTCACCATACAGTGATGTTTTCAGGATGGCTGGGGCAAGCATGGCACAAGGACTTTGGATTCTAGAATCAAATGTGAGCTCTGCAGCCCTCAGCCTCAGGCAGAGTGCCCTGCTGGAGGCTTACTGTCCTCATCTGTTCAATGAAGTTAAGGACGCCTGGCATATTTGCCTGTGGTAGCCATTCTGCTTATGTAGAAAAACCATGAATGTGAGAAACTGAGCTGTTGTTGATTTCTTTGGCTTACAAGTGGGGAAGATGACGACTAGGGCTCAACCCCCCTCCATTTCCTCATCAAGTGTTTACCCTAAGCCAGAATTCATGAAACCATTGTCTACTGAGCCCAGATGTGTTGGATTGCTTTTGAGCAATTGTTCATTTGATTTTTATAATACTCTCATTCAGTGAAGACTGCTGCCCTTCACTTTGAAATGACTTTTCTGAGGCTTGGGAAAATGCATTGACCTACCCAGGGCTCCACAGTTGGCAAATGACAATGCGGACACTCCACCTGTCACCCTCTGTGCAGGTGAGTATGTGTCGTGCAGTAATTCAGTCCTGTTTAGGGCAGGTATAGACTTGATTGGAAGGGTGACCCTCTCCCCCTTTTAATTCATCTTTAATTGAAGTTACTGGGAAGTGTTTTTTTTTCTTTCCCCTTCCTCCATGATTTGCACTGGGAAGCTGTGAGAAACCCTTTGCCCCTTACTGTTTCCCTCTGGCATAGAGCTTATCACACTGTGCATTGTAGTAATTATCTGTCTGCTTATCTGTTTCCCCACACCAACTGCCACTTTTTCAAGGGCATGTCTGAGTATTTTAAATCCAGGTAGACATTTTGGCACCGGGTCTGGATAGAAGTACAAGGGTAGGGCAATGAGGTATATCAACAGGAATATCCTGAGTTCTAGATCAGCTTAGATGAGGCATAGTGAATTCCAAGCTAGCCTGGGCAACCTACTGAGTAAGAAACTGTCTCAAAATAAAATACGAAGCAATTGCTCCCTTCAGTACTGAAAATTTGATGCTTCCTATAGCATAGGTGACATATTCCATACCATTTTATCTAATACATAGATAAATCTCTACCAGAACCCATTTTGGTGAGAGTTACCATTCCCATGATAGAGCTGTGACAATACTGCCAGAGAGAATTTTCTAAGGTCAAAGATAACAGAATAGTAAGAAATCTGAGCTGCTTCCAGATATGCCTGTAAACCTGGTGAATTAGTAGATTAAGCAATGGCAGCAGAGCCCCTCCCTAGTCACAGTTTCACCTGTTTGTCTCCATGACTTGAAAAAATGGGAAGAAAATTCAGTTTTCTTCTTCCCCACACCCCTTCCATTTATCCATCCTTCAGAGTGGGGATTTGAGAGACAGAACTTGAAGGGCCACCTGAGGATGTGAAGAGGACCCTGATCTGTGCTAAATGGTTCCTGTAAATTATCTTCTGTTCTCTATTACACACAGATGGAGGGCTGCCAGACAACTGTAGGTATATTTCAGCCATCCACTCTCAGAGAGGCATCTTTAATGGACCCATTCATTCTTTCTTTCAACAAATAATTGAGGATCTACTCTGTGCCATGCGTCATTCACACTCATTCTGAAGAAGCAATACCCCCGTTTTTCATTGTAGGTGTAAAACTACTTCTCTAAGTGTAGAATTGGGACAAGTGTATAATGAGACCTACTCAGAGCGTCTTCAGTGGCACAGTTACCAATTGTCAGGAGACACTCATTTTGCCCTGTAGATTAGCAGATGCACACTTGAACTCAGCCTTGGAGAACAGATTTTAAGGAAGTCATGACTATAAAATTAAGACTTGAAGCGTTAGGGAAAGAAGTAAGGGAATTTCAGGCAGAAGGAACAGTGTGATTAAAACTATGAAAGAAAGAGGTTAGCTTTTCTAATATCTACACCCATATCTGTAATGCCAGGCAAGATGGTGAAGCACATACTTAGTCCATCTCAAGAAGGTTTTCAAGCCAGCTTTGCCCTTATATTCTTCTAGAATATTAGATAATGAGTGACAATTTGAAAATATTTGAGCAGGGATTTGGGGTAAGCACGTACAATCCTAGCATACAAAAGCAGGGGGATGGGGAGTCTCAGGTTTAAGGCCAGCTTTGGCTATCTGGTATATTCCAAGCCAGTCCAGACTGTATTATGTAACTCAAACAATCAAACAAAAACAAGAATACTCAGTTGATAACATGTATGCATGAGGTCTTGAATTCAAATCTCACCAAACCCACAAAAAGTCAGATATCATAGTGTGTGTGTGTGAAAGAGCACTGTATATGTACTTCTGAAGGCCCAAGAGTGACTTTGGAATCATCCTGGATTTGGGATTCACCCTGGATTGCTCTAGCTCCTGCTAGCTTTCCTGTGGGATTTTCTACCTTCCAGGGCCAGAAGTGCAGGTTTAGTTTTTTAATATGAAATCTGGGATCCAAACTTATGTCCTTCTGCTTGACAGGCAGAGAATTAACCCCTGAGCTATCTCTCCAGCCTATGGTAGTGCATGTCTTTAATATCCGAGATCCTATAGTGAGATGAGCAATAGAGACAGGAAAATCTCTGGAGGTTTATGGCCAGCTAGCTTTATGTACACATAGCATGCAGCAAAACAGAATCTGCCCCAAACAAGATGGAAGGTAAAGACCAACACGTGACTTTTCCTTCTAACTTCTGCATGTGTGCTTATACACACACACACAACACACAGGCAAGCATATATGCACACAAATAAATAATGAAAGGATAAAGCATTCAATTTTACTTATTCTCCCAAAAGACGGAAGGGGCATAGATAAAGTCTCATGGCTTGGACACTATGTTAGGAATGCAGTTACAGTATACAGAACATCTCATACTATGTTTTTGAATGGCTGACTATGCCAACACTTTTTTTTTTAAGTAACCAAGTTCTTGTCTCAACCATAAGGCTGCTTGTATCTTCTGAAGTCCACCGAATATAAGTCATTATTCTAAACGTGTCATATTATGAATTTTCATAAGGCTCTTCCCATTCTTCTCATGTGCATTAGTAACTCCATTTGCAGATGAGAAATCAAGAAACTCAAGTGACTAAACCCCAACCCATAACTAAAAGGAAATGGAGCCATGAGCTCATCCTTGCTGAGAGGTTCACAGGCAAATACTCCATGTTCCAGTGTCTATTAGTTGTCTACTTGATATATTCCTGTGAGATTTAGTCTCTACCTCTAAGACTTGGCTCCTTTTCTCACACAGTCTAAAGATGGAGGATAATGAGTGCTTTCCAAAGACTCACATCATGTTTTTACTTCATTTCTTTGGCATTTTCTTGGGAAATGAAAGGATGCATCTAATAGATACATGATAAATAGGTGGCTTGTCTTTAAGAAAAATGCCTGTTACTTTTTGTAGTAGCTCCTCTTTAAATAGGTCATCCAGGGCTGGTGAGCTAGCTTAGTGGTAAGGCATGTGCCTGCAAACCCAGAGACCTATGGAAGGAGAGAACAGGTTCACAGATCTTTCCTCCACCCATGCACCATGGCATGCATGCGTTTCCCCCCTCTCTCAGTAAATAAAACTTTAAAACATGTATAAACTATAAATGTTCAACATAGTTTGAAATTCTAAAATAAGTAAATGCATAGATAAATAAGTGAAGTCACTCAACATCTCTCTAGGGGCAAAGAAATAAATGTAGACAATTACAGTCAATGTTACATATGCCAAGATAGCTGTGGGTATATTGTCAGAGATGTGAATATGTGTAAGTCTTTATATGAAGCACTATTATTGTACTGAGCATTTATATTCTTTTAGCTGATCATTTGTGCATGCAAGCATATTGCTATGATTATAAACTGGAGACATTGCATAAGTTTACAGGGTATACTCAGGGTACTCCTAATACTTAGGTTCCTCTCGAAGCCAATGATGGAATCCAGACATCGGTGTTGTCATGGGACCTACTCTTTCACCACCAGTCAAACCTATGTTCCTTATCCCATGTTGCATGCCTTCAATCAACCCCATTAGCTGACCACCCACGTCCAGTGTCCTAGCTTCACGTTTCATCTGTCTTTCGTTAACCAGGGACTCGCCGTGAGTTGTACCAGTGACTTATGCACTTTGACCTGATGATTCTCTTTTCTGTGTGATTTTCCTGAGCTTAGATGATATTAATAGTTTGTAGAGTGGCCTCTGCCTCCTAGATGCCAATAACACCTGTATTCCCTGCCAGCTTTGACAGTCTAACATGAGTGGCTCCCTAGAGGCAAAATCTCCCCTAGAAGAGAAGCACTGTCCTAGCTCCCTCCCATCAGCAGCTTCCATGGGCCTCTTGTTTCCTCCCTTCCCACTGTGTCGAGTAGGAACTTTCCATGTAGCAATCAATGATTCACCTTACTGCTCTATTTAAAAAAGCAATCCTCCCATGTAACCTTGTGAGTATCTCAGAAGTGTGCATTTGACACTAGGCTGCTTATGAAGCTGGAGGCCTGTGTCATGTGGACTTGAGCTTTAACTGAAGGAATCCCAATTATACTCTTCTAGTTTTATTGAGTTTCAGTTCTGGTCATTATGATGGACTGAGAGTGATGAATAGAAGTGAGGGGATAAAAGCTTAGATGATCATTCATCATTTATTACAATTATCATAATGAAAGGCATTGAAAACTGGGACAGAACAGCCATTGAACAGAGAGAAAGAGAAGGACATAGAAGCTCTTCCAAGAACCAAGGCATCATGATTGACGTGTTTCTCAGCAGCTCTGTAGGAACCCCTTGCATTTCCGGCTTGCAGAACCTTTGCATGGCGTTCTGCGTTCTCGGTCGCTTCCTTTGCGTCCTGTGAGAGACAGTTTCCGTCTCTGCAAGATCAAAGGTTTGGAATATTTTATAATCCTCAGAACTTAAACATAGACTGAGTCCTAAAATGATACTTCTCAGAGAACCTACAGCCCTATCCCCTTTTTGCTACTAACTCTACCACATGGGGATGGGCCAAAAATCACATCCAGTGGGTCACCCATCCACCTCTATCCTGAGACTGACCACCAGGGACCAGAGACAAGAGGCAAAGATGGGAAGGGCATTACTTGGAGAATATGCATGTTCACAGCTCTGAGGATTAAAGGCCCATGTTCTTATCACTGGTGAACAGAGTATTATAAATCCAGCCTTCAAATACCAAATCCCCTTGCAGCTTGGCCATCGTGAAAGAATATTAAAAAGGCCAGAGACAGAAATAATCAGTTTCCGAATGACACATTGTCAAATCAAGCATTTTTCAAATTATCCCTTTCTTTCCTTTCTCTGATTCCTTCTCCTATGCCTAGATATTTTAGCATGAAAAATAGATTTAAAAAGAGGCCAGAGTGAATGGCACCCTGAGTCTGACTTTTCAGAAGGTCTTCTTGGTAGGGTGACTAAGTGTTTTTACTTTTTCTTTTCTTTTTCTCTTTTGACGCTCTATAACTTTTTGTTTTTGTGGATACTTTCATTGGCGAGAAGGCAAAGCAGCAAAGAAGGGTTATGCAACATATGATCAGTGGTTGCTGGGGTTAGAGCCAATCGCAAGTGTACTAGTTACTCTTGTGTGTTGCTGTTAGAGAACATTCAAAGTCAAGCAACTTAAGGGAGAAAGGGAGATTTATTTGGCTTAGGGTTCCAGAGGGGAGATTTAGTCTTTCATGGTGAAGGCGGTATGGCTGGCTAGCTAGCTGAAGCTGGAGTCAGGCTAAGTCATTCCTATCTGAGGGCTGCAAGACTGTTTGTTACAAAGGCAGACTCCTCCTGGAGATAGAGTGGGACGAATCCACCTCAAGACCCACCCCTTGTGACTGCCTTCCTCCAGTAAGGCTCCACCTCTCAAAAGTGCCTTGACCTTCCCAAACACATGAGACTGTGGGGGACATATTTCAAACCATGACAACAAGGCCCTGTAATTTCTTTGCTCTAACAAGTCTCGTCAAGGTTTTAGGCATCTGGATGGTTATTGCATATCTTCTCTGAGGCAATCACTGAAGGTGGGTTGCTCAGAACTAGGACCAGGAAAGGGATCAGTCAGATGATTAGTGACAGTGGCACTATCAGTAACTGACAACTGTGAGAGACTGTGAGGCAAAGGAGGACACCCCCATCTACCTCCAGGAGACAGAGATGCATTTGATTGGATTGAAATACATCCCTGGGACATGGGCAAAGAAACCCTTTTGTATGTCTGGAAGGGTGTTTCAAGAAAAGACCAACAAAGGAAAAGACTGGCCCCAATGTGGGCAGCACCATCCCATAGGGTGGATGGAAGGAGTAGATGGTGTAGGCAGGAGAGTCAAAGCATTCATCCTCTCTGCTTCCTGGCTGCCCTGTTGTGAGCTGCTTCATCTCACTTCTATCTTCCTACCATGGTTTGAATCCATGAGCAAATTCAATCCTATCTCCCTTAAGTTGCTTTCTCAGTTATTTGGCAATAGTGGGGTAAAGTCAGTAAAGCTCACTGAAGATGTAATCTCCTGGCTAAGCAAGTTGGATGAGTCAAGATGAATAGATATGCTTCGTCATTTTTTCATAAACTAGTTGACTTAAAACAGAAGAAACAGATTCTTTCATATCTCCAGAGGACAGAATTTGGAAACTAAGACATTGGCAGGGTTTGCTTGTTCTGGATTCTCCAGGAAAGAAGTCCTCCTGGTTTGTAAGATTCCCCGAAACACTGATATCCTTCCACCTGCATATCTATTGCTCCCATCTCTATTCACCTTCACAGGAAGTCAAAGTGTCTGTGAGTCTCAATGTTCTCTTTATTCATATTAGGAAGACCATCATTTTATTTTGGGCCTACCCTAATCCAAAACCTTATCGTTGTTTGTTACATTAGAAAAGGATGTTTTCATGTAAGTAAAGTTTCTGAGGTCCTGTGAGGGCATATGCTTTGGGGAACATTATTCAATGCATGAAAGAGGGTGAATGAAGCTCCCTCCTGGAGGGATGGGGTGGAGTGAATCAATACCTCAAAGTTAGTCTCACAGGTCAATGTGTTCCCAGAGAGGCATGGGCCAGGTAAAACAGGCATGGCACATAGGAAGTGGAACATAAGAAGGAAGCAAGGGCCCAGCTGTAGGGATCTTAACTTCTGGGCTCAGGAGACAGGATATTATTCTGAAGATCCTATAGCGCCTGAATTAGTTTTAAGCTAAGCACAGTGAAGAAAGCATTTGGTATAAAATGGAGGAATCAAGTCACTAAAAGAAGGACTAATATGTGTTACCTTTTCCTCCTGCCAAAACCTTTAACCAGGTCCATGGTTGTCTTGCTTAATCCATAGCATAATTTTACTGTTGAGCACAATCAACCTCACTATAAAGGGAGCACTTTGCTGCTCAAGGATATAAACAATGGTAGTACACTTGTCATAGCCAACAGCGAGCAGACAGGCAGGGAGTCAGACACCCTGTACATGTTTTTCCCCATCACTCTGCTCTGCCCTTCATGGTTTCTACCCTCGCCCTTGTCTGGCTCTGCTGCAGAATCTGCAGCTTGCTGTCAACAATTGAACAGGGACATCAGGTTGAACCTGCCTAGAGAGACCTACGGAAAGAATGCTTTAGGAGAGATGGGAACTCACTTCCTTATCATGAGAGCTTAGTGAAATTTTGAGATGTATAAGGAGAGGGTAACTCCCCCAACTGCCACACACACACACACACACACATACACACACACACACACACACACACCTATATAGCTTGTACTCACACTAACAAACTGCTAACCAAGAGGCTGATGTTTTTATGTCCTGGGGACTTCTGCTCTTCTCCAACCTTTTTTATCTTGGGTAGCCCCAGGGTGCTCTACACTCAAATTGAATTTGGCATTAGGTCATCTCTGAGTTCTGTTATACCTTGGCCTCTTTTTAACTTACCTTCTGAAAATTCACAGCCTGTCTTTCCCTCCTCCTTTGCCCTCTGCCCCCTTGTGCCCTTCAATATTTTCACAAACTCCAGAGCATGGATTTGCTCAGAAGATGGAGACTCTAACCCTTCTTAATCCAAATCACTCTTCCTTTCTGTTTGCCTGTAGTGGAGGAGGCTGCCAAGAAGAGGAGGTTGACTTTATAAGGAGCTTGGGCAACTACAGGCCTAGATTACTCCTTGCTCAGACTCATGCATCTGCTTTCCATGGGCAAGACATCTCAGTGGAACAAAGGCAGTCCAGTGATTCCCTTGGGTTCTTTCACTTGCACAGAACTCTTGGTTTGTGAGGAATGCAATGTCTACTCCCCCCCTTCCCATGGTTTCCATGATTGAGAAATTTCCTTTATCATGCGTTTACTTATATCAGGCTCTTAATTTCCCAGCATCCATTAGCTGGCACCACTTCCCTTGCAGAGGGAAGAGGATTTTTCCCAACCTTCCTTTTATTTCTTTTTTTAAAAAACTTTTTTTTTTTAATTTCAGCTCATACAAACTTATTAGGTACACCAGTTCCCTCCCCTCCTCCTCCTCCCCCCCGTACCCCCTGCTCCCCCTCCCCACCCCCCTCTCTCCCCATCCCCCAGTGCCTCCCGCCCCAATTCCCAGAGAGTCCTTTCTTGTGCATGTCTGATTTTCCTCTGGGCTCTCCTCTCCGATGACGTACAAGGACCCAGTGGCCTTTCCCTGAACCCTTTCCCGTGTTCCCCTTAGGTATAGGAACACTGCTGTGGCTGCCAATCCTTTGCCTCCAAGGCTCTTGGTGCCTTTAGCAGATGCTAGACTTTGTGAGGTCAACAGTGGGTTGGACAATGTGCAGGGCATGCAAAGTCCAATTATGATTGCTTCAGCCCTAACTAGTAGAGTATCTTATATATCATTGCTCCTCCCATCCTTTTGCTCTTACACTCTTACCGCCCCCTCTTCCGCAAATTTCCCTGAGCTTCAAGATGGGGAGAGACTAAGCTGGCCTAGTTCTAGGTGGTTGATATAGAGTCTCTGAAGTTCTGGATTGTGGTTTGTTGATTTTCTTTTGCAGTTTTGCTGCTCCTGCAATGCCCTTCACTCCATCGTGGTGGGCATTGTATGTTACCCCCTGGCCAGAGACAAAAAGCTGTTAGAGTCTTGTGATAAAAGCACATTCAAAGGTAGATGTAATAAAAGTGGGAAACCACAGTAAGGGAGGGGTCTATCACCCATTTGCAAAATGGTTACTTTTTATCTGCCAGACTATATGCCCTCCTCTTCTTTTTAAAAAACTTTGACAGCCTCATACATGTATACCATGAATTCAAATCATTTTCAGTCAGTATTATCTAATCTCATCCCTTTCTTTTTCCACTGAAAACCTATTTCCCAACTACTCTCTCTCTACCCTGCTTTCATGCCTTTTTGTGCATATGGGACCCACCGAGTTTTGTAAGGGTTGCCTGCATTAACATGTTCCTGGATACTTGCTGGGTCATGGGCAATATCTCAGGGGCTGCACAACCGAACAATGTGTCTCCCCTTCCCATAGCCAGCATTAAACCTCAGTCATCCTTCGGGGAAGGGTGGAATCTCATGTGCTTTTCCCTAGTCCTTAATGTAACTGTTGAATGGGTAATGAAAATATGTTACATACACACAATGGAATTTTATCCCGCTATCAAAAAAGCCTTTAAATTTGCAGATAAATGGATGGAACTAGAAAATATAATGAGTGAAGTAATCCAGAAAGGCAAATGCTAAATGATGTCTCTTCTGTGTGCACCCTAGGTTGGGAATATCAGATTCATGGACTTAATTTATTATACTGGAAAGGTTTTGACTCACACATTTTACATATATCTGACAAATTATACTCCCATATATCTGCATGAGTACGTGTACCTGGGCTTTGTTTGTTCCATTTGTTTATGAGTTCTGAAACCTTTCTGGGGAGCCCCAAGGGGCTCACTGCCCAGACTGAGGCAGGACTTGGGCCCCTTTCCAATGCCACTAGCTCAACCTCCTACCTGGCGACCTTTAAGACCTCCCAGCCACTACTCCACTTGAGGTATAGATTCTAGTGCGGAGAGATTTGGTCTAGCAAAAGAACATGCCAGTTTCTCTGTGTTTGTGTAGTCAGTAGGATGTCAGGTTCATGCTACTGACTCTTGAAGGGATATCAATAGAAGTCTCACACTAGTGTATTCAGCAAGTCCTCTGTGACACGCCACACAGATCAGGCCATCTGCGACTACAATAAGAGGGTGTTCAGGCACAAGCAACCAAGCACATGGGCGGAGTTCAGAGGATGCAATCCTTGTGTCTAAGAAACAAAAGCAAACTAAGTAATTGTGGCAATAATAAGGATCTGATCTCAGTCTTCCACTCACCTTCTGAGTTTCTAGATGGTGATACTTTTCTTCAAAATGAGGGTACCCCTTTATCAGACCAGGATTACACAGCTGGATGTCAGCAAGGTAGCCCCTCAACCCCCATCTCCCAATGATGAAACATGACAAAAAGTGAAGAAAGCAGGCTAACTGCCTCACAGATATTTCTGGAACTATGGACATGAGGATAGACTATGAGGGTTTCAAGCCTCCTGTCATCTGTCTGCCCCTGGCAGGCAACTGGGAGATGCATTTCATGTTTTAAAAATGTCCTACCACCAGGAATATGCAGATCACATTTTTCCATGAATCTCGCAAGCCTCTTAAGATTTGCTGATGGAAACACTATTTTATTTCTAACTCACGTATGCTAGGCAAACTCAAATATCTATGAATTCCTTGGTTATCGTAATTGCTTTTTGGTTGTCAGAATAAAAATATTTCAACCAAAGCAGCTTAAGGAATAAAGAGTTTATTCTGGCTGGTAGTTCCATGTGCAATCCATCCTGATGAGGAAGTCTAGGCAGCAGGAGCTTAAAATAGCTGGTCACATTGTATCAACAAGGGGAAAGTAGCAGAGAGAAATGTATGCATCCTTTTGCATAATTCTCTTTCTCTGCTTATACAATCTGGGATCTCATCCATGATAACACCCACGATTAGAGGGGGTCTTCCCACACAACTAATATAAACCAAATAATCCCCCACAGGCATGCACCAAGGCTGGTCTCCAGGTGATTCTTGACTTGGCCAAGTTGACAATAAACACTATTCCAGTGGGTTGAAGATGAATAAACTTCTGATGAGGGAGGCTTAGAAGGATTAATTTACATTCACCTATTCATTCAACAAACATTTATTACCTTCCTTCTTAAAAATAAAAATTCAGTTGTTGTCTGAAAATTAAGAAATCCATACTGTGGATTTTTTTTTGATTTGATAATGTAATCTAATGCTATTTGTAGCAGGAATTAAGGAATGCTACTGACTGTTGAGTCCTTAGAAAACTCATGCTATCGATAAGAAAGTAAGGTTGAAAGGCATGAGCACATGTTTTGGGGTCACCCAGCACAAATTGTTCTTCCAAATATTTGACAAGCTGGGTTTTTGACAAGGCCATTATTAATATCTTTGGCTCTGTGTGTGTGTACACGTGTGTTGTATGCACATGAGTGCATGTATTAGAAGGCACTGCATGTGTCTGTGGAAGCTCAGGGGTGACACCAGGAATCATCCTGGATTGCTCTACCTCCTTATTGCTTTGTTCCCAGGCTTTGCCTTCCAGGGCTGGAAGTGCAAGCCACCAGCCATTTCCAGCTGGCATTTTTGCATAGTATCTGGGATCTGAACTCACGTCTTTGTGCTTGTGAGGCAGAGGCTTAATCATAGGCCATCTCTCCAGTCCACTATTTTTTGTTCTTCATGTCCGTGTTATGAAGAAGGAAGAGCGTGACCTTCTCACCCTTGATGCCTATGTAAACCAGACTTAGAGAAGTCAAGAAGCCTGTCTTATACTTGTTGATAAAGAAGCCGGATTTGGTAGGTCTCTGTATGTTCAAAGCCAGGGCTCGTGTCTCCTGAAGCTCAGTAACCCAAACCCAGAGACGGTGCAACAGCCAATCAGATGCTCCAGTCGACAGCACAGTTTTCCCATCTCGTTGTTCTTCTCTTCCGCTCCAGGGTGGTCTCATCGCTCTACTTCTGCTGCTGCTGGTGTTCACGGTGGCTCTGTACGCCCAGAGGCGCTGGCAGAAGCGCCGCCGCATCCCTCAGAAGAGCGCAAGCACGGAAGCCACTCACGAGATCCACTACATCCCATCCGTGCTGCTGGGACCCCAGACCCGGGAGAGTTTCCGCTCCTCCCGGTTGCAGGCACACAACTCGGTCATCGGGGTGCCCATCCGGGAGACCCCTATCTTGGATGACTACGACTATGAGGAGGAGGAAGATCTCCCCAGGAGAGCCAACCACATCTCCCGAGAGGACGAATTTGGCAGCCAAGTGACTCACGCCCTGGACAGTCTGGGCCGGTCAGGGGAGGAGAAGGACTTTGAAAAGAAAGGTGAGTCTTTTTCTTCAGGTGTCATTTTCCCAGGTCAAACTGGGACATAGGTGGGGGAGCTGAGATCCAGGATGCAGTCAGGGTCCTTATGTATCTTGGTCCCTACCTTTCCCTTGGGCAATCAGAATCTGTCTTCTCTTGCCCTTCACTAAATGATAGAATAAAAAAGCTAATGTTCCTGGAGCTGGAGCTTGAGAGGCATCAGAAAGTCAACAATCCAGCAGTATTCTGTTTCTTGACTACCTCCCTTCACGAGCATCTTACTATCAAGACAAAGTCCATTTCTGGATATTTCTATTAGAAACTTGAAAAATCTGTGCCTTTGTCTCTACTGCCCACTGCCCCCAACACACACACACAAAAGTATGTCTGATACCTTTTCTCTAAGAAAGACTTGGGAGGTTTGGTAGCCTAGAAATACACAGTACCTATTACTTCTGCAGTCCCAACAGCCACCCTCTCTGTCTGTCTCAAGAGAAACTCTCAGAGGGCATTTCACTGTCCTGGTCACTGTCTTCTTCATGGAGATTCTTATTTCCCTCATTCTGAAGGGTCAGACCGAAGCAGTCATTCTTCCTTGTTCAGCTGGGAATGTTCTGGAGCTGAGCAGAGGGGGATTGATGACAGCATCCACCTACCCCCCAGCATACACACCCTCCAGCAAAAGATGAACAACGAACACCTCATAGGTGTGTGAGGAGGGCAGGTCTAACCGTCTTGTATGATGTCTGTCTCCCTCTCTTTCTTCTTCCCTCTTTTTCTACCTCTTTCCTACTTTTTTCTTCCCCTTTTCTTCTTCCCTGGTGGGGAGGCAGCACACTGTGATAGTGTTGCGTGCACTCAGAAGACAGTATTTCTCAGGAGTCATAATGATGGATGCAGAGACAGGTGTTGGTACAATCAGGGTTGCCAGTTCTTTGGCCTTTGGCAAGTCACACATTCCTCTCCCACCAATGGGTGCAACACTAATGTTCTGCTGTGTTGTAGATCTGGGCAGACGTGGGCAAAGCAGAACATCTGTCCTCAGGGAACAGGATGTGAATCCGCACAGCCAGCAGCTGCAGCAGAGGGCAGAGTACTAAGCTGCAGCCGTCATTTAGAAGAATCTTTGCTGTAGACCTTTATTTAGCTGTCTGCTACGTGTGACCAGAATAAGCCACAGCACATGAGGGCCATGGCCCCTGGGGACTAAATCCTCCTGAGTTTGGGCTGCGAAAGAGGATGAAATCTGGCTATTTCACTTTCTTTTCTGTCATCTGTCCAAAGATAGGGATGCAGCCCTCACTATTACAGCAGTGAGAACAGAAACAGGATTGTGCTGTATGCAGAAGGTTCTCCATCTGTGCTGTATCAGGTGCTCAGCTGAACCCCAATAAATCAGGGGAAGGAAGCTCGTCCTCTTATCCCCGGATACCACAGACCTGTCACCCCCAAGGCAATTTAAAGGTGACTCTTTCCCTGGTATTTTCTTTCAAACAGAACTCTTTTCAGACAAAATAAAAAAGTAAAGCTCCTATTCTCTGAAATCTCAACTTCAGTGTTTAAAAAAAAAACAAAACCCAAAATACCAAACAGGACATTTAAAAAGAATGAATCATGGATGCTCAAGAGACAGGCATCCTGAGGGTCAAAGGTGGAGATAGATTTGAGTCAGACTCCTTTCTTCACTGGTAGTATCATCTGGACACATCTCTTAGCCACACCGTGTGTTCATGTCTTCAGCTCACCAAAGTCATTCTTTCTCATGTTCCAGTAAAGGAGAGAGAAGCAGAGAACATACTTTTTTTTGAGCTCAGCCTCACTGTGCTTTGTTGCCTTCAGGGAGGTAGAAATTAGAGGTGATTCCTATAGCATTATAGTCCCTGAGTTCCTGCTGCTTCTTGGTTGGTCAGAAAAGGGGAAGTTTGACTGTCAAGTCACAGAGACCAGGACACAGGGGAGCAGAAGGATGTTGTGTGCTCTGTTGACTGGTGGCCTTTGGAGAGAACTACCAGGCCCTGCCCCTTATGGGATACAGAGTGAGTAGCAGAATGGAGGCTGGGCATCCCGTGGGCAATGAGCGTGAGAATGAACTTAAGAAGGAGAAATGGCTTCTGTTGCCCAGCACAGTGGGAGTCACAAGGATTTATTGTTTCAACAAAAAGTGGGGACCAGTGAGGTAGCACAGCACGTAAGGCATCTGCTTGGAAACCTGATCTCAGGAAGCCCACATGGTAGAAAGAGAGAACTGACCTCTGAAAGTTGCACCCTGATCTCTACCCGTGCTCCATTGCATGCTTCTTTCTCGCTCTCTCTCTTTCTCTTCCTCCCTCAGTTCCCTCCATCCTTCTCTTTCTCTCTCTTTGTAATCTCTCTTTCTCCCCAAATAAAAGCAGCTAAACAAAACTCAATTGGTAGTTTACATAGGCTGAAATCCATGGTGAGTGGGTGAAGAATAAGGCTTCCAATACAAAGAAAGAATAAATAGTTAATGACACAGAAACATATTTCTAAATATAATACATATGTATATGTATATATATATATATATAAAACGCTTTGATTTATCACCATACTTTGTATACCTTTGCATCAAATTCTCATACTGTACTCCATTAGGTTATAAAATTTTTAAAATAATTAATGCTGAAAAAAGTGATCCCACAGCCTTTGAAATGACATTGCCAGAGGTTCATCCTGGGTGCTCATTTCAAACTCAGAATTTGCCTTTGGCAGCAAGCTGCCTCAGTGTGGTTGAGTTGCACCAACCTACTTTTGAGCTTAGACCTGCAGTGACACAGCGGGGAGTTTAGAGTCTGGAGGAAAAACATTTCCTTATGAAGCAAGGACTGCTTGGGGTCCCAGGTCTCAAGGGTACTGAACAGGGCCTGACATTCACTTGGGACCCACATGTATGTATCATTGCTAGATGCTGGAACTTTCTATTGCTAGTGGGAGTCATTCCCTGAGGCCTGTATAACATGCAGAACCTCACTTTCCCCCTGCCAGGCAGTGGCTTTGTGACCCTTCCCAGCATGATGATCAGCTATGTAGAACATGTGACTTAAGAGCTTTCAAATGTGTTTAATATTACAATGACATTGCCTGAGAAAGGTGCCCAAATTAATCTGTGTAATGAGTGAAGGTTCAAAACCATGTTTAATATGAAACTCAGTGCATTTCATTCTCTTCCCCTTTCTCCCTCTTGAATTTGTGTTTCTTTCCCCTGGAGGTGACACATGGTAGCATGAGGAAATCAGAATAACAAGCTTATCATCTCATTTGGGGATGCTGTAAAAGACACATGACTGGAATTCATCTTTCAGTTTTCTTTATTTGGGTTTAGGATAAATGAAATGTTTCATTTTTTATAATGGAAGAAGAAGAAAACTGAGAAGAGCAGGATGAAGGGAGGAGGGAGATGAGTAAGACAGAATAAGGAAGCAAGAGAGAGGAAGGGAAAAGGAAAGGAAAAAGGGATAAAACAGAGGGGAAGGGAAGAAGGAAGGAAGTAAAGAGGTACAAAAGAGGTTGGATTTTTTCCACTTTGTTCCATTGATAGGACCCAAAAGCTAATATTCTAGTAATAGATTGGTTTATATTCTTTTAACATTTCCCAACACACACAGACGATGTATATATGTGTATCTTTGTAGATATTATTAGTGTTGATGGGGTTCTATCACTTTATTGTGAAGCTCTGTGACAGTTTATGAAGCAGTAGATCAAAAGGTATCTTTCCTTGTCATCCATGCATCCCACTTCATTCCTTTCCAAGGCTCTATAGGAACTATATCAGGAATATGCTCCACTGATATACTGATACTCACTTGACTAGTCCCTGTGTTGGTCATTCTGGCAATTTCCTGCATTAGCAGTGAGACATCTCTCATCCCTGTGTGGATAGCTAGCTAGATGGAGAGTAAGGTGGATACCATGTGTCAGAGTATTTCTTTAAGATAGTTACATTCCTAAGTGCGGATTCACTGCCTCAAAGGGAACACACATCAGGCATCTCAGTGAGTACATCCATACCTCATTTTTACATTGTATTTTATGTTCTTAAGGGAGTCTGTACTTGCTGTCTATGTAGGCAAGCCCTGTCCCATCACATTGGATGTTCTAATGGCATCGTGGGCCCTGATGGTCTCTGTCCACACAGTTGCCATCAGTGTATGTGGGCACGTTTCTCTTCCGAGTCCTTTCACCCTAATGAATATCAATCCAAATTTCTTTCTTTGTCAGAAGTCAATCCTCTTTGTTTCCTTGCAGAATGATTCTTTGGGTGACACAATATTCTACTACTTCAGCCCAAGAACTGGGGTGGAAAGAGAAAAGAATTAGTATTAGATACCAATGCTGGACCAAAGGGTTAGATGGAGGAGGGGGAAGCATCACAGTCTTGCTAACATAGAATGTCCCATTCTAAAGCTTAGAATGGCAGGTCCATGAGTCTAAGTTATACTAAATGCCTGAGAGAATGGGAGAGGATAAGACTTTCCATAAGGACCCAGTTGTTGCTCTGTGTCTTGTCTCAGGAAGCCTTGTAATTAACCTTGAATGGGAGATGGATAGGAGGTTTGAGCATGGAACTATTGCTGCTGTTGTTAGCAGCTGATTTTTATGCTCTTCTGGAACTTTCAATGAATTCTGCCCCATTAAAAATCGTAAGAGTTCACACACGTGTGTGTCCCACGTCAATGTGGTATATGCTAACATGGTCCCTGCACTTCAGAGGAAGCTTAAGGATAATAGATTAAGTCATTTGTGCAGGATCACATAGCTTTGAAGGGGTTTGAACTTACCATCAGAGCTGTTCTGGTATGCACGGGCCTGCATTTGACTCCATCCAGTTGCTATGTACAACTTGACAACTTGACATCTCAACTGCAGGGACAGCCAGACCACAGGGAGCAAGGACTTGCCTCAGTCACAAATCTGGATATAAAGAATTTAGGACGTTAGCCACTAAACTCAGAGTCAGGAAGCAGACACATACTTTTCTGATTTTCTGTAGTAGAAGGAGGAGCTCGGCAGAGGGAAACCTGCTTGGTTGGAATTGTTCCCAAGGTCTAAGGAGCTCATGTCTGAAACAGAGCTGTTTACAAACTCAGCTGTGTGTTCCAAGTAGATGTCACCTTTGCGAAGCACTTTATGAATCCTCGGAGCTTTCCTAGTGTGACCCTTTTAGTGACTTTTCTGTGCACTCATAATTCTTCACCCAGAGACTCTACTTAGTTTCTAGACTTCTAAGCCCGGGTCCCTTCCTTTCCTCTCCACCCTATTTCTGTCTTGCTGGTGTCCCCCACACACTTTATCTCAGCACATTGTTCTCTTCTACTCCTGCCTCTTGCACGTTTACACTCCCCTGCTCCATTCTCTACCCAGCAGACAGCCACTCTGGAGTG
Organism: Typhlomys cinereus; assembly: GCA_023101885.1. Classification (NCBI taxonomy): domain Eukaryota; kingdom Metazoa; phylum Chordata; class Mammalia; order Rodentia; family Platacanthomyidae; genus Typhlomys; species Typhlomys cinereus. The sequence goes on along the minus strand of JALPQD010000130.1, from coordinate 2,599,556 downwards.
ACTAATGTGGTCCCAGGAATGAGCTGCTTTCAGAGTTCTCGGGGCTCTTGACCTTCATCCTCTATGTTCCTAGAATAGCCTCTTCCTGGCTCTTGCTAACCCCTGCCTATCACAAGCCTTTTGCATGTGCCATGTCTATCTTTGCCTAGAAAAGGTCCTCTTTTTTCATTCCCCAGTCTATCCTGTTTACAGCTGACTCCTCCTCAATACAAACTCAGCTTAAATGTCACCTCTGCAAACAAAGCTCTCTTCTCCATCTGGGGCTTTCTCTTCTGTCTTCTCTCAACTTTCCTGTTTCCTTTTCTTTAGGAAAAGCTTATTTTAAAATCAGGTGCATTTATTTATGAAATATGTTAACGATCCTTTTAGATGGAGAGTTGCATGAGACCAGGTACTAGGTGTGTTGGTTCATTCCATATCTAATGTACTGCTAGCACATAGCAGGTGTTAATTTATTTTTAACATCTCTTTGCTTTTTCTTTGAAATATCTTTATTCATCTGTGCATGTGCATAAGAAAGGGAGGGAGACAAAAAGAAAGAGAGAGAGAATGGGATGGTACACACTTGGAAGTCAGAGGACAATATTCAGAAGTCAAATCTTTCCTTCCACCTTCAACCCTTCCACAGAGTGAACTCAAGTTACCAGGTTGCCAAGCAGATAGATGCCTTACCCACTGAACTATCTCTGTAGTCTAACAGGTGTTGATTTCGATGTCAGGTCAGTAGGTGGAGTACTGGGTAAATGAGTGGATGGATATTTGGTTATCTCAATATCCTTCGCACATTGTCAATATCTTCTTGACTCCTTATCCTTTTTCTGAAATGCACAAGTCTTGTCTAGTTCATTATTTTTGTATTACTAGGTTATTGAATACTTTCAAATTGATGGCTTATTGAATCTTCCTATTCACCTTATAAATTATTTGCTTCATGGAAATGTAGACATCGTCTCAAAGTTATTTAAGTATAGGCAATAGACACACTATTGGAATCCAGCTTTGTTTGATTTACACACCGAAGCATATTCTCAAGAAAATACAATGTGAATTAATTCTGACAAGTTTTTGGGTAGAAAGAAGACATGGGATTAGATGCTTACAGGATAAGTGTTTTGAAGTCATGTTTTATCCCTGATCATTGGGCGTAAAAGATTCCCTGGCAGAGCTCTTATCCTGCAGATATGAAAGGTGAAGATAATTCCAGGGACTACGTAAGGGCTTGATGGGAAAATTGAGAATTGTGCTTGAGGCAGGCAGGACATCAATAAGGTTTTCTGTCTGATCCCTGTCTTCTGTGTGGCCAGAGAATTGAGCATTCACACAATCCTGCTTATGGGCCCATTGGTTCTGATGATCTCCAGGTCTTATCTTGAAACTGCTCAACCTTCCTTCCCAAGGTACTTCTTATCTGACCTTTACCTTATTATCTTAGTGTGTTCTACCCTCAGTCCACCCCCAAGATCCCGCACCACCTTCCAACTCTTTGCATGGAAAAGACCATGGTAGGGTAACTGGAAAACAGAGTAGGAAGAAGTGCTTTGACCAGAAGGAGATACCATCTTAATAACTGAGTGAGACTGTCCCTCCATTTTCATGTCTACAAATATATGGGGTACATATGGGGTACATATGCATGTACATATGTGTATTTACCTGAGAATAGGTACATTTATGTATGAGGATACATATACAGACCAGTGAATATGTACTAGTCCAAGAATGATGGTCAACTTTCCATATTATCATTATAAGCCTGAGTCTGTAATTAAACCCTGGAGTATTAAACTAGTCTGGCTAATTAGCCTGCTCTAGGCATTCCCGGATTCTTCCTACAGAGGCTGGAATATCAGGTAGCTGCAAAATTCTCCCAGCATCGTATATGTGGTCTGGGGATCTGAGCTCTGTTTCTTTGGGTTGTGTAGTGCGATGGTACCCACCTGTAATCCCAACACTCAGGAAGTGAAAGGAAGAAGAACAGAAATTTTAGGTTATTCTCATCTACATAGCAAAAAGAAAAAAAAGGCAAATCAAAGTGCCTATTCCATTCTGCACGTAGAGTGCCTCTCACACTAAGGATTGTGGCTTGAGTCACCTTGACACCTTCAGTAGCCTCCTGTATAGCCCTGAACAGCCAGAAGAGAAAATGGGCTGACTCTTGGTCTCTGTACCTTCCCTTTGGATACACTTCTTCACAACTCTCTCATTCATTCACAGTAGTACACCCACATAAACAGTTTATGATCACCCACATGTTACTATAGGTAATGAAAGCAAAATATGAAATAGTCTTCCCCTAGGTGCTTAAAAGGGTATAAAACAGCAATATTTTCTTGGTTTTATATTGCTCTTCAGCACTTGTAGAAGAACCTCGTAATATATACCCAAGCTCTGTTATCATATGACCCTCTGAAAGACAAAGGGCTGTGCTCTGACTCAGAGAAACTAAGGCACCCAGCCACAATCAGCAGCCTTGGGTGATGAAGTTGTCACTATTCCTGTATCTCTTGAGTTCAAGCTCACAATTTTGTATTGCCACATTGCATTTGTCCCCAAAGCCCTCTGAATATAATCTGTCAAACCACTTGTCAAGTAAAAGTCTTTGCAGCCCCCTTTCTCAGAATTTAAGATTATGATCTCATTTTTTATGGATTTATTCAAATGAAACTATGCAGCCATTGGTCAGGGATGAGGAAGCAGAGCTGGTGGCTAGATACAATTTAAGTCATCTGTTCTCATTCTCGAATGGCAAAATTGGAGCTTAATCTCTTCCCATTCAGTTTTCTTGGGGCTGCATAGAGAATGGAGTAAGAGCCATGCTTACCAACAGATTCTTTAGATCCGGTCAAGTGAGAAAGTACTCAGAATGGGGTTTGCTTCTTTCTGCTTTTCCCTCCCATATTGTTCCCCCATTGTTAGGCACAATAGTTCCCATACATAGATTGGTAGTAGTTCAGCTTCAGTTTCAATTACTCCCTGGCCATGGTGGGATTAACAGATCGTCAAGTCGTCTGAGAGCTGACCCCCCCACCCCTGCAGGACCTGGGCCCCAATGTGCCAATGCCTAGGCTGGGCAGAAGCAAGGGAGCCTAGCCTCTGACACGGGAACTCAGCTTCTCAGCTTCCCTGGGCTGCCAGCCTCTGAGCTGTCTCCACGCTCACTAAAATAAGATATAGGCAGAGATTTGTCGTGGAATCACAGACAGGAATGTCACCAAAGCTGTCACCAGAGCCCTTTAAAATGTCACTTCCCAACATTAATTGCCATGATAGCAAAACAAACGGGGGTTCTCTGTGCCTTTGTTCTTCCCTCCTCTTCTCTCAAGATCCTCTGCCCATGGTCCAGGCTCCCTGTCTTTACACCCTCCCCCATCAGTGTACCCCCAACCACCTCACCGTCTCTGGGGAGCTTTGGGGCTTGCTGACTTGATTAGATTGCGCCTGGTCAGGCAGCCCCTCTGCAGAGTGACAGATGAAGGTGAAAGTAGTTTGATAAATGTCAGGAATTGTGAGATGGTTCCCTGACTGATCAGAGCTGGAATAATTTCCTAGAGTCAGGGATGGTGCATCCTCCTGAACTGGCCTCTTCTCAGTGGGTGGAAATGGCCCAGTGGGGATTCGCTGTCACAGTGAGCCCAGGGCAGTTCAACCTCAGCCCAACCTTGGGAGCCAAACGGCCTCTGCCTTTTAGGGTTCTTCACCTTGGGAGCACAGCAGACTGATTCCAACACCCACATGATGATCTGTCCTTATTTTCCCTAGTCAGAAAATCATACTTCCTGAAGGAAATGTCCAGTATCAGCTAGCAGTTTTTGTGCTGTATTTTTATTATTTTTCTAATTTTACAAGCATGTTGAGTACTTATCCTGCTTTCCTCTATCCCCCTCCTCTACCATTCCCCTCCCTTCACTTCATCAATCCATCTCACTTCCTCCCACCCTTCTGCCCGTCTGCTTCTATGGACCCCAGGGTTCCCCCTGGTTTGTCTACTCCTGTGGGGGTCTGGACTTCTTGTAGCATATCAATTTGCCTCTCCTTAGGCCACCCCACTGATAGGGCATTTTCCTTTATCATCTAGCTTTAGTCCCTAAGGTTTCCACTGTATGTTCTTATCTCTCTTGAGTTCCTCAGTAGTCTATGGAGGCATGTTGATACATCCTGAACTATCTTTTTTAAACCAAATTTCCTATATTTTCTTTCATTCATTGATTTATCTCTTGCATTTTCTTTAATATTGTACATTAGTATTTAACTTGCTGATAAATTTTGCCTTAAGAATGATAGCTGCAGTGGGGGAAAAATGAAGTAAGGGAGGAAACAGATGAGTGTCTACACTTCCTTGGAGTGGTAGTGTTTGAGCACTGGTCTTCACTACGTGAAGAAATAAGCCTTTGGGTAATTTGAGGAAAGTGTTTCTGAGGACTTGGGGACAGCAAGTATTAAGACTCTGTGGTACAATGGAATGGGCTATTTAACAAACAGTAAGCAATAGTAAGCAACAGAAGGCAATTCTAGACTCAGGCAGGTCATAGTAACACTGGAAAAAAGGTCCTGGGGCTTGGTACATGAGGCCTCGAACTTCATGTTTGTATGATAGGGGTACTAGAAAGGAGATGAACCCTTTTCCTACACAGGCGGTAAGAAATTTGTAACAAATGAGAAGAAAGGGTTTAGGTATAACCTTTAACCTTGAGAAGGCAGGCTATTAGGGGGAAGAGTCACAAAGACTTTACCCAGGAATCTCAAGGGTATAATTCAATCTCCAGGAATATTTTCTTTATTTTTGTTTTTGTTTGCATTCTGGCTATGTTTAAATTTTTTTAAATGAGTTGTCAAGATTTATGAATCACAGATTTTTCACATCAAAACCTTTTTTCTTCTTCCCTCAATTGCTGCAGGCTCATACTTCTGTTTTCCATAATTAGTATGACTGGGTAACAGGGCTTCTCTGCAAAGACTGCTGTCTGAAATGCATGCTGGGTACCTCCAAGCCCACATTCTCGATCAACATACATCCTCAACCCAGGATGCTCAAACTCTTGTCTTTCCCAAAGGAATTAGAAACCAGAAGGCCTTTATGGTCTGGCAGTGCACAAGGAAGTCAATGGGAGAGACTTGCCATCTACTATGAGTAGCAGGTTTGGAAGGATACAGGAACTCAAAGGCCTTCTAAAAACCATGGATTCATTTACTCTTTCTTTAATACCTGGGTAGATGGCAGTAAGAAAGATCATAATTTCTCCTCTTTTCTCAGATTCCCTTACTTCTATTTTTCTAGCTGGAAAAAATAGACAAACAAAAATAACAAGGACACAACAAACAAAGGCCAAGACACCAGGGTTGATATCAGTGAACAGGAATGTAGTTCAGAATCCTATCCATCATGAACCTCCAGTTACGTGTTAAGACTGGAGCTGGTCCCCAAATTGCCTTTGTGATGCTGCCTTGCCACTAAAATGGGATGACTCCTTGTAGGACTCCCTGAAAATTCAAGATGCCATGTATCCAAAGCAAAGTTATGGGCCATCAAGTGAAGCTAGGAGGTTATCTTGTTCTGAAATGTTCCTTGTACTGAGAAAGAATGAGAGATGACAGAGAAAGAGAGACAGAGAGAGAGAGAAAGAAAGATAACTTAACAGAGGTTGCATAGCAAATTAACATGGGATCTGCGTAGCTAATACACTAGTGGTTCTAACATAAACTTTCAAACATTCTAGCCAATGTCAAATTGGTATTTCAAACACAGGATCCCTGCCTGGGTCCTTTTCTCTGTTCATCTGCTGGAAGAACATCTTGATCCATGTATATTTAAGAATCTCTAAATATAGGGCAAATGCATGAGAAAGTAAATGAATGAATATATTCTTGATTGGAAGAGATGCCCTTGAGCAGACTAATGGTGGCTCTTTGGAGCTACCATTGTGTTCCTCTCCCTAGATACTCTGACTGTCATGTACCCCTTCTTTTTAGCCCTGAATGTGCTTTTATTTTGTTTTATTATTTTATTTTATATTTGTCTTCCCCTAGCATTGCTTAGAATGTAGGAGTATCCCCCCTGAGAAGATATATGGTGAGGAAGCACATCTGCCTTCTTATCTCAGGTATTGGACAAGAGGGGACCCTGAGAAGACAGCCTGAAACCAAAACTCCCAGGCTTTTGGGACCAGAAAACTCAATGTCTCTAAATGGAGCAGATGATGTGTCGCCACTGAGCAGGGGTGGTGTCATAGTTAAGCAACTTGACTGTTGAGGGTTTGAGCTCTGGGGACAGTTGTAGAGAGTTGATGGCTGAGTTAAGCCCAGAGCAAACCTGCATGAGATTGATAGGAAAACCTATCCCATGGTGGGTGGGATTAGGCCCTGGATAAATCACAGAGAGCTGGTTGAGAGAGTTGGCATCCTTTTGTATATTTGGCCAGACATGCTGGTCTGGCAAGTAAGGATTGTCCATCTCTCAGCCGTTATGTGGTGATGGTGGCCAGTTCCCTCAGCCTTGGTGTTGGTGCGTGCTCTCCCTTCAAGCTGGACTGAGAACTATAACCGGACTGTCATAAGAAAGTAAACTTGTTCCTTTAAGCTGATGGTCATTTATCAGCAATGTTGCAGGCTGACTGCAACAGGTAGAGAGGACTGGATCTATGTGCAAATAGATTAAACTCAGCAGAAGCCTGGCTTCTATGTGACACTTAAAACTGAGACTTGCTCTTTCCTGGTGATCTCCAAGATAGCCACAGACTTGCTCTTTCCTGGTGATCTCCAAATCACATGGTCTTCTTGGGTGCGCTGTCTTCTCTGCTCTTTGTAATCATGAGACTATGTCCAAGTACTTTGTTGATTTCTTCACATTCATCCTCATTTCCAGGATGCTTGGTAAAGACACCGGCACCTCTGTAACTTTGTTTGAGAAAGAGAAGCTATAGGTTGTACCATCTCTGGCAGGATAGGAGTTCCCAGCCACCATGTTTCCTCAGCATACAGTAGGATAACATCCTGTCTTGGAAGGACTGGTCCAGGCTGGAGTAAGAACAGAGATTATCAGTGATGGGCAGCTCCACTGTTTCTCTCATCCCTTTCTTTTTTCTTATTTTTCTGCATATACACACATATGTGTATCAGAGAGTCCTGTGTGTGCCTGTGGAGGCCCAAGTGTGACTTCAGAATCATTACTCCACCTCCCTTTTGCTTTGCTCTGGGGTTTCCCAGAAGATCTGCCTTCCAGGGCTGGAAGTGCAGGCCAATGCCATTTTCGCCTTTTTTTTTTTAAGTGGCATTAGGGATCCTGAAGTCAGGTCCTTCTGCTTGTAAGGCAGAGCCTTAACCTCCAAACCATCTCTCCATCCCACTCTCATCCCTTTCTATACCAGCTTTCCTTGACCACAGCTACCACCTGACACCCAGATTTCAATGAAGGTAACTTCCAAAACATCTTCCTTCCATGGATAGCACAGTGTTCTTTATTTTTACTGCTTAGGACTAGAAACCAACCTCACTGATTTCAGCACTTTGAGATCTTGGAGGAGGAGGAGAAGGAGGAGGAGAAAGAGGAGTAGGAGAAGGAGGATGAGTAGGAGGAAGAGGAGAGGAGGAAGAGGAGAGGAGGAGAGGAAGAGGAGAAGGAGAGGAAGAGGAGAAGGAGAGGAGGAGGAGAGGAGGAGGAGAAGGAGAGGAGGAGGAGGAGGAGGAGAGGAGGAAGAGGAGGAGGAGGAGAAGAAAAGGGAAGGAGGAAGAGGAGGAGAAAGAGGAGGAGGAGAAGATTCTTTTCTCTCTTTCCTTCATATACAATATAACCAGAGACCTTTGGTGATATCTGATAACATTTTCAATCTTGACTCTGTCAGGTTGGAAGTTACTTAAAAATATCTAGCGGGTAGGGCGTAGAGATGTTGCCAGTCATCCTTCAATGTGCAGGACACCCCCACCCCAGCAAAGAATTAATTGAGATTTAGAAACACAGTTCCAAATCTCAGTTATTAAAAAAAAAAGTTGGTGGTAGGGAGAACGACATTTTCAGACGAATGCATGATTCAAGTGAAAGGTTTTTTTTATTGTGTCTGTAACATACTAAACAATTCCAAAATGGCGAAGTTTTTATTATAATGGGATTTTGATTTCATCATCTGTTCAGATTTGTTTAAGGTTACTTCAGGACCTTTGCATTGTTTGCTCTTCATGACCAGTTCTTAACCTATGCATTCATGTGGTTTATTCCTGGAGTCCTGGAGGACTTTCTGCAAATACTTCCTTCTATCTTAGGTCATCCTTAAGCACCCCTATAACATAAAGCAGCACCCATGGTCATGTACATGTACGACCCCTCTCTACTCCTTCACCATGTTTTCCTTTTCTTCAAAGTCTCTGCCACCATTTGAACATTGGCTATGTTTGTGTGTGATTTTCTGTTTCTTTTGGGGAATTCTTTCTGTTTTGTTCAAGCCCACATCTAGTGTATTATTTAGAGTACTGCTGGGCACAGCGTAGGCTTCAAATAAAGAAGTAAACAGATAAACAGTGTAAGAGAGTTAGTGAACAGTGGACGTGGAATGCCTTAATTCAGCTTCTTTAAGGAGTTTAGCTAATGGCAAGTAACTTTTTTGGCTCCTTGATATGGACTGAACTCTGTGATTATTTCATTCTTGCACATGAAGTGTTCAAGCAACATGTGCACTTGGTAGCTATGATTGCTACTTTTTCAGAAGAAGAAACTGAAGCAGACAGAATTTGGTTCTTGTCCAGATACAGACACTTGTCAGTGGCAGGGTTTGTGCTGGTCTATGTAACCTTCCACTCTCTACCTTCCTTTGTCTATCTGTCACCTGTAGTGTATAAAGAAAGACCCTAGTGGCCAAGCCTGATCTGAAAACAGTATCAACCTTACTAAGAAAAGGCATCACTTAAGTCACAAGAATTTACACAGCTTCCTCACTGAATTCTTCCTCATGTATGTACTGGTGTGTGTTCTCTTTCTATTTGTGTGTGCATATGTGTGCATGTTTTCATGTGTGCACTCATATGTATGCATGCATGTACGCTCACTTACATGTGTGCATTTGTATGCATATGTATGTTTGCATGTGTGTTTTTATATGTGTGTGTGTTTGCTCGCATGTGTGCATGAGTGTGTGCATGTGTGTGCTCCCGTGTGCAAGTAGGCATGTGTGTCTTCTTCTCTGTTCTTGGTGGAACTGGAAACAACCCATCTGGATCTTTTCAACCATGGTATCCTCAGCTTCATAACTTCTGTTCTTGGCTTTCCCCATGCCTTCTATCTGAGTCTGAGTCATTTTTCATGCCCTCTCTTCAGACACCAGGGGAAGATTCACTGTATTGAGTATCCTAATGGGTAGAGTACTCCATCGGGACACCTTGCCATCCACAAACCAACTCAAGTGTTCTGCCTCTGCTCACATCCCATCAGCGTTGTCGGGGTACAGGGATCCTGGAGTACCCAGCACCCCATGCTCTGGGCTGTGACACACCTGCAGCTCTGTTCGCTGAAGCAGGCATCTGTGGCCACAGCAGACCCGCAGAGCATCAGATTCTGTCCAGAACAGCAAGGAGTCCATCTATGCAGAGTGGGGCCAGGGTGTCCTGCTTGCAAAGAGTCTGGTTCATTGAAAGCTTAGCTTAGCAAAGAGATAAATCAGGTAGTGACAGATTATTTTCCTAAATGGCTCTTTATTTTACAAAAGCATTCACCACGGGGTCCTTTTCAATATCTAGCACATCACTAGTGCATAGAAAAGACAAGGGGATGTTTTCCAGCATGCAGCTTGCTGGCATGCTTAAAAAAAAATCTAAAAACCAAAGCATGACGATAACACAGGACCTTCTTGGAGTATGAGACTAAAAGTCTTGAAACGGGGCAGGGACAAGTGTGACCCCTGTTCTCAGGCAACACCTTGATCTTGAGACAAATTAACTGGCTATTTCGGGTTTTGATGTGTTCTTATTGTTTTGCTTTGAATCTGTCTTTGAAACTGTCTTAATGGGGAGTGAAAACTCTCTTGGTGATGGTCATAGGATCCAAATGCAGTCATGTGTGAATGGCCCATTACAGAGCCACTCGGCGCACATACTGATGGTCTCGGGAAACCGCTTTACTTTCCTGGACCTTAGTCTTCCCATCTCTATGCTGAGCAGCCTGGAACACTTAGGTCTAAAACTCTATTTTGAAGTTTCTTCCTCATTTGCCAGAGTACATGAGGCATGAGCTCAGCGGATGCTGGGCCAGAAGTTGAGCACCATGTGCCCGGCAGGCATGACTAATGACATATATATGGGAAGAGGGGTTCTTAGGAAACCCAAACAGGAAGAGAGGAAAGCTCCTGTGTCATGGAGATCCTATCTACTTGCAGAAATGATTCAAAAGGGAGAAAGGGCATCATTCTGAGCCGCCTCTTAAGTGGCAGAGGCCAGTCTCCAGCCGGAGTCAACAGCCTCCTGGCTCCAGGGCCGTTCCTGTAAGCATCCCATAAGGAGGTCAGCAGAGAGAGACATCACTTCCTCCTGATTTCCCTGGTGAATGGAGCCTTCAGAGACCAGATGTATCCACTTCATTATAATTATGTTAAGTGCCGCCTGATTGGCGCTGTTCATCACCCCAGGAAGGAGCCTCGCCCAGTCGACAGACAGGCCGCCTGCTTTGGCTCAATGCGGCCCCAGCTGTGTCCTTGGTGAGGAAGGCTGTGGTACCCACTGGCCTCCTTCAGGAAGGAGAGAGGCTTCAGCGAGCTCTGTCCTCAGCATGCTCGTGGCTCCATTGCCCTTGTCTCTGTCTGAGCCTGCAAGCTCTCCTCCACTTCTCTCCTTGGAGGTTTGTCAGGCAGAAAGTGAGATGAATATTGGAAGAGGGGAAGGAGTTCCTGAGACTAAGTTTGTATTGTTTGTACTGAAGGCCTTGAGTCTCCTTGTGGGACCTGGAGGAGCACACAATGTCTACATTGTATCCACACATTGTCACAACCTGAAACTCCATCTGCAAGAGAAACAGAGTCTGGTTCAGGAACTCCGGAGACCAAGAGCTACATTGTTTTCACTCCAGTCCTACCTGTGGGGTTTTGTGGAGAACATGGCAGTGAGTTTTCAGAAGTGAAAGAGTTGGCACCATCAAATCTGAAGAGGAAGGCTTCTTTGAGAATACTCAGGCTGTGAGAGATCCCAGTGGAAAGACAAGATCCCTCTGCAAAATGTTGGTCAGGAGGGATGCTTGTAAGGAGAGGCCACCCAGGTGGACTCTTCAAATCCACTAATCTTTTTCAGGATTGTGAAAAGTTTAAAGAACCTCCCTGGCTCTCGCTTAGCCTGCATCTCTAAATGAGGAAGACCATGAATCTCCTCATTGGCATTAAATAAGTTACTATGTGCTACTGTGTGCATTGAAGAATGCCTGCTGCCCCCCCCCCAAAAAAAAGGCTCAGTGACTATTTCTTCCTTTTGTGTGAGGTCAGTTCTCTGCAGATAAGTCAGGCAGTCTTCAGAGTGCTTCACTGAGTTCTCACACATACTCAGTCAGCAACTCATTCATTTCTTCAGTCAGGTGACAAATGGTCATTAGGACTGATGACAGAGGAAAGATCATGACAGGCGTGAACATATTCACGGAGTTCTTGCCTTCTAATGGGGTCATCAGACAGGGGACTTGAGACTTGAACCAGCTTATCCAACCTTTACTGACCCCATGGACACAGAATAGCTTGGAAGGAATATGGCTGGGTGAACTTGGCTATTCCACCAGGACTTTCTGAAGGAAGATGTGTTAAGGGGGGCCTAGAAGGATAAAAGGACCAGCAAAATACTTTGAGTTTGAAGAACAGAGGAAAGTGCCTTAGGAAGCAATAAGGTCAGTGCATATATGGCCCAAAAGGTTGATGTGGTTGGAACACAGACGGGGAAGCTAGGCTAGAGAATCCATCATGCATAGATGGAGAAACCTTGTCAGGACAGGCTGAAGTGGCTTCACAGTGGTGACATGACTGGAAGAGGTTGGCTGGACATACATGAGGCTAGGGAGAGTGCCGGAGCAAGAGAGCCTGTTGCTTTCACAAGGAGGAGAGAAATACAGGGAGCTGCAGGAGGTGTCAGGGAAGCATCTGACTTAGAGATGGGAGGCAAGTCTGCAGAGCCCAGCTGGGTTTCCACCTATCTGTTCTTATTCCCCTGGGGTTATAGAGTGGAACTGGATTAATTTCAAAATAACCCTGTCCATGCTCCAGGGTTTAATATCTCCTGTGTCTCCTGGGTCATTCTTGGCATGAGGAATTCTTGCTCAGATCTGTGGTATATGAAGTGTTTTCAGTTTTTCATTAGTGTGTGTGTGTGTGTGTGTGTGTGTGTGTGTGTGTGTGTTCTTTTTTTCTCTCTCTCTTCCTCTCTCCCAGAAGCATGCTGGGCTTACTGAGGGAAATGCACGGGACCAGGGTGAAATCTTATTTATTTATTTTTTTAGAAAGCATGCAGTACAAAACCATTTCTCTCCTTTTATAAATATGCATGAGGCTGATCTGTTCCTCCCTCCTCAGGAAGCTTGGGCAGAAGGAAGAGAGCCCCATGTGACTGGTGTTACAGCCCGGCCCAGGGCTGCTGGCACCCCATTCATCAGGGGGGAACAGCAGCCTCATGAACTGTGAAATTGGCAGCCCCCTGACAGCCCCGGGGCCCAGTCGAGCAGCGACTCCATTTCACAGCTGGAAGGTACCCGTGTGGAGGGAGAAGGAGGGCAGCAGGCTCTCTTCTCAGGCTTCGCAAGCGGGAATGAGTCTTGCAGGGGGTTGCCTCTTGATTAAGGTGAGTGGGGTAGGTGCAGCGAGAGAGGAATGTGCAGACAAAGGAGCACACAGGATGGCAAATGTCTCATAACCATCACAGGGTGCCTTCGGTCTGCTGGGTTCCTGTCATGATGGCATGCGCCCCTACTGATTCCTTAATTTGTTCTCCATTATACTCTCATCATGAGCCCATTTCACAGGACCTTGAAAAGGTTGGCTGTGTGAAGCACAAAATGCAACAGAACTGAGAGCTGTGTCTGAATCTAGAATCTGTGCACAATTCTCACTGCCTATGATGGGACAGAGGAGCAAACAGAAGGGGTCACATCTATGCAATGGTCACACCCTACAAAGAATGGGAAACTTTTATGCTAAGTGCTGGGGCTTATCGATCATTACTTATTGATTAATACCATGTAGATGTTCATGACTGAGTGTGAAAGTTGTGTAGACAGGGGTAGATGGGGGGCGTTTCTTTGAGAGCGATAGGCAGAGTGCAGCCTTAGCTCTGTACTTACTGATTTCTCTGAGCCTTAGATTCCCCTTCTCTGAAATAGTGACATAAGCACGTCTGTCTACAAATTGTCATAAGTGCATGATGCTCTTGTATTGATGACATTCCATTTTACTCGAGATCATTGGCCATCAGTCACACAAAGCCTTTCACAGAAACTAGAATTCAGGGTGGTGGTAAGTGGTTGGATGGTGGAGAAGGTGTTAGGGTGGCAAATAGAATAAGAATGAATGAAACATGTCATGAGAGAAGATCCCAGGACATAACTTCCACAACTCTGAGATGTATTCTATAGGCAAGATACACTATGGGGATGGACTGAAAAAAGAAAGAAAGAAGAATAGATACTTTCACAGTTACTTTCGGCTGTTGTAAAATAGTACTCATGCACTACTTTTAGGGAGAAAGGGAGATTTATTTTGGTTGCAGTTCCAGAGAGGAGCTATATAGTCCGTGATAGTGGAAAAGGCATGACAGGCTTCAGAAGCTGGAGAAGGCTCAGATGACAACAGCCATCATGGAGGTAAAAAGCAAGTAGCAACTGCAAGAACAGACTGCTAACAGAAGCAGGGCAGGACTACCCAACCTCAGGTCCCCCCAACACACTCCTATGGCATGCCTGCCTTCAGCAATATTCTACCTCCTACAGTGGCCAGGACTGTCCCAAACATTAGCTTCAGCATCACATGAGCCTTTGGGGGACAACTCACATTGAAACCATGATAGACACTGAGATAAGAGTTCTCACTTGGAGCCAGATCTCAGATCACTTCAGTCCTCAAAGGAGAGGAGCTGGGCTGTTGATCCAGCTGTGACCTGCAGGCCTCATGGAATGTGGAGCGTTTTAGGTGATAGACCCCTGCTGCTTCCCGGGGATGGAGAGAGGGTCTAGAGAATAATCATAGAAGCTGCAAGTACAGATAGGGGATCATTATGTGCCAGAGATAGTGCTCATGTACATAAACGTGAGCGGTTATTGTATTATCTCTGCAGGTGACATTCACCAATCTCCCAGCCTAAGAATGACATGGTGAAATAATAGATTCATAGGTTGGTGTGTAGAAATAGAGCAGGATTTTTTAAAATATTGGGATCAAGTTTGAGTTTTCGTCTGAAAGTATTTGGCAAATGGGGTCTTAGTTCTTTGGGTAAAGGTATCTCACATAATGTAAAAGTGAAGACATAAACAGAAGGAATGCATACTAGGTTAGCTAGAAAAGTTAGTCTGCCAGACAACTGCATATCTTTTCTAGGAGATCATGGAAGTACTTTGGCCTGTCATCCTTTGTAGAATGGTGCTGTCTACGGTAGTGGTAGTCAGGTGGCCCAAATCTATTCCGCATGTCAGCACTTCATAGCTGTAGGACTAAGATATTTAGCTTCTTTCTTCCTCAGCTTGCTGTACATGGGATGGTGATAATAGTATAAAAAGGCTGGTTGTAATCCCTGGCTGGGTCCCAAGGTCTGCACAGTCTGGCCCAGCACCTTGCCTGTGTGAATGCTGTGTGTGTCATTGATTTCTAAAGCAGGTCACATGTAGTGGAAGACATTGCTCCATGCCTCCCCAAGGACATGATGTGAGAACGTCTCCAGGAAGCACTATCAGGCTTGCTATGCACCCTGAGTAGTGATTTTAGTTTGTTTGGATATACAACTACTGTAGTCAGTTTTCCTTTGTTCATGCAATCCACTGGAATGCTCAGAATCTTCTGGAAGGTAGCAGCTCTAGGAAGCACACCAGACTGTTTAAGCATCAGTTCTGAGTATCATTCATTGTTTCATTCCCTTCATCTACTCTTCTCTCTCTTTCAGTTAAATCTTTAGAAAGTTCTTCACAAGGGGCTGGGGACATGGCTCAGGTACTAAAGCCTTTGCATCACCAACAAGAGGACCTGAGTTTGAATCCCCAGTTCCCACATGGAAGGTACCAGGTGAATATAGCAGTAGCCTATAATTCTGGCCCAAGAAGGCAGAGCCCAGTAGCAGAGCAATGGGCAGGTAGAGCAATCTAGGATGATTCCTGATGTCAGTTTGGATCATCACAAGCACTCATGCTCGTGTGCTCTCTTTTACGTATGTCTCTCCCCTGCAACACACTCACAAAGATACAAAAAAGCTCCTCATAAAATTGTTTTCTTTTTTATTTTAAATTAAATATAGTAATAGATACTCATATTTTCTTATAACCCTAATCAGAATAGATACAACAGTTATGTGTTACCTGTCATCTTGCAAAAATGACAGTAACCAATGTAGCCAATCATGTACTGACTTTGCTCCTATCTCAGCAAAGTTGGTGTTTTCAACCTACTTGAATGCTTTTTACTGCCATTTCATATCCATAATCAAATTGGAAATTGTCCTGTGATTTTAAATCTTATCACACTCCCACCATCATGTATAAAAGCTTACACTTCCCCAAATTCTTGACAGTGCATATCAGGCAATTTATATGTTGCCAATCTGTGGCATGTGGAATTATGATTTCCAAACTGATTTAATTTGCACATCAGAGATTGCTAATGCAGATAAGCATCTTTTCTTACATTAAATTTTCGTTTTATATCAATTTCCTGATATGGTTCCTTTGCATATTTTCAGATGGGTTTCTATTCTTATTTCTTTTTTAAATGATTGGCAAAGATTCTTCATAAATAGTGACAACTATCAAAATTTTTTAATGTAAGCATGGCTTTGTCATCTGCGAATATCTCTTTCCAATCTACAAGTTTCAATTCTGTGACAAGAACATCTCTAATTTTGAATATTCTTTTTATGCTACATATTTTTAAAAAAAATTCTTGTTCTCTGTGGACTGACTGGAGAAGTCTTTCACTACACTAGTGTCTTGTTGACCCTTTCATGTTTTTGTCAATACTATTTGAAAACTTTAAATGTTACACTCAAGATGTGTTCTCATAAGGATAGTGAACAGTTTCTGTCCACTACACTGGATCCTTCTGTGTCCCATGGAATAGTAACAGTCTTTCGCTAGGCTGTGTTTCCCTGCATGAGGATCTTGTTCCTCCTAGACTACTCCTGCTATAGTAACACACAGATTTTTAATGAATAATATCTATAATATTATAATATATATATGTATATATATATAATTGCTGTTACACCTATATGTTGTTCTTTCTGATCCAAGGATATTGGATATTTTTATCTGTCTTCTTTTATGTGAATTTTAAGTAAATTTGTATTTTATGAGAGGCTTGCTGTGATAGGTATTGATATTATGTTCAATTTATGATTAATTTGCAAAATTCACAAAACTTCTCATCCATGAAATAATATATTTCCTTATTTAGGCTTTCTTTGGCATCTGTGAATGGAGTTCTAAAATTTTATTTATACCCATATCACTGTGCTTTTATTATATATAATTCTTCTGAACATCACCACTTTTCCTACTGTCACTGATGACATCTTCCCCCTCTATTATGTTTCTTAATTATTATTTCTTGGTCTATAAAAATAGTAGTTCTTCATTGATTTTTGAATCTAGGGGATATAATTCACTGTTTCTTTATATATATGTATGCTTTCCTTAATTTCTCTGTAAAAATAATGATGCTTTTGGCACTGATCATCATGTCGTAGGGTGCATAATGTATATTTCAGGTTTTCATACTGATGTGTTTATACTCTGGACTTCCCTTCAGTGTTGAATAAAAATCATAAAAGATCATGTCATTTCTTTCTCCTGACTTTAAAGCAAATAACTTTGATTTTCCATCATGTGCAAATCTCCTGAAAATTTTTAGTAGATAACCAAATTGTAATATTTCATGTGGGTTTACACCAAATCCATTTCTTAGTGCACTCACATTTTCAAGATATAAGAAGAAGCTAAGTTTTATCAAGTGGTATCTCTTAATCATAGGAGGTGACAAATTTTCCCTTTTAAACTAATGGTGGATTATACAAATGTAATATCCATCCCATTGATAAAGCATTCTTATATTTCCGAACATCTTACTAAGGTTTGGTATCAATGTTATTTCTAAATAAATACTGTTGGACCTTACGCTTAAAGGTGTTTACTAGATAACAGTTTCTACTGTTGATTCAGTTATTTATATGACTATTACATTTTTTAATTAATCATGAAGTCAATTTTAGGATTGGTTACTGTCATACTTTAAATATGATCCCCCCACAGTCTCATGTGATTGCATCTTTGATGTTAAATTTGGGAAAGTTATTGCACCTTTTGGAGGTGGAGACTTGCTAGGCTGGAGGAAGGGAGGTAGAAGGCCCAGCAAGTGGACCTTAAGACCTGTCATTCAGACCCTGCTTCGTGTTAGCTTGTTCTTGTCTTCTCTGCTTTAATGATGGCTGTGATATTTCTGCCTCCAGCCATGACTTCTGCTATGCAGTTCCCACCATAATAGACTTTATTGCTTCTGAACAGTAAGATAAATAAATCACCCTTTTATCCTTAAGTTAAGTAAGATTACCTCCAAAGCAAAAAGAAAAATAACTGTAACAGTCATTCATTGTGATTCATATTTAAGGACTTAGCACCCTGTATTTTTAATGCTATTTGTTAAAGATTTAGCAGATAGAAATACATATGAACTTGTGTACTTGTGTGTGGTGACAACATGTAATATAACCACATGGATGTGTTCACATATCTTCATTTTTATTCAATTGATATAGGTTTCAAAGGTTTATGTGGGCCTTGTCACTGAACATGCTTGATGCTATATTTACTTAAGTATTTCTTTTACAAGTAGCTCATCAGCTATACTCAAATCATTTGCCTTTCTTTTTGGACATCAGGCGTTAGAGGTCTAGGTTGTTCACTATTATTCTTTACTCATTGTAATATGTGCATTAGGTTTCGAGCCTTTCTTGTAAGTCCTTTTTTACATGTTGAGTTTTTCTCTTAAATATGCCTGTTTCTATTTTAAATAGTTTTCAAATTTCTTCATTATTTTATTTGATCAATTTAATACATCAAGAATTTTCACTTACATTTCAACTCTTTCAAGGTTTTTTTTTTTTTTTTGCATCTGACATTAAATGTATTGGGTTTTGTCAGAAGGTTTGATGAGATAATTTTTAAAAATACTATAAAATAAATATAATACCAGCAATGTTCTGAAAAGAGGACTATCCAACCTCCATATTAACGCTTTTATAACTTATTAGGCTTATCTTCTGTCCTTTAATTTCAGCTTCACTTTGTAAATGTGGTTGTGAAACATAATGTTCCTAATCATTGAATAAAATAGTTCATGGGTAAGATACTATCTGTTAATTTCACTGACAAAATTTTCAGATCAAGTATTTTACCTTCCTGATTTTTCATGGTTGCTACTGTTAGTTTATTTCTAATTCAAGATCAAGACCAGTCAGTTTGGTTTGAGGAGTGTTGTTAAGGATAGGAAAGTTTGCAGGCTCCTTCTCATGGGATATTGCCTTTCATCAACAGCCAGAGGGTCTCTATTTATTCATGATGCTGCTTGCCTTTCTTTTAGTTAAAAATGTTTCCAACACATCGTCTTCCATTTGTCTTGCCTCATCCATAAAGTCCTAAGTCCAGAAAAACAAGTCGGCAGGTTAAGCCTGAAAAGAAGCAGGATTCAAGCTTTGCACTATGCAACTTCACTGAATCACAGAAAATTCATAGTGGAATTTGATTTCACACAATTTGTCCCTTGCTCAAGTCACCACAGGTACTACACAATAAAGAATTGGCCAAAGTATGAGGCAAGCAAAGATTTCCAGCATGTTCCATGGATTCTGGAACTCTCTCTCCTGCACCCTCTGTCCAACAGCCCATTTCAAGCATGCGAGACAGTGTCTAGCACTTAGCAGGTGTAGTCAGAGATTGAAATGCTGAGCAGAATTACCTCAGTGGTTCATTACCATCTCCTTCCCATGCTCAGGAGGACTTTATTGGACTCTGCACACTCTCCCATTCACACCGATGTGTCTTCTCTCTAATCATATCCTGTGCTCCAGGCTGCAATGGATCCACTAAAGATATAAAGAGGGTAAACTTTTTTCTCCTTATGTTGCCTAGAGTTTCTGGGGAACAGATAAAATAATGCCTATAAATTAACAGCATGCCCTCTCACCTTTGAAGGTAGCACATATGTAGTAAAATGATACAGATCAATTGTATGTAAGTTACATGAACTGTGTGTGTGTGTGTTCTTGAGCTTTTATGCACATGGATACCCATGTAGGTCCCACTCATGTTGACAGATATGTGTTCCCCCACATGGCAGTCAGTAGCACGTGTGGCTATTTAAATTTACATTAATTAAAGTCTGTGAAAAATTAAGTATCTTGATTACTGTTCCATGGTTCTTTCCTGTGGGCAACTTAATGCTATTTTAGACTTTGCCCTGGGTCTAACCAAAGGAGAATATTTTGTAACAATCTGAAAACATTCTATCCTGAAGAAAGGCTCAGCAGGTAAACATCTTTTCAGGCTCAAGAGGTCCCTGAAACTGACAAACTTGAGATGGGGTGGGGGGAGCCTTTCTCCCAGGGTGAGTGAGGAAAAGCAAGTTAATGACTTCTGAGGGAGGAGATTAGCCCACCAACCAAGCAGTATGGAAGAGACTGCTTAGCAGTCCTGGAGTCTGAAGGAGATGCTGGTCAGTCAGGAAGTCTGGAGGAGACTCCCTAGGAGCGAGCCGCGACTGCCGAGTGCTCCAGGGTTTCAGCCTCTGTCAGTCTCAATGGCGCTGGAGTGAGCTTTCTGGTGACTTAGCTGCCTTTGAATCATCTCCGTGCCTGGAAGTGACCCCAACAAACTCCTTGGTTCATCAAGTTGAGCCTTGGTATAATAGCTGCTTTGGTCTGTCGCTGAATTTCTGTCTTTGGTTAGACGGTTTGTGGCATCTTCCCGAGAAAAGGGTCTTCCAACAGTTACACATGACAGTAGAGAGCTCAGTGGTTTCTTGTGGGGTTGCTCAATTGCCTTCTGTACTACACAGCCCTGATTCTCAACAGCATCACAATCACACAGATTTCACAAGGCAACTGGAGAGTAGAACATTCCCACACCTCCTATGTTTCCTTTTTGTTCCTTCTTGGACAGCTTCCACTCTTCAACACAGCATTTCTCTAATATCCCTCCCCCTTCTTCTGGTATTACTTTCTATTTATGAGTGCGGATCTAATAAATGTGTTCTATTTTGTCTGGCTTGTTTACACTGAGCAATAGAATTCACAGATTGTGATAGAATTCATCTGCGTTATTACAGATACTGATAATATATTCTGTCTTATTGCTGTGTATTGTTCCATTATATAAATTTACTAAAGTGTGTGTATTCTTCCTCCCAAATATTACCGATTTTTATGACAGTTTCCTGAAAGTCACATACTGGATTAATCTTTTACCTGTCAACTCACTTTGCCCTAAACCCTGGCCTTTGAGATAGATAATCTTAATATTCTCACTTTATAGATGAATAAATCTGTGCATAGAAAGATTAAACCACCTTTTTTGAGTCACCCAGATACACCAGGTGTTATAATTACTTTTCTTTTTGCTGTGAGACAACACTTAGACCCCACCAGAAAGAGAAAAAGTGATATTTATTTGGCTTATGGCTTCAGAGCAGATATCATCCACTGAAGTAGGAATTGAATAGAAGGCATGACTGGAGGCAGAAGCAGGAGGCTGGGTCAAGTCATCTGCACCAGCATCAAGAAGGAGAAAACAAGAGTGAGAGAAAGCAGGGCCAGGCTATCAAACCTCAAGCCTTGTGCCCTATGATATCGCTATCTTCAGTAGCATTCTACCTTTTTAAAATTGCTACAACCTTCAAAAACATTCACACAAGCTAAGGACTCAAACATATGAGAGAGGGAACTCATATACCAGGAACCATGGCAGAGAGGCTTTCTGTCGAGTCTCTACTCTGATTATAATATCAGCCTCACTTGGCCTCTGTCCAGTGTTCTGTGCTCATGAGCATTTTGCTTAATGGAGCTGAAGAGAGTCTTTTCTGTTCCTTTTTCTGTTCCTGTTTTTGTTTCTAGCCTCATTGGGTTTGAACTTCTACAAAACCCTAACATCACCGGAGCGTATTCCAAAATTGAAAGTCACCAAAAGCTCCCAGCCGTGAAGATCTCAGATACTTAGAGTGATGTTCCTCGGGACGGTGGGGTACCCTCTGATCTGCAGCAGGAGCAAGACACGCAGCTGGGCTGTGTCCATCAGCAGATTCTGAAGTGGACAGTGGATGCACATTACCTTCTAGGAGTTGCTTATTTTCCTGTGTGGGAAAGCAGCTGTTTGTAGACTCCTAGCTGTGTCTACCAGGAGGCCACAGTGGGATGGGCTAAAGCTGAGCATGCCCCTGCCCTGAAACGTTTCACCTCTCTTCTCTCTGTGGGGACTCTCTTTCTCTCCACGTTCACCTTACAGCTTAGCAATATATTTAGGTCTCTGTGGAGTTATAACTACCTCAACAGAATCCTGTGCTGCCTTGTTTTTAAGTAGCACCTTCCTTCCCCTGGAGACCTCGCTGCTCCTCTCTGCCTGTATTATTAGCTTCGTGTGATGGAGCCTGTATGTAGCTTTCCGTTGTGTCCATTGCTGTCTTTCTTCCCTTAGAAGGCAAACTTCAGTGTTGCTCATTAGAGTGGAGTATGCAGAGGGAAGTTTGACATTCACACTACAGGATGCTCCAGGGAATGGGAGGGTGGAAAGAGAGGGCACTGGGGGAAAGGGAGGGAGTGGGGGTGAAAGCAAGGGGAAATGGGGGGAGGGAGCAATGGGGTGGAGGGAGGTAGGGGACTGGGGTACCTATTAAGTTTGTATGAATGGAAAAATAATAATAAAAAATTTTAAAAAAAGAAAGCAAATTTCATGCAGGCTGGGCTTTTTCTTTTGTCTTGATCAAATGCCCTGTGCTAACACGAGTGTGTTCACTTAGCAAAAAGTCTATAATATGAATGAGTAAACATATAACAAATGCCTTCTGAATCCAACTAAGCCTGGGTTTGTGTAAAGAGATGACACCTAACTGTGAAAATGAGATGAGTGTAAGTCGGAATCTAAGCAAAGTAAAAGAAATGAGGAATTTACTTACCACCTTCCATGGGATAGGCCCTATCTTAGAACTGCTAAATATTTACAATGATTATTTGGTACTTGGTATCCTAGTTCCCTTTTTGCTGCTCTGATAAAATGCCCTGAACAAACTAACTTAAGGGAGGAAAGGGCGTGGTTTGGTTTATAATTCCGCAAGGACAAAGTCCTTCATGGTAGAGAAGGTAAGGAGGCAGAGGCTAGTGGCTTAAGTTGTATCCATACTTAGCAGAAAGGGAACAGGAAGTGGGATTGGCAATAAAAACTCCAGGATGTATCCCCCAGGGATGAGCATCTCCTGAAGGCTTTACGGCCTTTTCAAACACTGGTGACAAGCAGCTGGGAACCAAGTATTCAAACACATGAGCTTGCAGGGAGGATTTTTAATTTTTGTTCCTAGTTTTACAAGCATAACGAGTAATCACCCCTTCCTCCCTCCCCTCCTTTCATCAATCCATCCTACTCTCTACTGTCTTCCTGTTTGTCTGCTTCTATGGATCCCAGAGTCCCCTCTGGATCATCTGCTATAGCGGGGATTCAGGTGTGGGAAACACTTCATACTCAAACCCCCAAACCTGGGATTTCACATCAGCGTTCATATATAATCACAGTGACCTTTGCCTGTGAGCTATTATCACTCCTGTACCACAAATGAGATGAGGAACATGCCCGAGATTCCCAAGTCAGTTCATGCCAAAGCAGGAGTTCAAAGGTCAGACAGTCTGATCCCCAAACTGTTTCCATTTTTCAAACCAGAATGGCTCTAAAGAGGGATTCTCTTGTGCTGTTGTTGCCCCAAAAACTTGTTCTCTCCCTTAGTTTGCTGCTGACGTCTCCCCATGCTCCTTTGGTTGAAGGTCCTCTCTCGTCTTTGGGAAAGGGATTACGGGCCTTCTCTAGATTAACACTGGTTTTTGCTCCTCTGCACACCATGCTGCACATAGTAGGCATGCTCAGAAGTATGAGAGCATGAAGTTTGCCAAGGACCATCTTTGTTTGAAAGTATGTAGTTGCAATTTCTGCTCTGTTCTGTGGAGACTTCTTCCTCTTACATGATCCCCTCATTGTTCAGGGGAAACAGGGTGGGCTGTTGTTTATTTTTGTGATCTGTGTTTCAATAATTAATACCCTCTGCTTAGAAATGAATTTTATCCAAGAACAGTCATAGGCAAATGAATGCTAAGCTGTGAAATTTTGGCTGAAGTGGAAAAAGCAGGAAGACACTATAAATAAACTAAACCCACGTGCCTCTCCCTCCTTTCTTTTTTCTTATTTTTTGACTCACACACAACTATAAATGTTTGATAAAGCATTTCACTTATTTATTATAAATCCTGTCACAGCAAACAGAAACATTTGGACCACATTCCCCTCCCCACAGCACACAGCTACATTTGGAAGACAGACAGACCCCCTGGGTAGAAAATGAATGAGATTTTTTATCCTTATTTTTCCTTTATATTTTCCCTCAGGCAAGAGGGATTTAGCTATGCTCTAATTCTCCCATTAGCGCCTCTATTTATAATCACTACTGTTTATTGAACACCTAGTCTATGCCAAGCAGTTCATGGAGTTGTTTCCCACAATATTACCTTAATTCTCTCAAGTGTGAAGAAGGCATTATTCGTATCCTACAGCTGAGGAAACAGGCTCAGGCCAGAAATGTTGTCCAAGATCATGCCCACAGTGAGCAGAGAAGAGGTAAAATTGAAAAGTATGCTTGTTATTCCATAAAGATTCTTTTTTCAAACTGTAAGTTAGGATCAATTTATGAGTCATAACCAAAATTTTATTTATTTATTATTTATTATTTATTTTTGCTGGTGTGTGTGCGTGTGCATGTGCGTATGCATGTGCGTGTGCGTGTGTGTGTGTGTGTGTGTGTGTGTGTGTGTGTTTGTGTCTGTGAAATACCAAAGGTGACTTCAGAATCATCCTTGATTACCCTACTTCTTTACTGCTTTGCTCTGGAGTTTCCCAGGCTCTGCTTTCCAGGGCCAGAATTAGAGGCCACTATCATTGCTACCCATCATTTTTACATGTGATCCTAACCAAAGTCCTTTGACTTGTGAGGAAAAGACTTTTACCTCGATATGGTCTCTCCATCTCAGTGCCCAATATTTTGAATTACGATAAAGCAAAGTGCAATAAAGTCAAAGAGGAAACAACCAAGTAGGAGAAAATAAAGGTATTATACTCTATTTCACTAGTCTTGCTTTATGCAACTTTGCTTTAATTTACTAGGTATACAGAATGAATATTTTAAAGTGGGTTACAGTCTTATAGGTTTGCAAGATACACTGAAATGATGGAAGGTTTTCTGCTCAATCTGGGTGGAGTTCTTAACCTGAGGTCCATGGATGAATTCTTGAAATTCATTTATCTCTGTAATTCAGAGGGGATTGTATCTCTTCTTAGTATATTTCTTTTAAAAAGTACTCTGGCTTGTATTATGTTTCAAGAATGTAGAATTCCTAACTTCCATGCATAAGGTAAAAAAAAGAAATCTAACCTTGCATCAAGTTGATCTCAAGGTGTTCTGTCCAGAGGATACACATAAATCGCTTTGAGGAAATGAAGACGTGAAAACAGTTGTTTTAATCCCTCCGAGTTAATGTGCACAGCAATTGGTTGTACATTATTCCAGCTCTATTTTCCTAGCTCTTCCACCATTCTTTCACCCATTCTTATTAGCCCTTCAGTTCTTTGAATTGCTTTAGTTCCTCCTCTACCTTTCTCATAGCCTCACCCATCATTTTCTAGCTGCTTCAACCCTTTCCCAGCTCCTCCCAGGAAAACTGAAATCCACGCTATATGAGGAAGAAAGTGAGGCACATGTAGAAATCAGGTCTAGAAAGAGGTTCCCCCAGCTAGTGATCACTGGGAGTGGTTTCCAGAGTGTCCTGTGCTCTGAGTTTTTTCTCTTTGGTCACCTATATAAATCTTTCTGATCCACTTTTTTCATTAGGTCATTGAACTAAAAGACAAGTTAGATTCAGATAAGAGTCCAATTGTTCCTTACAAAGGAGATTTCATCAATATCTGTGACATTCCTTCAAAGTATTTTTACATATATTATGTGGCTTGATGTCTCTTTCCTTTTTAAGAACACAAGCTCATTAAAAATGTGGATCTCCGCTGTGTTCAGAATTTAGTATATAACAGTGCTTAAACTCACTGCATGCAGTTTCTTTGTGTCTCAGTTGGTTTTGTCCCAAAAGCTTGGAAGCAAAATGGAGAATTATTAGCATGCCAAATTTTCAAATTCTTAGAAAGTTGTTTTTCGACTTCTGAAATCATAGGTTCACAATATTTTCAGCATTGGCTGATTGTTTCTATTTCTTCTTTACTCCTTTCCTCATTGTGGC
The DNA here is from genome assembly GCA_023101885.1 of Typhlomys cinereus. Lineage (NCBI taxonomy): Eukaryota > Metazoa > Chordata > Mammalia > Rodentia > Platacanthomyidae > Typhlomys > Typhlomys cinereus. The sequence goes on along the minus strand of JALPQD010000130.1, from coordinate 2,573,837 downwards.
ATTGTATTAGCAAACAGTAGTTGCAGTCGAAGAACAAGAGAAGTGGTTTATGGGAGTTTATTCAAATCACGCCTAAACATTTTGCCTCTTAAAGTGCAATGTTAACTATTGAATTACTGATTTAACAGTAGATGACTCAGAATTACATTGTTTACATTTACAATCCACAAGCATTGATCAGCTTAGGAAAAATGTTTGGTGGAAAATGTTTTTATCAACACTAAATAGATAACAAATGATAGGTAATATGGGAAGATGATCGACAATAGGAGAGATGGTAGTATAAAGATAGAGCATATTGTCAAGTGTTTGGGAATTTTCACTGCTCTTAAAATGCTATTTTTTCTCAATTAGTCAAATTTCTTTGGAAAATTTTCTAATTTTTTGGATGTCCAATTAAGTGCTTTTAAAATGAAAGTGTAGGACACTTAACTTTACCCTTTGGATAGTGATTGTGAATTTAAACAAACACTTTACCCATTGATCGCTACATCAATCTTATGGGACAGGAAAACTGGAGGTAGCATTTCTTTACTTTTAAGAAAATTTATGTTAGGATGCAGAAGAAGTTGATGTTCTTGTTAGGCTTCTAGTACTGTGATGGGTTCTTTGAGTGGACTACTTTAATTCTAGAGGACTTCACAATTTGCAAAGGAGAACATATTGAGAGATATTAATTAGAACATATTATTGAAGAAAATCTGTCACTTTGGGCCATTTAACAATGACCTACCCATCTATACAGTCAGCAACAACTTCTGACTAACAGAGGGCTAATTGGAAGTCTTAATGACATGGGACATTTTGCTAAGGGGAGGTAGATGATGGGTAGGAAGGACCTGAGGTAGAGAAATTATGAGAAGCTAGTTGCATCTGGTGTGGCTTATAAAAAAATGGACTAGTACAAGTGATGAGACTGGTATTATGAACCGTTACATAGGACCTTCCATGTGAGCCATGTGAAACTATTTGATATGTTTACAGAATGGTGAACAGTCTTTAAAAGTCTTTACACAGCTGAATTGCAACATCCTGCACTTGTAATTTGGCAAATAAAATTAATCACAATAGGAAGCATGGGTAAGAGATGGAAGATGGCTGTATTCAGTCAGAGGCTTAGCAGGGTGAAAGAAACCTGTCCCAAGAGCCCTGGCTATTTCTCATGACTTTGTTCTCTAAACACTTTAACTGCATCATGTGTCTATACCCTCTTATTGCAAGCACATGTATATTTGTCTCTGGAATCCCATGCATTGATTACAGTCACATGGACATGCACATACTCCAAAGTTGCAGTGTGGTATGTGGATACCGGATGTCATCATTGGCATCGACATCACTAATTTTATGGATAAGATTCAGTGTCTGAGTATTGAGAAGCCAGTTAGCTGGGGAAGTTAGTCATTGATAAGTGCTCATAAGCAGATTTGTTCCTCTTTATTTCATCTTGGAAGTACTTCCCTGTGATTGGGTTTTAGAGGTTTAGAAACTTCAGATAATCAATGTGCTTCTTCAAGTGCAGGTTCTTCTATGATAATAGCATTTTTATTTTATTTTACTGGACCCTTAGTTCATGTTCGATATTATAAAAGATGCCTTACATCTTAGTTTCTCATTTCTTCTTACAACCAATTTTATCGGGCAGTGGTGTTATCCTAATCTGATAGATATAGTAAGTAGAATTCAAGAAGCGTGAAGTGACTTTCACAGCAACTTATCACTGAAGCTATGAAGAAAAGGGATGATGCTATGTCACCAGAATTTCAAGTATCTTTGGTGTGCAGGGTCCTGGGCTTGTGGAAAAAGAAGAGTGAGCACAGATGTCTTTGCTCTCAGCAATGCAAAGTCTTAGAGCAAAAGCAATTATTCATGGGCACGAGTTGACTCCTGGCCTTTCACGCTGTGCAGTGCTGTATTCCATTGAAAACAGGAGTGGTAGATGAGTGGCAGCTGAGAGGTGTAAAGATGACTTAAAGTGGGACAGTCAGCAGGGCTAATCTGGAGCGCTCTGGGACTCGCCTTGTGCCCAGACTCTCAGTCTTGCCCCTTGCTGACTAGTTGGCCTGGAAGAAGATATGTCATATCCCTGAGCCTCCAATGATGTGAGACATATACAGCAAGGACTACCTTGTAGAGATTAAAAAAACTTAAAAAAATGTACTAAAATCCTGGGGCACCTCCTAAAATTAAACACGATAGGTCTGGAAAGGTGGCTCGGGGTTAAAGCTTCTGCCTTGCAAACAGAAAGACTTGAGTTTGAATCCCCAGATCCTTCCCAAAAACACCAGATGGAAATAACAGTGGTCGGCACTTCTTGCCCTGTTAAGATGAAGCCTGGGAAACCTCACTGCAAAGCAAGAAGGAAGTAGAGCAATCCAGGATTATTCTTGATGTCACCCTTGGACCCTCCACAGGCACACACACTGCAGTGCTCTTTGGTGTACACACACACACACACACACACCCCAAAAATGATAAACAGTGTTCAACAAGTTATGCATATGGTAATGAGCACATATGGCAGGAGAGACCAAGAATGGACAGGGAAACATGAATGAGATTTTTGTAGAGACACCATGATCTCTGTGTCCCCACATATAAGCAGTGGGATTATACAATTTAATGGTTGTCCATCCCTGTGCATCCTCCTGCATACCTACTGAGACTCAGAAGCCTGGTAGAAAAGAGGCTCCCAGCAGAAAGCTCAGCAAGATCCATGACACTTGTGACTAAAGTCAGCTATCTCTGGGAGAAATCGGGAATCCCTGAGTATTGGTTATTTTTCCATCACCATAACAATACCTGATAGAAACAATTTAGAGAGATTGCACTTCTTTTGGCTTAGGATTTCAGACTGTCTACCCCATGTTTTCTTGGTCCTGCATTCTTGCAAAGGATGTTGTGGCCGTAGGAACATGTGTTAGAGGAAAACTGGTCACAGTATGGTGGACCATAGTTTAGACTCAGTGTGTCAGGAGCTAAGGGCTAAGCTTGATCTTCAAAAGTCTCAGCCTAGTGACCTACTTCTTAAGTTCCACAGCTTCCCACGATATTGGCATTAGCTGGTAAAGAGTGTTCAGCACATATGTGTTGGGTAGGGGCATGTCAAATTTGACACTTCCTATCAGAATGAGGGTACCTTGTGCGTGTGCTCAGAGTTTCAGTTCGGGCTCATACCACATAAAGATGTTTCATCCACAGCCTCAAATCTAGCCATGAATAACATACTTCAGGGTGCACTGGGTGTTTGGAGGGGAGAGGGGGCAGGGATCCAGAGAGACCAGGAGGATGAAAATCTGTTTTGATTAGATGATTATTGATCTTTCCCTAAACTTCATGCAACATTAGGCTGTGGTTCTGCTGCTTGTTCATTAATGCCAGAGTGGAGGCTTCCTCTGGGCTCCTATTCACTTTTCATTTACACCCAATGACACCTCAACAGGAGGAGATGCCCTGTGGTGTGAATCTGTAAAAGCAATCAGTTGTGCAGGGTCAAAAGGTTCTTTCGTCAGCTGCACACAGCAGAAAGATCACTGAGCTTAGAGGTGGACACCTGCTGGAATTCTCTTGACACTGCCTCAGGCTTGTTTTCTCTCTTTGGGGTTCAGTTTCCCTGATCTTCAAAATGTGATTTGGAAGGTTTCAACTCCCCACCCCGATCCAGTGCTTCTGTAGATGATTTAAAGCACATAATGAAGAGATCTCTTTCATTGAGAATATATTTTAAGACAGATTTTGATGTATAATATCAGTTTGGTAGTAATGGAAAATCACTTAACACTGTGATCAGTGCTTTGAAGCTAAAAGTAAAATGTTTAATCTTTTAGACATAGAGTCAATGTCTAGACAGTGCCAGGCACTGTGCTGGCCATTGAAAAAAAAATAACACTAAATTCCACGAATAGGGTCTTAGTCATGTAGCACTCATCCTAGCTACAAGCAACCACTTATCACTGGGAATATAAAGTATTATAAGACCAAGAGTCCATAATAACACAGGAACGTATCACAGAAATTCCTAACCCAGCAGGGAAAAAAAGACTTATTAATGATCAGTCCAAAAGTTAGCCAAAAGAAAGACATCATTGGTTAGACTCATCAGTTATAAGCATTGTCTCCTGGTATGGAAAAAGGTCATGATTTGGAAGACACAGTCTCAGGTTGTACCCTATGACTTGTTTGCTAAGTAATTTTTATCCTAATAGGTTGAAGAAATCCTGTCAAACTGAAGAAAGACAAATTCCTAGCTACTGCAGGCAATACTGTGTAGAAATATAATAAAACAGTTAATGTTAGAAAAATTGTATCAAGAAGTTTAGGGGCCCAGTATTGTTTCCAAGAACAGTTCTTGGGATACAATCACAAAGCATCTTAACTCATCTTTCTAATTGTCTATTATATTTGTTAAGAATCCAAAATAGGCTGAGTTTCTCTTCTGCTTTTGCATAAAAACATGGTATTCCTTGAACTTTTCTGATAGCTATTACAAAGACCAACTCCTATTTAAGGAAACAAGTCCTTCTTCTGATGCCCTTTAATGCAGCTGGGTACATGCTTTTATTTCCATGTGTTCATTCACTCTTGGTATGAATTCAGTCCTGCCTCCTGTTCTTCATCTAAAGTCTGTTTACTCCACTAGGAATCCCCCATCCATGGAATTTAAGGAAGTGATCAGTATACGCTCGTTTAACCACATGAAAACAAATTCTCCTTATTTTATAAACAAAGAAATAGAACCTTAGAAAGCTTAAGTTCCCTGTTTGAGATCTCACAACCAGAATATAGAGAAATGAATGTGTGAGCCCATAATGTCTGGTGTAGAATTCAGTCTTTCAATGAATCTTCTGTCTTTCGACCTCCCGCTGTTGTTTCTCTCCAGCTCATGTCACCATAGCCTCGGAAGAGACTCTGGAAGTGCAGGCTGACATCAACCTAGCTTCTCCTAAGCTCTAGCTGGAGCAGCTGGCAGCCCATTTCATGCTTTATGTGTTCCTGATATGACTGGTCACATGATCATGGGCAGGGGCTCCACACAAAGCTCACGGAGCAGTCATGTGAGGGCCCTTCTTAATGTCCTCTCGAGAAAATGGCTTCTGGCTTCCTCTCCAGGAGGAGGAGAGAGGAGGGAGTGCTTACGCTGACGCTGTTTCCCAAGAAATCCCCTAGGTATCTTTCCTTCAGACATCACATGATAACCCCTTGGAGGGAGTGAGGGGCTAATAGTTCACTAACTGGTTCTTATCTCCTTGCTTTTGACATGATCTGCTGGGTGATCTAATTCTGACTCATTTTGACGTCTGACATCTGTCGCGTTGGAGTCTCAGTTGAATTTTTCATCCAGTTGCAAAGACAAGCCTCTGCTCCTTTGTTTAAGACAGCGATAACAGTTTTCCTTCAGTCCTATATGGTTGGTATAGGGATCAGTTAATGTAGGAAGCCTGGCAGAATTTAAACAATTCTTTGAAAAAAGTGTGACAATTGTTTGAAATCATTTTCTGTGCTTTTCTCTTCCCTTATACATTCTCTTTGCCTCCTATCTGCCAACACGTGTAATCAAAAGCCATTCAGGAGTTTGTAAGCCATGTCCTTCACGAAGGATTCCAGTATCCTCAGATAGAAGACCTTTCTCACTTCAGAATCCAGACCTGCGCTCTTTCTGTTATAAGAATTAATTCTTCCAGCTTCTAAAGGTTTATTGTTAATGTGCCTTCTTCCAGGAAAAAAATATTCTTGCCCTCTGCACCACCAGCACTAACATCACCATTAACACCATTAACAATCACCATTAACACCATTACCACCATCATCATCACCACCATAACCATCACCAAGTCCACATCCATCCACCCCCACAATGGCCATATCCATCCACTACCATCACATCACCACCACCACTACCAGTAGTGCCCATCACCACCATCATACCATCACCACTACAACCACTACCACTACAGTCATCATAACCATGACCACTTCCACCTATTGCTTCTCCATCACCAACCCCATCACTACCACGACCACCACCACCCACCAGCACCATCATCACCACCACCACCATTACCATTGTCACCACCACTGACACCACTACCATCACCACCACTCCCATCATCACCAGTACAACCACCATCACCATCATCACCACCACCACTATCACCAGTACATCAGTAACACAGTTACCACAACAGTACCATCATTGGCATATCACTATCACAGCTTCATCCTGCCGGTAAGGGATTTTATGTCAGCTACTCTTACAGATTATTACAGAATCTTGAAATATTTAGAGAATGTGCATGCATTCACTTAAACAAATTGCTCAGATAAAATTCCCGAGAATTTCAGAACTCAGAAGACTGGCTGAAGTTACATAGCAGGAAAAATGTTAGTATTCTTGAGCCTAAATCTCATATCTTCTAAATGTGTGCATATTTTATCACTTACACTGTCTTTAGTACTAACATCAAACCTTTACCCACCACCACCATTATTACTGCCACCATCATTTTATTCCAAAACACTGACCATCTCAGAAGTCAAGATGGTACCCAGGTTAGCACAGGTTGAGTTTTTGTGTTAGGTACAGGACAATTGCAAGCTGGAAGTTTCATATCTTGCATTTGATTTACTAAAAAAATCCTTTTTTGACTGTGTGCTGCTTTGCAGTCGCAATGCCTCAGGTACTGACAGTACAACAGTTAATGAAATATACAATCTTTTTTATTCATTTAGTTTCCATTTGGACAGGTAGAGTGGAGAAATATGAAATAAATGTTATTAATGTTTAATGAAGAAAAAAATCAAGGCAGAACAAGGCAATAAACAGCATCCCAAGTAACATTCTGCTTTTGAAAACATGGATTTAGCATCTAATCACACTCCAACAGCCTTAGTAGGAAAATGGCCCAGTATCATTGCCATTCACACATTAAAACACGTGAAGATGGGAGTCTGCTTTGCTGCATATCACACACCCCATACTACTGCATGTTGACCTTGATCAGAAACCTTCAACCATAGCATGGTGTGGTTTTCATGGTGAACTCATTGACAGGTATGACAACTTCAGTTATTGATCAGCAAGCATTCATTCCCCATTCATCTTTGCAGACAAGGCACATTTTCCCATCTCATTGATGTTGGATTGTGAATAATTTTGACAATGCTATGTTGTCAGGAATTGTACAAGCAATGACTAACAGTGTGCTTGTATGGTGGCATTTCCTCCTTGCACCTTTTCTTGCATTTATCAGAATATGTCCCACGGAGTTCATTGGTCCAAGAGAGGAGATAGACAGAGGTGAGACTGACATGACTCAGCCTTCACCGTGCAAGTCAGAACCATGCTGAGCCTAGCGTGAATAAGCTGATCCATAGACACAAGATGATTGAAATTTTTTAAGGTGGCCATTAATAGTGAAAACAAGTTCATAGTAGAATCAAGGATCAAATCTCAGCTTGCCCTTTCTAGATGTTTGAGTAGGTTGACTCCTTGAACTTCTTAAAATTTAGGATCTTCATCTATTAAATGGTATTCAAAGACAAATTTCCAGACAGGTTCATTGAGGTGCTTCTATAATGTGAGCTATTTGGAAGGCTAAGACGGGAAGATCACTTGAACTTAGTTCCAGAAAAGGCCAGGTAATGATAAGACCAGTTCTCAAAACAAGAGGGAGATTTGGCTGAGAGAAGAATCTTCTGCTTCCCCTGTACACATAAATAACTGATTTTTGGATTCCCCAACACCTAAATGAAAGCCAGATACACTGTGTCTGATCCCATGGCTGGGGATTGGAGCAGAGTCAGACAGATTGCTGGAGTTGATTGGCTAGCTAGCTTAGTCAAAATCAATGAGCTGGAAGTTCAATCAGGACCCTGTCTCTAAAGTAGGGTGGAGAGCAATTGAAGAAGATACCTCACCTTGACCTCTGCATGTGTGTAGATACCAACATGAACTAGTACATACAATACACACACACACACACACACACACACACGCGCGCACACCACAAAATTGCCTTGATGAGGATTTCAAACCATGTATCTAAAGCACCTACTTTATACAGTGAACATTCAATTTTTCTCCATATGCCAAATCTCTAACTACACTTTCTGATTACCTCTAGAAGTATCCAAGGAAGTTCATCTCATGAGGCACAGACTCCATCCAGGTTTTCTGGGCTGTTTTCATCAGTTCTCTGCTGGCTGCACCAGACTTGGTTTTCCTTACTAAGTAGTAACTACAGGAAATTATTTCCCTTTTGCCTGAGAAACTGCAATATACACATAGCTCTCATTGGATAGACAATGCTGGATATTTGAGTTTCCAATGTGTGTTTATAATTATTCAATATTATCTTAATTACAGTGATGCAAGGAAGAGTGTTGGGGGGGATTTGAAAAGAAAACTTTCCACAAAAATGCTGCATGAAAAATAACTCACAGTTAGATGAGGACAGAACTGCAATTGTGGTCATAATTGGAAATGGCACCATTAATTCAGTACTTATTCATTCTATATAATAAAAAATGGAAGTGCTTTTTGCAATTACCCCATTCCAAATGAAATTAACATTCCATGACATTTTCCATAAATGGTTCGTTTGCACACATCGATGGAGACAATTAGCTTGAGAGTGAATGAAAGTTGTGACTGGAGAGAGGATGAGGTAGAAAGAGTTAGGCACATCCAAGAAGAGAAGGAAGGATGCAGGAAGGAACTCAGGCTTTACTGCAAGTGAGCAGAGAAGAACATACTGCAAAAGATCTGTGTCTGGAAAAGTAGAGACAGTGTAAGAGTTGGATGCTACTGCAAAAAGGAATTCTCCACAGAGAATTATATAATATGTTTATCGAACAGGTAAGTGAAAATTATTTAAATAATGCACTTCTGTTTCAAGGAGTCTTTTTATAAACCCCTAGTTCATTAAACCACTGCCTTCCAATCATGACTGTCTTCAATCTCAGATCCTGGGGTTGGTTGTTCCCAATGATCTCTGTCCTGTTGCACTCACCCTCTGAGATAGCTGGTAGATTGCAAAAGTTTATTCATCCCATCATTCATTATTTTCCTTTTCTGAATATTGGGATTTCAGCCTACAGAGAAATTATTACAGTAAGGATCATGTAGTTCACAAGATATCCTTCTGTATTTAAAGAGGGGGAACTTCATTCAACTTCTGAGTGCATGCCAGAATATTCTTAACCTTTGCAGCTCACAATATAGCATCCCTAGGAGGTAAACAGTGCACATTCTTTTTTATCTCTATATCTCCTCTAACCCTGTAATAGGTAAGGTTTTCTAGAGTCACGAATTCACAGAATGAATATATATATCCTACATATATAAAATATATATAGGAAATGTATTGAGTTGACTTACAGATATGGCCGAGGTAGTCCAGCAAAGGCTGCCAGTAGCCAAGGTGGTTCCAACGATGGCTGCCAATAGCTAGCTGCTCAGTTCGGTAGTCAAGTGGGTGATAGCTGAAGGCTGGAGAACTCCTAGAGACTTAGTCTAGTCGAAGGCTAGAAGGTCAAAGAAATCAGGTGGCTGGAAGGAAGAACGATTCCTAGCACAGCTGCAAGAAGGCATCTGTTCTCCTTGGTGGCTCCTTTTTATATGGTGCAGTACTGGGAGGATCCTTTGAGAGCTTTGGAGGTTATGATAGGATCTGGGGTGGGTATAATCCTTTCAAGTAGTCTCAGTTGATCCTTTCCAATGGTGGTCTCAGCCCAGCTTAGTTAATACTGGGTGTGTCAAGTTGACACCCAGGCTTAACTATCACAAACCCTTAACTTAATCCTGCCATTTCAGTCCTCTCTAAACTCTCTCTCTCTCTCTCTCTGTGTTCCAGATAAATACTCTTTTTAAAATTTCCTTTAGCATCCATATTTCTTTCATGTGGCCTTCAGTAAGTGCACATTTACTAGAATTGGAAATGGATTAATATATTGACTCCATCAATTATTGAGACATGAAGCACAATTTGAATTCTATGCTTAACTTCTTCCATAAAATGTTAATTGCTGAAGGGTTTCTGTCCTGTTACTTTTATGATTTTAAAAATTATTTTATCATTTATGAGAAAGAGAGAGAGAATGTGGGTGGAGGAATAGTATGTATCTATGGTACGTAACAGCCTGTTGGGTGACCCTTAGGTGACAGCTTCCTCCTTCCACTCTGTGTGCTGTGCAGATCTCAGTTACATCAACAGGTTTTCACACAGGTTCTTTAACCCAACACTCAGGTAAAATTCTTAACATAGTTCCTGACATCTATCAACCAAGTGGCACTTGTTTTCACTGTTCTTGTCTATTTTTCTTCTAAATCCCCCTTCTATCAACAGTCGCATTGATCTTCTCCACAATGCACCTCTGGAAAAGTCATTTTTCTTATCAAAATCATGCATTCCTGCTATGTAGATTAGAATTGTAAAGCTTAGTGATGGGGTCTGCTCTCCCCGCAATTCACTGTACCAGCATTTTACTAGGAACACGGGGCTCCAACTAGTGACCCCTGGGCTTCTGGACTGAAGACAAGTCTATGCTTCTGCATCTGAAAGTGCACCTGGGAGAGCCTCCATCCCTCTTTGATATGTGTCACTCCTCATCCAAGGGTTGCTTGTGCCCTTGCTAAAGCCATCCAGATAAGTAGCTGCCGCCTGGCTTTCCAGAATAAAGTTCCCCATCCTCCTCATGTCATTTTTCAGAGTTGGAGCTGCGAACTAATTGAAGATTCTTTTGGATGTCTGGCTCAGTTTTGTCGTTTTAATTTAACTTTGTCTGGACACAACTCCTTGTACCAAGGGGGCTCTTTTTAGAACTGACTCTGCAATGCCACTTGGATGATTGGCTTCCAACAAGGTTCCTCTCGACTTGGATTTTTATTTAAGTCTCTAATTGCTTGAGATGTGCACATCTCCCTTCTACTTCCCTCCTCTAAGCTCAGGAGGTAGATGATTTGCCCATGGAAGAGGCAGGTGAGAGGGTATGGACTTCCTTCCCATCAAAAGCTCCCTTTCTTGACATTATTACCTTATTGCAAACCGGCAGAGTCTGTCCAATGAGCCACTTACCTGGTATCCTCTTACTGAACCTCTGTTTCCCTACCTATAAACTACACTGTTTCCAGGTTCATGGAGCCAAATAAAGGAGTGTGTTTGTAAGCATGCTGGGGAGTGAGGAGAGGGATCCAGGTATGCGCCTTCCCACCCTGCACATAATAACGAAGGTGAATTTCCCTGGGTTTCTGCTCTGAAGACGATTAAAATTAGATTTTTTTTCTTGTACAATTATTAAACCACAATTACTGAAAGATATGTAGAATACAGTAAGAACTTCTGCATTTAAATTCACAGCATAATGAACCTCAGGGTCACCAGTAGTCTGATGATTTTTTTTTCATTCAATTTTCCTGAATGTTTAAGTCTCTTCTTTTTTTATTTTGCAACCTGACATCTCTACCTACTTTTAATTTCAGAGGATTAACACCTCTGAAAGTTCTTATGTTTTCAAGTTTTTTAAAAATTATTTTAGTGTTATATACATGAATATAGGGAACTTGTGATAGTTTCAATTCCTTAATTCCCCAAACTTATAACTTATTTTTTAAAGTAGAAAGCTTCATTAGATACCAAGTTCAAAAAATAATATTCATTAGTGTAGTTATTATACTTTTTTATTCTTTAGATAATAGGTCTTAGAACCAGGACAATCTGATTTTTAATCCCAACCATCCTCTGGCTCTCAATCTGAGATGGGGATGTTGCTGCTCAGGGACATTGGAAATACATGGAGATACTTCTGGTCATTACATCTTGAGGAGAATGCTTGTATGAAGAGAGACAAGGGATGCATCTAAGAATCCCATAATACACAGATCAATCTCTACAACCAGGAATCACCCAGACTTAAATGTCAGTACTGCTAAGGTTGAGCAACCCTGCTTTGGTCAACAACATTAATCTCTCAGGGTCAGTTTCAATCTATAAAAGAGAGATAAATAGTGTTTGCTTTGTAACATCATAGAAATGACACAAAATTATATCTCCAAGTCCTTGAGAAGATGCCTGGCCAAGCCTAGCCTTCAAAAGAAAAGAACTCTTGTAATTATAAGGTATAAAGTTTGAGCATCTCTCATCCAAAAATCTGAAATCCCAAGTGCCTTAAATTTTAAAAAAAATTCTCCGACATGATACTTCAAATATTTTGCATTTTGAAGGATTTTTTGTTTTTCGATTCAGAGTAGTCAGCAAGTAAAAGTTAATGTGATTATGCCTGAATTTAAAAAAAAATCCCCAACTTATGAAACACTTCTACTCTCAAAGATTTCAAATAAGGGCTAGTCAAACTGTATAATGTTCAGTATTGTGGAGCCCGGGGCCATCTGTAGTAATACAAACTCAAACATGACATTTAAAGTAGTAGTGTGCGACAGCCTTCAAATAATCGAAGGCTGCTAACTTCTTCACACAGTCCTGCTCTCCACATGATATCATTATATGTGTCTGTGACAAAGTAGGTTGCCGCTTCTGCCCCATCTCTCCTGTGCTAATATTATTTTAATGTGACCCTTTCTCAACGCAATTCTCTAGGAATGAGCTGAGCCATGAAGAGTGAAACTGCCCTTCTTAATTCTAGATGTATGTTTCTATTAACATAGACTAAGTATATATCACTGTTCCCCTAATAACTCATATTGAGTCTCTTTCTCTCTTCACACACACACACACACACACACACATACACACACAACTCTGAAGTGTTGAACAAAAAGAAGACTAGGAAAATTATGTTGTAAAATCTTCAGTATTGGGGAAGAATCTCTGCCTCCTCTCAATCTGCTTGGACACCTACCTCTACACTAATTGATATGCAGGGTCCAACGCTTTCGACTTTAGCTAAGGATGTGACGAATAACAAATAAGGCGGGAAGAAGTTGACAATCAGCGGGAAGAGCAAGCAGATGGTGTCTCAAACTCTGGTATCCCTTGTATCAGAATAGAGGCTGCAGTACATGCTGCTTGAAGGGTTATCGGAGTCTCCAGTGTTGCGTGGAGACAAACCCAGTCAGGAGGTTCTGTCATATAGCCTTGGTCTCTCCTTCTCTTTCTCTCTTTCTTTTATCACATTGCGCTATCTCATTGTGCTCGCCTAGCAGAATGAGAGCATTCCTCCGGATCCACCGGTCCGTGCCTGCAGCATACCCATGCAAATGGTCCCTGCGATGGAACTCTGTTATTCTACCAAAAAAAAAAAAAAAAAAAATCAGAGGAGAATTTGTTCTGCTCCAACGAAGACATGATTTCTAGTCTCTCTGCTGCCTTAGCTCAGCCTTCTGGCTGCTCACTGGGAAAGGGATAGAGAAGAAAGGAGTTATCCATAATACTTAGTTGAACCAGTTTTCACCAGGGATAAATAAAGAGAAGACGATGATTCAGGGTTATTTAGCCATGGGATGAAAATATTTCCTGAGGTGCCTGTGGAACCCACATCCACATGTGACTCACACAGGCATATGGAGCACCCCAACACTCCATGGGTAGAGCCTTCTCTGCCCCTGCACACATTTTTCTCCCCTTACCATCTGCATTATTTTTCACGACAGTTAAGGTCATGTGAGTCTGACCAACTTTGGTACAAAGTTCCCTCTGTCCCTGTGGATGGGATAATTCACCCTTTCACAGGTTATTGATGACTGATGCAAGTGCTTAACACAAATTGAATTCTCAACACAAGTGTTTATGTAAATCTTTCTGGTAAGCATTCTTATCCTGATTTGGAAAAAGAAGTCTTGTGAGTCATAGAAGTATTGCTTTTGTGTTCCAGACTAAACAAATGCCCATAGACATGGCCAAGGCCTGCGTGACAATAAAATAGTCTCACACCATATTTTCACAAGGTCATCTTGTCTCGCTCTTTTGTATGTTAATTTTCTATTTAAAGATGTAACAGGCATCATTAAAAGCTCAAGTATTTACTGGCAATAATGAAGAGACAATATTGCCAATTTCTAGTGATCCACTTTACCAAACAATTTAGCCTCTTTGTCACTGAAGTGTTTTATTTGAGACTCAGGGAGTTTAGTGAGGCATTCAGAGTCACACAGCAGTTGACCAAGAACTTGAATCCTGAGTGTCATAGTTAGGCACAACTTGATGGTTGAGGGTTTGAGCTCTGGGCACATTTGTGGAGAATTAGTGGTTGGGTTAAGCCCAGAGCAAACCTGCAGGAGATTGTCTAGTTGATGGAGAAGGCCCAGCCCATGGTGGGTGGGACTAGGCCCTGAACAGGTAAATAAAAATACTGAGAGCTGGTTGAGAAAGGCGGCATCCTTTTGTGTACTTGGCCAAACATGCTGGTCTGGCAAGTAAGGATTGTCCATCTCTCAGTCATTATGTGGTGATGATATGGCCGGTTCCCTTGGCCCTGGTGTTGGTGCGTGGTCTCCCATCAAGCTGGACTGAGAGCTGCAACCAGGAATCGTAAGAGAGAATAAACCCTTGTTCCCTTAAGCTGTTGATGGTCATTTATCAGCAACCATGCAGGCTGACTGCAACACTGATCTGCCTCTAATGTTTTTCTCTCTAAACCCCTCATTTTACTCCCAAACTTTCTACTTGGGTTTTTGTGTCGTGATGGTGGTGGTGTGTGTTAGTGAACAAAAGTAAGCCAGATCTTCCTGTCATGATGAAATGAGAAAATTAAATTATAAGTCATTAAATGCAAAATCCCAAACCTTATAGTAATGCCAACTCAGCCTCAATCTATCATTGTCTATATATTTAGTCACTCTATTTTTGAGAATTTAATATTGGGAAATAAGAATATATTTATCATGTGTCTGCATTAATTTTACTACAAAATTCTTGCTGTTTGCTGTAGTGAAGTTAGATCTGCTTAAATTTATAACCACGCTATTGTGCTGGGCAGATCGTTGCCTTACTTTCAAGGAAAATGGATGAATGATATGCCAATTGAAGTAGTGAGATTTATGCTTATTTCATATTGTCCTTTATCCTTATCCTAACCATATCATGGGTCAGTAATGCTCTCAAGCCTTTCTTTAACTCAACATTTAGTACTTTGTCAAATAAGCTCAGAGCATATATTTGGTCATTCACGTAGTGCCTGTTAATGGATGTGTTAGAAGACTTTATGCCACAGAGGATGGACACATAGCTTTCAGGTGACTGTGGTCTCTTGGATCAAACTCACAGCCTTAATATGATCTAAAGAAAAGTTGACTAAGAAGAAGGCCACAATTTCATCTTCTTAGTGTGGAAACTATTCATTAAGCCCTGTTTATTGGCCTTGCTGCAAAATAAGTCATAAAGTAATATTTTAAGACATCTGTGGAGCTCTGCTTTTTATAGGTTCCAGATGACCCTTGAAAACTTAATTAACCCCTATGTGTCTTATCCACTTACAAGCTGGAGATAATGGTATGTGTCTTAGAATGCTGTCTGTCAGCAATTGCCACAGCAATGATAGCAAACAGCTACAAAATCTCAGCAGTATGCAGTAATAAACATTGACCAGTCTTCTGTCTGAAGACTGCGTGGAGTGTTTCGTTCATCTCACATGGGTTTGCCTGTCATCTACAAGAGGTCAAGGCCCTGGGCTACATGGGACGGTCCATGCTGCCAGGCAGAGTTTCTGGTGGTTCATCTTCTTTAGGTTAGCAGATTGACTATGAAAGACTTCTTTTTGGTACTGGAAAATGAGCATATATGTGGATTAATATGTGATACTTTTTAAAGAACACACTCATAACTAACATATGCTAACGTCTACTACATTATATTCACCTGACAAGACCCACAATTAGGCTTATGTGTCTTAAGTCAGTCTATAAAGTGTGAGGATTGAAGGAGCAATAGAAAAATGAGGTTGGCTCTTTTTGATATCACAATCATTGTGAATACTAGATTAAAAAAACTGAATTATCTAAAATAAAATATTGTCACATAGTTAATACTCTATAATTTGTAAAGAGACATGTTACCTTCCCTCCCATGTTTCTCAGAAATAATGACACCTTGTCCGTTAATTAACAAGGTTTCTTCGACCTTTACTGGTTGGACACTCAAGGGGTGGAATGCCTACACCTATCACGAGAATGTTAGGAACAAGATATGATAATCCTTTCTGTCTGTGATTCTAAGGAGTCTGGTGTTTCTCAGCCATGAAGCAAGTCCAACTGCCTCTGTCTGTATTGACATTGTATTTGGCACTGCATCCTATGTGTGTGTGTGTGTGTGATATCTGTGTTTCCTAATAAAAGCAGTCACAAAGAACAGTGAAAACACTTTATAATGGTAATATCTGAAGTCCTCTACCTATATTGAGTTAAACTCATGTATCAGTTTTCAGCAATAGTCACTGGTGCAAGGGACAACTTCAATAATTAGTAAATGCAGTTATTGTTTTTGGTGCAATCATCTGGAGTGTGAAATGCTTTTGGCATAATGAAATGGTATGTTGAGGAGAACCTTAGTGACCGATGGACTAGAAAAGTTCAAGCTAATTCTAGAGGAAGAACTAAAGCTACACCAAGGCTAAATATCTGGAAAGGGAGACTGTAGAGGTAAAAGAGTGAATTTTCCCTTGTTTGTCAACCATCTACCAGAAAAACAAATTCCTCTTGCAAATTGCAATGCTGGAGTTCAACAACAGATTCATTCTTTCCAGTCTGTTTGGCTGGTTTATCTTAGAAGTATGAGGATGTGTCTTCTAAGGGTGACAGAGCGTAGCATGGGAGACAGAGAGGACCATGAACATAACTGTGGCCACGATGGGGGCTAGATGCAGTGTTGCTATGACATGCCTCCAGAGAGATGGTTAAGGTTGAACATGAGAGCCAGTCAAGTGTCCACAGTCCTTAGTCAGCAGTGATGAGTTTTCCAGATGATATGCGAGGAACCTACTATTTGTTTTGCAAGAACCTTTTTCAGACTTGTCTCTGCTCAAAATTGACAATGGTAATACTGTGTTTTGTTGATTTCTTAATCCATTTTTATTAACAGATAAGGCAATTTGCACATATTACTGCATTGCATTTTTAACTGAAGAAGAGGGGGGAAAAGATGAGAAAGAACATTCTCAAGTCTTGAGAGAGGTTAATGTCGAGGGTGGGGTTCCCACATAAGGAACTGAGACTCGGTCGCTGAAGGCTCCATCACATGACGGAACAGGTCTGAACCCATGTCTGTCAGCTACTCTGTTTTGTGCGCCTTGGTTACCAGGCAATCTGGGATCACTGTAACAGACCGAGACCAAGACGGCAATGGAGTACCAAAGGACTGTTAAAAGAGATGGGATTTTTAAATTAGCATTTAAAGAATGAGGCAGAATGAGTTTATATTACAGGACCTTCTTTTCTAGCTTGAAGACAAATTCTCCTGGTAATAAAGTCACCTCTCATTGTGAGCTACAGAAAACCAAACCATGTGGAATTTTTTCTATAATTCTCTCCCCCTGCCTTTACTCATGCTACTCTTTGTCAGTCTCCTTCCCTGGTTCCATATCTATTAAGGCTCACACTGGCTGATGAATCCTCTGGGAGTTTTTCACAGCCTTTCTACTTGTAAAGGGAGCTAGCAGACACCTGTTTCATGTCATCTTTGCAATTTGTTACCTATCTAGGCATTTAGTAAACTGTTTTTTAATATTGTCTCTACATGATTGTTCCACCAAACTGTGATATGTTTCATAAAAGAGTAATGTTCATCTCCATATGTCCTGTGCCCACTTGAATACAGCAAAATCTACCCTTACCCCTACTAATGGGAACAGGTGAAGAACTACAAAATACAGGTGGTCTTTCAGTCTCAGGGACTGCAGAGCCATACCATGTGACTTTAGGATGACACAGAAAGGATGAGTCTATGAAGGAATCTGGTTAATGACCATGGATTGTGCTACACAGACTGGGCAGAAGCACTCAATGTTGTGACTTATGGTTTAGCATCTTTGGTGCAATAATAACATTAACTCACATTTTAAAAAAAAATTGCACTGTCTGGCTCTGTGATAAGAATTTTAACATTTCATGCAATCGAAATCAACTTATTGAAGTTGGAGCAGGCCTGCTTTAAGCGCTGGGGATTCTGAGGTACTGAGAGTTAAAGTGAAAGTCTGCATCTCTCAACTGGTAAGAAACATAGCTAAATGAAGCTAGTTTACCCCATTCCTGGATCACCCTTCACTGCAATGGGGTAATAAAACGACCAAACAGTCTTTGACCTAGCCTGTCCAGCATTTTAACCTTGTCCCTATAAATAGAACTTGTTGTTAGGGGAAAGAAACTCCGGCCCAACTTTTGTAATGGCGCATTTCCTCTGTGACCTCTGAGATGTGGGGGTTCAGTTGGTAGGATTTGGATCGTTGTGAGGCGTGAAGGTGCTCTGCAGTGTCAGAGATGCAGCTCTCCTGGTGACTACATTTGTCTTCATAAAAGCACATTCATTTACATTTAGAACTGCAAGATGTTGGAGCCGGAAGGAATCTTACTGAAGCCATCTGTGCTCTGGCTAGGGAACATGGAACCAGCTCCAGTGAATGTGGATGATGATGTGTTGTGAAGGGAAGGGGGGGGGGATTTCACAAGTTCGATTCCATCTCTCAACCTCAATGCAGTTCTCCTGGCTGAATTCATGATCAAGTCAGCAGTATTAACGGGCAGGGCTAAGATCCTATGCATAAGGCAAGGCTATTCCTTGACGTTCCAATTTATATTGGCTACTGCTTGTCCATTTGTCTTGTTTGTGGGCACTTGCTTGAATGTAAGCTGTACCAGGCACCAAAGGTTTAAAAAAGTATGAGAGATAAAAACTAGAGTAAGAAATTTCTAGCCATCATTTTTTCCTTTGAGACTTGGGAAGAGACAACCATTTTTTTAAAAAAAAATATGTATGTGGGCTTTAAAATTGTTCTGTTTGTGGACCACTCTCATCTAGTAAAGAACACTGGCCAATGTCTTATTTATTTTTATTTTTAACTTTTCATGAAAAGATTCCTGGAAGACACAGGGTATCTTATGTCATGAATGGATATGAACAACATTGATCTCAAAATTGGTCAGTTTTGAATTTGGGTTGAGCGTATCTAACTAGGATGTATGAGATGACTAGGCTATATACAGGCACTAGGATCCTTAGAGGCAAGGGATCAACAGTCACAGTAGTGTTCCCATACTAAAGGGAGCCCAAGAAAGGCAATGCCACTGAGTCCTTACACCTCATTAGAGTGGAGGATACAGAGGGAAGTTTGACTTTCACACTAAGAATGCTCCAGGGAATGGGAGAGGGGGAAAAGGGAGACACTGGAAAAAAGGGATGTATTAATGTATACACATACATCCACACACACACAGAGACACACAGGTTATTCGTTATATGCATTCAGCATTTTTACCTCTTCCTTTCTAGCCTCAATAAATTGTTCTTAAGACATTGTTTCATGTGATTGTGCAGGCTGACACATCTGAAATCTATGGGGTCAGATGACTAGCTGGAGATCCAGGGAGAATTGATGCCCTGGCTCAAATGTGAGCATTGTCTATTTCCTCTTCTTCAGAAAGGTCAGAATTTCTTTTATCAGGGCCTTAACCTAAATGAGTGAGGTCTGCCTCTGAAGAGGAAGCAATCTGCTTTACTCAGGTCTGGTGATTTCATATCAACAGATGTTGATAACATCTAAAATACTCCACAGATGCAAGTATCTGGATAGAATGCCCTAGCCAAGATGACCCAGTGAGCTGACCGTCACAAGGTCTGAGGTTAAAGCCCATTCATGTGATCTGAGAATCAGGAAGAGTAGGAGGAGCAATGGAGATGGCCAACCTGAGTGGTGGACCTTGCTTTACTGTTGGCTTTAATCATAGCTTTCCCTCTAGGTGCTCCAATTTTCTTCCAGAATAAAAAAGAGAAAATATCTTGAAGAAACTTTCAGAGGTATCTATTTTAAAATCTTTCCTTTCTTTCTTTCTTTCTTTCTTTCTTTCTTTCTTTCTTTCTTTCTTTCTTTCTTTCTTTCTTCCTCTTTCCCTCCCTCCCTCCCTTCCTCCCTCCCTCCTTTCCTTTTTTTCTTTCTTTCATCAAAGGGCACTGTGTGTACCTGTGGAGGACTAAGGGTGACTTCAGAAATCATCCTGGATTGCGTCTACCTCTTTTTTGTTTCACTTTGTGATTTCCCAGGCTTTGTCCACTCAGGGCTGGAAGTGCAGGCTGCCGCCATTTCTGCATTTTTTGTTTTTTTTGTTTTTTTTTTAACGTGGTACCTAGAATCTGAACTCAGGACCTCCTGCTTGCAAAGTAGAGTCTTAATCCCTGAATTATCTCTCCAGCCCAGAAGTGTCTATTGTATAATGCTGCTGACTCTCAGAATGAATGGATGAAGAAGAAGCATGTAAAAAGTCATGAAACAGGTTGGGGAAATGATTCAGGATTAAAAACTTTGCCTAACACGTAAAAAACCCTGAATCCGGATCCCCAGATCCCATGCAAAAATTCCAAGTGGTTTTGATAGCAGCCCATATAACTCAGACCTAGAAGAAAGAACCTGGGAAACCTCAAAGCAAAGAATAAGGAGGTAGATCAATCCAACAGGATTACTGATGACAACCTTGGGGATCCATAGGCACACACACTCAAGTGCCCTCTTGCATGGATGCACACATATGCACACACACAAACACACAGACATGCACACGTGAACATGTGCAAAGTGTCTTGAAACTGGACAGTGAAAGGAAAGGTACAGTGAATGCATTGAGTGCTCGCTGTGCTCTGGAAATCAGACGCTGCATAGACAGAGCTGCATCTGATTCTCCCAGCAACCCTTTAGCCACAAAGGAAGAAGCAAAGAGTGGCTAATGCAACAGGAATAACTCAAGGCCACACAGTTGTGGCATTCACATTGGAATAAAGAAACATCTGTTTATCCTATGTCAGAATCAGATGACAGGCTAGCAAAATGATCCCACCCATGTCTAACTTAGCAAACCCATGAGTTCTTTGGGGTTCCTTAAAGGAAGATGAGTGATTCAAAAAGTCCATCTGCACAAGACATTCTGTTCAAGGCAGTACTGCTATATCTAGGAACTCACTGTCTTTATCAGACTTGCATAATGACTGACATACCAATGTGCCCCTTTAGACTATTGAGGAACTCAAGAGAGAGAAGAACATACAGTGGAAACCTTAGAGATTAGAGCTGGATGAGTAAAGGGAAATGCCCTTATCAGTGGGATGACCTGAAGAGAGGCAAGTAGGTATCCCACAAGAGGCCTGAATTCCCACAGTAGACAAGCCAGAGGAAACTCTGGGGTCCATAGAAGCAGACAGGCAGGGAGGAAGTAGGATGGATTGATAAAGGGACAAGAGGAGAATGGGAGGGAAGGGGGATGGAGAGAAGCAGGGATAAGTTCTCAATATGCTTGTAAAATTCAAAAATAAAAAAGTCCATCTAAGCGTGAATGATAATTCATAAAAGATGCATCCCTGCAGATCCCTGAATGAACTTGGGGCAATTGAGCTGATTAGAAAAATCTTCTCTCTATCAACTTCTTACCGCTTTTATAACATTGCAAGGGGGGAGATTGTAAACAACATAAATTCCTGGCCCTTCCTGAGACTTGAAAGTTTTGTTTAATTACTGAGCTTTAATGGAATGTCTTGATTTGGAGGAAATGGCTACACAACCAGGGGTTTATTAGATTAAATATAAAATGTTCCCTGTAGGCTCCACCCACAGTACCACCCCATCATATTGTACTGCTTTGGAAGGTTGTATAACCTTGAGAAGGTGGCAAGTGGGCCATGGAACTGGGGACTGGGAGAACTCTTTGAGGTTAAAGTCCAGCCCTGATTCTCATCTCAGTCACTTTGTGCTCTTGAGTAGTTGTGTAGCAGGCATCTACTGCCAACTTCCAGGGCCATGATATAACTGCCAGCTGTCATGCCTTCCCTTGTGATTGATCATATCTTCACAAACTCTTAACCATAGTTAAATCCTCCTTCTCTTAGTATATTCTTTCCTGGCAACCTAAAAGTGTCTAGCATGATGGGCTTTCTCATAGGCACCTGACAGCCAATGGATATCCACCTGCTGACTTATTCTTTTTGTTTAGTTCTATAACAAGAGAGAAAAGTGATTACAATATAACATGAGCTGAGCCTGGATCTCCAGGATGCATAGCCTGAGACTGTTCCAGCCAGGAACAGATTGGGCGGGACTGCCTGCCCAGATGTTGTGAAGAAAGGCCGGCCGTCTGAGCCACCATGTATGCAAGCTGGAGAAGTGACATCTGAAGTATAAACTTGATCTATTGATCTCTATCCACCAAGCTGACCAAAGACTATGTCTGTGAGGGAGATGTGCTGCATCGAGCTGGGACATCAGTTACATCAGTGTCCACATCCCAGCCTGTCATTTCTACGCTATGTGACTTTAGCAGATCATCCGAATTGCCAAGTCAGTGTCATATCTCAAGAGGAATGAGTGCCATTTGCCTTTCAAGGTCATCTAGACAGGTCAAGGGGGATGCCTAAGGAAGTACCAGCTCCTTTCCCCTGCAAAGCATGGGTATTCAAGAACTGTGAATTTTCTTCCAACACAGATTGGATGTGCCTGAAAAAGTTCACAAGAGCGATCAAGGTGCTACTGAAGCTTGAACCCAAACCTGTGCTCATTTCAGTGTGGTGGTAGAGAGCACAATGACATGACTGTAAAGCAGAGGCTGAGGGTAGCCAGAGAACACAGGGCCTGGCCTGAAATGAAGAGATTCTGAACAACGACCCGAGCCCATGCCTACATGACGTCACTCCGCATCTGTCCTCTTTCATGCAATCCCTTCCTTCCTCCCTCCCTCCTTCCTTTTCCATCTGCTGCTCTTTCATTTCTGCATTCCTTTCTTGTCCTCTGCTCTCTTTCATTAAGCATAATTCTTCTTCTCTTGTTCTCTTTCCCTCCTCCATTCTCACCTCAATTTCTCTCTCTCTCTCTCTCTCTCTCTCGTCTTCTCTCTCTCTCTCTCTTTCTCTCTGTCTTGCTTGATTCCGAGTTCAGGGCTTCTCTCCTCAGGCCCTAGTGGTTCATTCCCATTAAGGACGATAAGCTCTCATATGTCAATTACAAAGAGGTGGCACTTCCCCCCCTCTTCTCCCTCCCTTTTCTGGTCCTGCAGCGATGCTCAGATCAGCCACCGTCTGTTGCATTCATTCAGGCAATGGGAGAACAGTTTGCCGCTCTGGGGAGGCAGCTCTCTGCAGGTTCCCAAAGGTAATATGACTTGTTTGAACAACTTGATACATTGATATTGATAGAGCTGTGGCATGGGGTCTGGAGGGGTGGGGTTGGGGAGAGCGGTGTGCAGAATGATATCATCACAGAGAGGTTTGCTCAAGCACAGCCCCGCCTGTGCCTCTGGGTTCTTGGCACTGTCACCAAGGCAAAAGCAGCCAAACAGATGGATGGGATTTGCTACAGTCAGGATCAGAAACCCTTATAGCTCAGGGGAGCAACCTTTCCCTCCCTATGTGTTCTCTTGCCCCAGCCAGTCAAATCTCTGTTTTTGCTTAGGAGAAAGATAATAGAAATAGTGGGACAGGAAGAGCTGACCTTTAGGAGCTGATGAATGAGACCTGGATAAGGAAGGCTGTGGACAGTGTGGCAGTCAAGGTAAGACAGGACAGAGAAACTCCTAGAAGGAGAGGTTTAAGAGATTTCAGCAAAGGGCACCGATGTGAAATGATAGGCAATGTGAAGGGAATCAGCATGGAAATCTCAAGGGAACAAGAAATATCAGGATGTCACTATTGCCTCATAGAGCTGGGTCAGGAAATAGTTTTATTGGACCCTGTAGGAACTGTGGAAGAGACTACTGATGGTTTCTTTCAGAAATAAGGTACAGACAACAGCCACTGAGTCAGGGAAAAACTGTTCTCACATTTTCTCCTCCTGCACCCTATCAGAACACCCTACTGGTCAAGCCAACAGACAAGGAACTGCATGGGGTGCCTCCCAAAGGGATCTGCCCCCCAGAACATAATGGGGGCACAGTAAACTCAGCAGAGAAGCAGAAACATGCGTGTCTACGTGGCAAATAGCCAACATGACTCAGAGTCACATGTTTGTGTTACCTAAGCTGTGCCTGAAGCTCGCTTGCGAAACTGCTGTGGATGCTTCCACTCTCCCTTCATTAGGAGATGCATGCACACAGCATCCACAGAGCACAGATCCTTTGGATGTGTGCAGACACATCCATGCTTCTTGGATATCTCAAAGACACCAGTGTCTTTTCATATATGAAACCCAATGTTGACCCCCCTCCTCAAGTGTGGTCTCTTACAATGTTCTAAGGGACACACTGTACAAATCCAGAAAAACAGAGGTGAAATCAGACCCTACCTCTCCCTTATCTACCTTTTCAGCCTTCACATTCTATGGCTGCTTTATCTACCATAGAACCTCAAGCTCACTTCTTATTCCATAGTACGTGAGTGCTTCTCTGTTCCTCTATTACCCTTTCTCTTTCTCCAGCTCTGCCACAGCCCCTCCCTCCCAGACTGTTGTGAGCTTATCTTTGGACTTTCCCTAATTTAGTATGTTCCTTGGTGTCTTCTCATTTCCATTCCTTCCCTTCTCTGAGGAACTTTTCTTTGTTCTGCTAGCAGTCTTCCTGAACACAAATCTAACTGTCACTTTCTACTCTATAATCTCGATCATGGCCCATCCTTAAGACACAAAGCATTAAGATCAGAGTCAGGCTTCCCATTTTATGTCCTGGATCCTGTGGTATCTCACATCCTTAACGTTCAGTCCCAGGGACCAATTACATTCCCTTCTATAGTGCTTCTTTCACAGAAATCTTTGTTTAGACCCCCTCTGTCTATCTTGTCTTACCTCACAGTCCTTAAATCCACCTCTCTCTCCCCATCCATTCATGTATATTCAGTATAACGTCATGACTTCACCTAGCTTCCATTATTTGCCTAGTCTAGGTCATATATTCTGATATATGATAAGGTGTATCCCTTACAAAGTGATGTTTTATGTGTCAACTATTAATTCATGCTAAGAATTCTTTTCATACAGTGAGCATCATGAGAGAGTTTTGTTTAGGTCCATCCAAAGTCCCTATTTTGGTACCCTAATCCACAATGTGATAGTACTTTCTCAGCTTGGACTATTGTCCTAAAACAGTCTGCACCATTTGTTTTAAAGGATGATATTTACATAGATACAGAGTCTTGCTGCCCAGTCTGTAGATACTGCCTACTTCCTCCTTAGACTGCTGCCTCTCTCTTTCTCTGTCTCTTCCTCTTCCTCTTCTTTTTAAAATTCTTCCTTTCTCGCTCCTTCCCCTCATCTCCCTCTCTCCTCCCTCCCGCCCTCCTTTTTCCCTAACCTTTATAGATTCCCCTCTCTCTTCTTCCCTTCCCTACAATCCTATCTGTAGCATAACCATTTTTAATTTAGTTACCAACTGAAGCCCGATCTCCGCATTAGGTGCCAGGGCTGCAATATATAAATGTGTTTGTAAATAGTTGATCTTATGCCAGACTGTATATAGAGACAGAATCTTTGGGAAGTAAGATATATTGATATGAAGAGAGATTTTTGTGAGTAACTGTCGTCTTATAAGAAGAGGAAGAGAGATGGTTCCCAATTTTTCTCTCTCTCACTCTCTAAACCTTTTGAAGACACAAGAAAGAGGTGACTATTTTCAAAACAGAAAGAAAACTCCTACCAAATGTGACTCTGCTTGCAGAGTGATCTTGAATTTCCAGCTTCCAGGAAGTAAGAAAATAAATGTGTGCTGATATTACAAATATTAGGTATATGATGTTTCCCCCTCTCTCTCCCCTTCCCTTTCCCTCCCTTCCCCTTCCCCTCCCTTTCCTCCCCTCTCTCCCTCCCTTCCTCCCTCCCTCCATCCCGCCCTTCCTCCCCCTTCTCTATCCCACCCTCCCTCCCCCTTCTCTTTCCCTTCCTCTCCCCTTTCTCCTTCTTTCCCCCTCCCCATCCTCTCCCTCCCTCCCTCCCTCCCTTCCCTGTAATCTCTACTTAATATTGAGATTATAGGCATCTGCTATCACCAGACTTGACTAAATGATGGTTTTCTACAAGCACCATTAAATGAAGATGTGAATCATGGGATAGATGAGTGCCTGCCTGAATATTCAAAGATCCATAGGAATCCCTCACTTTGAGAATTTCAGAGCATTGATCTTGACTTTCGGTCACAATTTAGCACTCTTAAGATTCTAGGCAGGTCACGGTTCTCTCAGAGAGGCAGGAATCAAACTGGTCGTAGCATCCTGTGGTAACCTATTACTGGAGGAGGGATTGTGTATTTGGGATTCTCCTTGGGTCACCTTCACGTCAGTCTGATTTGAGATGTCTGGAGAGAAGGCAGCAAGAGAGGTGGGTATAGAAGCAGTAGTGCCACCATATGGTTCATTTGCATTGCCAATTGTCTTCCTTAGCAATCAGATGCCCCCTGCGTCCCTGAAGATGGGACTTCCCACAGAACCTAATATCCAAATCCACCCCCGGGTGTTGACTTACCTGGCAGACACATCTGTCTATGCTGATAAGTTTTCCAGTGATAACAAACAGTGGGTGTGGAAATGTTCAGGAACCTTCCCTGTTTAAATTGTCAAAATGTGGTATCAGATGTTAGGTAGTTCAACCTAGAGAAGAAATCCTTCCCTCAGTTTCTGGCATTCGCTGAGTCTGAAGTTTTCTGAGTCAGGGCTAACTTTGGAAATTTTCCAAATCAAAGGTACTGAACCCGTTTAGCAATGTCCTGTTCTCTTCTTGCTGGCTTCCACCCCTGGCCTTCGACATGAGCTCTCTTTCCTCTCAAGACTTTGTTTTCTTCCATTTACTTCTACAGGTTGCTTTCTGCCTTTTGGATCCCACTTTCTGTACTCACTGGTATTTCCTCCCAGTCTCAGTTTTGGAACTTTGTGGAAATAGGACCACTGGCTGGTCACTGGGTGGTTTTATTGCAAAGGGGGCATTGAGCTAGAGGTTAGCAGGCTGCACTCCAAAGGGTATTATGGAGCAAATCATGTGACTTGTTTGGGTCATGGGATTAAGTGATGCACACACCCAAAGTGCTGTAATTTGATCAGTGAAATGTCATGTTACTTGGACGGCTGCTGCCCCATTTCAGGTCATAAGCAGAAAGTT
Organism: Typhlomys cinereus; assembly: GCA_023101885.1. Taxonomy (NCBI): domain Eukaryota; kingdom Metazoa; phylum Chordata; class Mammalia; order Rodentia; family Platacanthomyidae; genus Typhlomys; species Typhlomys cinereus. The sequence goes on along the minus strand of JALPQD010000130.1, from coordinate 2,546,633 downwards.
CAATGCTGGGCTTACTCTTTGCTTTCATGTGTACACATCCTACTTGCATCAGTGATTGCTGACAGATGATTTGAATATGTCAGTTTATTCTTTAAAGCCATTCATTCACTGACAGGGCTTTGTCATTTGTATAAAATCTGGATTAACTATGATTTATGAGGGGTCCTTTCAAGTCAGCCTCTTTTCTTCTTCCCCCATGTACAAACACCATCCCATCCACACCGAGCATCTTCCTGTTGCTTAGGAATTGCAAAAATTCTCTACTTCACATCAGCACTTGCTTCTGTCCTGGACAGTCACATCCCAAATAACCATCTGTCCACCCTCACCCTGATCTGCCTCTTGCTGCTCCTTGCCACTCATTAACATCTGCATTTACATATTTCTGCTTCTAGGAAGACTACCTTGGATTTCTGGATGGGTGAGATAACCCTTGTTCATTTTATTCTGTTTCAGAAGTATTGCATGGTGTTGGAATTGCCTGGATATGTATCCTGTTGAATTATGAATCATGTAAAGCATGGATTGTGCCTAGTTTCTCATCAACATATCCCAAGGACTTATTGCCACGTGCACAATGTAGTAGATTTCACATAAAGCTAGTGTCGTTTGTGTTGTAAGGCCAGGGGCCTGTGACTCTGTATCTTCAGTGGGTGAGGGAGGGAGTTTCAGAGACTCGCCATGGCCAATCCCAGTCCTTTGGGGACTGAGGGTGGGCCCAGCCCTAACCCCAGCCCTAACCCCAGCCCCATTGCCACCCTGTAGCAACAGCTGAGGCGACTCAAGAGACAGTGGAGTCCCTGATGCAGAAGTTCAAGGAGAGTTTCCGTGCTAACACGCCCATCGAGATCGGTCAGCTGCAGCCAGCCTCACGCAGCGCCTCCACAGGGAAGAGGAAGCGGAGAATCAAGTCTCGAGGTAGGACTTCCTAGCAGGTATTCTAGAGGAACAGCAAATTCTTCCAAAGTTTCAAAGACAGTGGAAAACTCTTTCCCTCCATCTCCCATGCTTGCAGAACTTGTAGCATTTTCCTCCCTGATAAACCCTTTTGGAGACAGCAAACTATGACTCTGGGGGTAGGGCTAAGCTCACTCACCCCCAAATGTCTCCTTAGAGGGTAAATGTAGACTCTCCAAGACTTCTGGTTAAGATGGCAGCACAATAGCCTCTTTGGAGTCGGGTGGATCATAGTCAGAAAATAATGACAATAGGAATCTTTGGTCACTGCTGTCTACTTGTAGACTCTCGGCAGCCTTCCAAATTTTGAAGTGAGAAGATTAGAAATAATATCAGAAAAGTTTGCAGCACCAGATCCCCGATCAACAGGTGATTCTGTATTGTTGTGGGTGTCACTGTATAGGGCAGGCCACAGAACACCTTGTAGAAGGCAGGATACCCTAAGCTGGGAATCAGGAAAGGGGACTCTCCAAGAAGAGGGATTGGGAAGCAGTCTTCAGAAACCAGAAAAATATAGCGATCAAAGTTAGGAGCATCATAAACTACACATCACTTCCCACTCCAATCTACTGCTGCGTTCTCCAGTCATGCTGCTATGTGACTCTAAGATAACACCGGGAACTGAATGAAAGCAGATCTTTCCCTCCCAAATCTCCTCTTCCCATCTTCCTCCTCCTCTCTTCCCACACTATCATAATTTCCTATGATTGTTTGTGTGGCTTTGTATATGGGGGAACCTGCTTGTCATAGTCTGGTTTCTATACCTGTCTTTTAACATTCATTTTTCTCATTTCACTCAATAGTGCGTAGCTCAACGCCCCCCCCCCGTTTGCTTCCCCTCCATTCCTTATTAATTGCTCCATATGCCCAACTTCAGTGTTCACCTAGTGACTCAGAAGTGCTTGAGTTGACAAACATGACATTCAAAGCTCTAGAGTTCTGAACTTGACCTTCTTTTCTAATCCATGTTCTCTGACCTGTGCTCCTTCTCCCAGCATTCTTTTTGTGCAATGCCTCCTATCTGACTGTGTGAATATGCTTATATTTCAGGCAACAGAATAAATGATATGGAACATAACATGGTATAATACAATACAACACAATACAACACAACACAATACATCATTTGCTCCTCAAGGGAACCCTTTGGAGGGTTATAATAATAAGTCCCATTTTGTATTTAATACATGCCTGTGTGTGTGTGTGTGTGTATGTGTGTGTGTGTGTGATACATGTTTGTAACTTTACTCACTGAGCTCATGCAGAGGACAGAAGAAGACATCAGGGTCTCCCACTGAACCTGGGTCTAGGCTAGTGGTCAACAATTCCTAACACTCCTCCTCTCTTTGTCCCCTACAATACTGTGATTACAGGCACATGCATAGCCATATCCAGTTTAAAAATGGATTATGGGGATTTGAACTCAAATCTTCATGCTATTCAACAAGCAGTCTGGACTGCTGTGTCTGGTGTCAGTTTGACAGTTTAGAATTGTGCCTTAAGTTACAGCTATGAGGAATGCTTCTAGTTAAGCCAAGTTTAGCCTGTGGAAGGTTGACCAATGGCATGTGGGAAGACCTGGCCCATGGTAAGTAGAATTATCCTCACCAAAGATGAGAAAATAAAGAGAGCTGATTCAGCTCTTGCAGGCTTGAAAGTTAGAACACAGCATTGGCCACTTCCTGCTCTTAATAGGGGTATAGAGGGGCTGGAGAGGTGGCTCAGGGGTTAAGCCTCTGCCTTGCAGGCGGAAGGTCCTGAGTTCAGATCCTAGACCCCACGTATAGACGCCAGGCGGAAGCGGGGCGGCCTGCGTTTCCGGTCCTGGTAGGGCGGAGCCTGTGAATCCCGGGGCAGAAGGAAGTGGAGGCGTCCATGGTGGTTCCCGAATTTGTCCATAGTTCTACACACACACAGACACACACACACACGCGCGCACATACATATGTACACATGCTCAATTGAATAAAAAAAATAGGGGTATAGAGTGGCTGCTTTTCTGCCGGTAGGTCTTTGGCTGTAATGACAGACTATAAATTGCAATCATGAGATGTGATTTTAAAAAAGCCCTTTGTTTGGGTCTCATATACATTTCTGCAACAGAAATATGAAGCTAAGACACCTGCTGAACCATTTCCTTAGCCCCAATATGACCCTTTTTGCAGATGGTCTTTAGACACAAAGCAGTAATAACATGACCTAACCAATACTCTAGAAAGTGACAGAGCCATGATATATCCGCCAACCAAAATCCCAAAACTTGCAGGGACTATATTCTATGGTAGTATAATCCTATGAGTCTTCCCAGGCATTTGAATGGCACATTCCCAGTAAAGACATTATTAATTGTGACAGACTCAATTCACTTGGGAATCTCCCAGACTCTCTTTATATGTGCATTAAGCAGTCATTTAATCTATGCATATGATAATTTGCTTTGGTCTAGCTCTTTCTTTAGTTGTATAGAATTTTTCTATGAAGGGGGTCTTGTCATATTACTTGAATGATGGTTGTAGTTCTGGGCCTAAATCAGTGCTTGATGCATGAAAGGTGCTCTTTGTTCCAAAAATGCCTAGGTCTTTAACCTGTGAAATTTCAGATCAAATGCAGAAACATGATCTACATATTCAGCTGAGGTGACACACTAAGGTACATGGGATAAATGGAGTTCATCTTTGGAATTCATGTCAGAAACCTGCAGGTACTACATCTATCCGAAGCAGCTTCAGTTTCTGTGGCTTCAGAAAAGTCTCAGACTTCATCTGAGTTCTGATTTCCCATTTAATAAAATGGAATCATAGCATTAGTTGGTTGTGTGATGATCTCATGAAAACATTAGAATGTTCCAGTGATACACATCACAACTGAGTAAATACTAGCACATGTTTTTGCCTGGATTGAGGATTTATTGCCACTCAAAGCTTCACTAAGTCTTACCTATAAGTCTTTATTTCTTCATGATTTACAAAAAACTCCACTATGAATCATGAACTCATAAACAGTTGTGGTTACTGACACCAGGCCTATATAAGATTAGCCTAGTCAAAAGTCAACTATGGATGGAGGAGGAATTTATGCAGCTCTACCAGTTATGGAAAGACAATTAGCAACTAACAGACCTGAGATGTGGGATGGAGAGAAAGATATCAATGGGCAGTCTCAAGCCCATGCTTACAGAAAGAACCCTGGGTAATCCCAGTAGGGCATGAAACAGAACAAAAAGACATTAATATGGGAGGGAAATTTGTAAAGAAGAAGGAGGGCAGCAGGAATAGGTGGAAGAGAAGAGAGAATAGGGAGGTGAATCAGAGTGTTGTATTTTTTGTATATATGAAATTGTCAAAGGAAAAAAATCACCAATAAAGGAAAAAGGTTAAAGAAAACTATCCCTGTGAAATCCTCTCTACATTTACACCCTCTGGAAATACATCGGATCCCAGGTCAGTAGCATCTTCATTCTTTACACCTACTGACCTCATTTCTTAGCTTCATATCCTAAATATGTCAATAAACAGTCTAACATTGTGCATTTTATGCACTGCAATTTTCTTAAGCATGTCTCCACTCTAAGATATTTTCTCAGCTTCTCATATTTCATCTTTGTGAGGAATGCCACCTAGACATTCTGCCTTGCCCTGTTAGAATTGAATTATTATCAATTAACTTCTGATTTCAACTATTATTAAATATCAAATTATCTTTATTTGTGAGATGAGAGGGTCCTCAGAGAACTAAAGCCGGAATGAGCTCATTTGTACATCCTTCCTGTGTATAATATCCACTTTTCCTCAGTCTACATCATGCCTATCCTCATTCTCTTGGCAATTATAACTCCTTGCGATTCAGTCTTTCAGGACTTTATATATAAAATTAAAGAAATAATAATGTTTTGGCATGAGGCTTTGGCCCTTCCCTCCTCCTCGCCCTCGCCAGCTGTGCTTCCTCACGTTCCAGTCCAACTTCCTTCATGTTTCATAAGCACAGACACTTCCCTTCTTCAGGTGCTGGGAACTTCCCATTCCATCTTGCCGTAATTCTTTCTCTAGCTTCCCCAACTCATAACCACTCTCCTAACTGCTTCCTTCTTGTCTCTCCATTCTCAGCTCAAATGCCAGCACATTTACTATGACTACCAATCAGAGATTGTCCACTATCTATTACATCACACACACACACACAGTCACACACACGCACACATGCACACTTATCCAATCAATAAGCTCAGTGTCAGTGAAAAAACCTTGTCTCAAAAATCTATGATGGGGACGATTGAAAAGTGACACTTCATGTTTACCTTTGGCTTCCACACTAAAGTGTACATACCCTTCACATACACAACAACACATTATATGCATACAACACACACACCAATTTTCCTGGAGCCTAGCACTCCATGATCAAAGTTCTGCATACCCAGTTTTCCTTTTGAAGAATACAACATTGCTTTTAGTTTATGGAACTCTCCAGAAAACTGTGCTGTACAAAAAAGCAGGGCTGCTTGGTTGCACTCACTGCCTAGAATACCATCTTGCCTGCACAGCCTATTTGTCCCCGGGAACATTTATTAACATCTTGTGGAACAGAAGCATCCTCAGGAATATGATTTCAGAAATGCTCCATTACCTCACACTGACCATCGGAAAGTCCAAATGTGATGGTCTGAATCTCTAACCTTTCACTACGTCTTCCCTCCCCTTCGCTGCTGAGGTGGCTGTGGGCGTTTTGGCCCAGAGCGAGAGCCACCTGGCCTCTCTGTGCTTCATTAGGCCCCACGCCCAGTGCGCAGTGCCCAGTGGTTTCCAGCAGATGGAATGGGTAGCTGAGAACCAGTGTCACGGAATTGAGCACATGGTTAAAAGCATCTCCAATGTGTTTTCCTCACGCAGGTTTCCTCCTGAGAGGCCTAGTGGAATGTGGAGTGTAGCATCCTTCATCAGGCAGCAGAAGGCAAGTGCAGAACTTAATTGCTGCCTTCATGTTTGTGACAAGGTTTTATGAGGCAGCTGTTAAGTAGCCACTCCCTGGTGTCCCACCCGCAGTTTAACAGAGGGGTTAGCATTCAAAGAAAGCAGAAGAGAATGTCTGAGCGCACAGGAAAGAGCTTCTTGAGGCTCCTGCACTTGGCACGGTGGTTTATGGAAGCAGGACTTGGCATCAGAAATGGAATGTTACCAATAGCCAAGTGGATATCATGGGAAAATGAATAATAGTGTCTGTTTCCTCTTCTGAAAAGTAGTTAATAATGCCAACCTCAACGTGTGCTTAGGAAACAGCACCTGAAAAAATGCATGGCCTGAAGCTGGGCGCATTGCCAGCCCCCTTAAAGCATGGGCAGGGACACTCCATCATTTGAGGAGGTCCTGTTTGCCTGGGCTCCAAGCCTCACAGAACCTCCTTTCTGGGCCATCCCCTCTAGGTGTATTGGCACATCCTTATCCCTGCTCTGGGTTCCTGCAGCAACCTCTTTAAGTCCATGCATAGCTACAATGGCTGGAATGGTCTCTAGAAAACATACTGAAAGTGGCCATGCCATTCCCCTGTCTAGAATATTTTTGTTTTACTGTCATCTGAAGTGGTGATTGCCCCAGCTCTTGGTGTGATTTCTTTCTTCTTTTTCCAAGTGTATGTGTGTGTGTGTGTATGTGTATGTGTGTGTGTGTGTGTGTGTGTGTGAAGTCCCAAGGGTGGCATTGGGAATCCTCTGGATTTTTCTACCTTCCTTATTGCTTTGCTCTGGTTTTTCCCATCTCTGCATTCCAGAATTGCAGACCTCAGCCATAACCATCAGGCATCTTTATGTGGATCTGAACTGAGGCTCTTCTGCTTTATCCCCTGAGACATTCCCCAACACTTGATGTGATTTCTTAAGGCACATGAGAATGAACACTCACTGAAAGGTCAACCGCTGTGCTTAAAAGATATGGGTCAAAAAAGGTTCAAATTCCTAGCTTCATCTTTTTTTAAATAAGAAAGCATGCTATTCTGTTTACGATGTGCACTTGTTTATTTTAGATTATGTTCCTTATTTGTTAGTTGTTGGTGAGATAATCTGACATTTGCTCCTGTCTTCAAACAACACCATGTTCTAGGAAGAACCATGATTAAGTTGAATACTAATGGGGGCTACATTGGTTCCTTCTCCAGAGTATTTCTATGTTATCCAACAAGGCAATGCCTCAAAAGCATTTAGTAGAGTCAAGCAAAGATGCACACTAGGGGCTCGGGAGATGGTTTATTTGGTAAAACATTCTGTTTTATAAAAGGACCTGAGTTTGATTCCCTAATACCTACATACAATGTCTGGCATAGTGGTGCATATCTGTAAGCGATGCTGGAGAGGCAGCTGTTTGGCCAGTCAGCCCAACCAGTTAGCAAAACCCAGGTCCCAGTGAGAGATGCTTTATCAAAAAGACAAAGTGGTACAGAATAGTTAACCTGGGGACTCTATATGTGTACACACACAAACACACACACATATATATGTATATTGATGCACACTCAGTATATGCTCTATTATTTTATTATTCCTTGCATGACTGTTGGCATTACTCTTATTTAGCTAGTATTATTACCCTAAAAGGGATGTTGTCCCAGGATCCAAAGCAAGAACTTAGGCCTATGGGATGGATATAATGTTTAATAGAATTTAAAACTAGCCATTACCTGCTACATAGGACTTCTTCCTTGCCTTGACTATATCCTACCTCTACCCATGAGTCAGCCTTATGCTGCTTGTAGCCACTCATGGTACAACCTCTAAAACCAGCCTGGTTTCACACAAAACAGTGCCGAGTACAAATCATGCTTGCTCGAAAGACTTGTCCTTTCCCACCTGAGGATCTGTCTTGGGAATCTTCATGGGGAAGCAACTTCCTTCACCCTTACCTCATTTGAGGGAGCCACTGTTGTCTCCTGCAGTCACGATCCTGTTCTTCATCACAGCCCTTATTGTAGTCCATCCTAAAAATATACAAGTACCCCCTCCATTACCTACTTCAGCTCTCATGGCTGCATAATGGAAAGGACCGTGATTTATGTTCTCTTTATTCTACATACCTAATGTACATTGAGGACAGTCATTGGCTGAGTAGGAGGATAGATGAGTAGTAGATGGATGGATAGATTTATGGTTGGAAGTTTGGGTAAATAAACAAAAGACAAAGTGGGAAACTCATGGAATGCAAAATGTAAATATAATTCAATATCTACCATCAATTGAGCTTGAATATATTCTCGACACAGAGATCATTCACATTATCTCATGTAAAAATTGCCACCAAACCCATCTGTGTTACCTGTCATTCAGACAGGAGGAAACCCAACAACATACTCTCTGTGTGGCTTATCAAAGGTTAACTAGCTAGTAAACAGCAGGGGTGTGAATTCATAGCCCACATTTAAATTACAAGAGGGCTTGAGTTCTTCTCTCAGCTAGCCTGGCTATGATCATTGAGCTGTGAAATTATGTCAACTCAGTCTAGTAAGTAGCAGGAAGTATTTGCAGTTGCTGTTGCCTTGGCAAGTTATGCTGTGTCATCATCAGTGCTTGTGCAGGAGTGTAAGGGAACTACAGTGTTCTATTCAGTGAGTTAGCAAAATGCCAGCCCCCTTCAGGATCTTTCTGGCCCCAAAATGTCAGTGTCAAGTCACTAGGAGCCCCCAGAAGTGATGACACTAGACTGTGCTCTGTGTATTTCTTAATGCACCTATGTAACCCTTTTCAGAATGCCATGTGTGTATAGGAAGACGTGCCAACCAGTTATCTGTCCACCAGCACCTAACCAGTTGTCAGAAGAGACACAAAACCAGACACTCACAGCACAGTGAATACATGGAGGTGTTGCAGGATGATCTGGGGTGTTTTCTAATCTAGAAGAAGAATCAAGACAGAATGACAAGTCCTTGAATACAGCCTGGTATTAATCATTGGGAAAGACAACATGCAAATACAATTGAGTATGAGACTATGCAGACAGCATTGTCAGATTGAACCAAACAGCTGTATCCTCATTTTGTGCACCAGCAAATCCGATCCCTTTATTCTTTTTCTCCTTCATAGACCGACCTGGTCTTTTATTTTGGGACACTGTCCCTAGGATACAGGCTTACGTTAATACATCTATTTTTTCTCTTTTTATTCGTAAGTGGCTATAAATTATTCACTTACTTAGAAGAAAATAGTCAGAAACATTAATGACTTTAAACGAGTTGCCTTAATGGGTTGTTGATCTGCTTAAATATTGAACAGGCTGAACAGGAGCTATCTTTATTTCTGTGGTCCCCATCATAGTTCAGCTGATCCTTCAACCTCCCTAGCAAGTCTTCTTTTCCTCTGGTGGAAATACACCTGAGATCAAAGAAAGACGACAAAGAAATCAATATCTGGAGAAAGTATGCATGACTTTTCTGTTGGAAAATGTTGAAAGTATCTGATGGTGAAACTGCTCCTTTCAACAAAGGTAGTTTGAGACTCTGATAATCATAATGGAGTTAGTTAAACCATGAAATGATGCCAGCTGTTAGGAGAAATAACTGTACCTCAGCTCCCTAGATCCAGCTCTAAGCCTGTGATGAGGCAGTCCCTCTTTATCCACCTCCGAACCATTTCTCCAGCTTTAGTTCCCTCCCCTTTAATGATCAGTAGTCAAAGTTTTGCTCTTCCTTCAAAGCATAAATCCAAAAGCCGCTTTCTCCATGGACTCCTTTCAATTTTTTCCCAAATGAAAACCGTGGACTTTTTTTTCCATCATTAGTAACCTCTTCCCTGATTTCCTTAGGCTTTTGGTCATTTATTCCATTTTATTGGAGTAATTTATGGCCACGTCTTATCTTCTCTCTTAATGAGAAAAGTGGAGTAACTGTACCCAGGCCACACTTGTATTTTCACTGACTAACCTAGTTCCCGACAAATAGCAGATGCTCAATTAATGTCTGTTAATTTAATGGATGATTAATCAAATTGGCTGCATCATCTAAGAGAAGACCTTCTACTTCTAGATAATGCCTAAATGTCCCCACCTCTGAGGCTCTGTGACAATGTTCTGAGTTTCTTTGTCTGGAGAGAAACCCATTTATATCCCAGCTCTGTCAGTGACCTGCGTAACTTTGGTTGTGATCAATTAGTTGTAAATGCCCCTGCACTCGGAACAACCGACCTGCATAACTTTGGAAGATGACTTATGTACTGAACATCCATTATGTAATGAGCACATCATAGAATCATATGATTGCTCTTATAGGGAGGCTGGGAGGATTACAGTTAATGTATGTAGAGTGCTCAGCAGGCTGTACTGAACATAGTAAGTACCTAATAAATCCTTGTTGTTGTTAATTTGGAAAGCAAAGGTGATGGGCTAGAAAATTTCCACAAATCTCCTCCAACTGAAATTATCTTTGATGGTAAATCTGATTGGAAAGCACTGCCAAAACAAGCACTGGTTTAAAGCCTATGTTCAGTGAGTAGGTCTACAGGAAAATTGCCTACTCTCCTTGGGACGCCAGCTCAGCATTTGCAGATGTGATAAACTTGCCACTCACCTTCAAGCAATGCTGTAAATAGGCCACATCCTGGAGTCAGAATCCTGGCACCTTGAACCATAGGGAATGTCATGGACCTTCAATCAGGGAGCCTTTCTCGAGGGTCTCTGGCTTTCCTGCCCATGGTCAAAAGCATCTCCCTTAATGTACACCCTAGGACAGAACCACTACTTTTTCACCAAGTCATAGGTTGTGTTAGAATGAGGCATAAGAGAGCTAATCTGAAGTCAGAGCACATGGCCGCCTAGATAAATCCTCTCTGATGTGTCTTTCAGAGAAGTTTGCTTTCCTGAAAGTGTGTGTCTCCTCTGGGCGGTTTTCCTTATCCATCTGAAATATGTCAGGGAGCTCTCTATCCATTGCACCTGGCCTGAGGAGAGGAGCGGCAGCCACAAATGGCCTCAGCAGGAGGTTCTGGACTAGGTCTTGGTGAAGGCAGCAGACATGACTCTAGGGTACTTCTTTCAACTGGATGGCACAATACTATGCCACTTAAGGTTGCTGTAAAATAAAGACCCCACCCCTAGACTCAGTGGCTTTAGACAACAGCCATTTATTTTATTTCACCTTAATTCAAACTGAGCATTTCAGCATGGCCAGTGTGAATATAGCAGGTCTAGGTGGATCAGGTCAACTGATCTAAGTTATGTATCTCTGATAAACTTTCCCTCCATCCTTGTTCACATGCTAGAGGGTTCCATGAAATAGACTTCAAGGTGTTCTGGTTCAACCTACCTTTAGATGAAGGAAAATGCAAAAAAGAGCAGCTGAACACTGTCATACAAAGAATCTAGAAGTTTGGAATTTGGGTCCCCTAACTTATAAATCAACATCTTTTCAGCCATTGGAATATTTGCACATATAAGTTGTATGACATCAGCAGTGGCTGCTAGAAAATTTTGATAAAGAGCATAGTTAGGACTTATCAGCCCTTGATATTTTTCAGTTCAAGCAGGATCAAATGGGCAAATTGATAAGATGATTATAGACAGAAGCTTTGCATTTTTCTGCGTTTGAGATAGATGTGGTTAAACATACTGAGGTTGTGGCAAAGGAATTCTCAAGCTCTGCTCTAAATGGATGCTTGGAGCAGGGTACTTAGGGCTATTCTATCATGCTCCACTTATTCTACATTTATACATTAGACATGAGTATTTTGGGAAACTCACAACTCTATGAGCACATATAACATTTAAGTAATGTATATTACTATGTAATTATAGTGTGTTGACTACAAGGTGTCTTCCATAGGCTCAACTGTTTTCATGCTTGCTTCCCAGCTGGTTACATTATTTTCAGAGGCTATAGAACTTTTAGTAGGTGAGGTCTGGCAGAGGGAAATGTGTCTCTGGGGTAGTGGAGAGAGATGATGAGGCTTATTGCTGAGCATTGCTAGTAACCCCAGTTTTTCTCTTTCTGCTTTCTGATTCACCCAGATGAGTGCAAGCAGACTTGTTTTTCTGCCATCATGTCTTCCCCACCATGATGGATTGTATGTTCCCGTGGGGAACCAAAGTAAAACCTTCTTCCCTTCATTGGTTCACATTAATTACACTACCAAGGAAAGTAATCCAGAAAATTGTTGTGAAGAAGTATAGTCATTATCAAAATTGCGATAAACCTGGCCATGTAGTTCTTAGATCTTAGGAACTTGTTTGTGAGAGATACATCAAAGAGTTTGGAGGTATAGTTTTGAGAATCCCTAGAATGCTTTATGTAGGGATTAATAGGCTAATTCTTGTGAGAATATGGAAGGACTGGAAAACTGAAAGAAGTGCAAACAATGCTCATAAGTTCTCCAAGGCTGTAGGCCTTTCATGTTTTAATCCAACAAAGAAACTGTGTTTTTCTCATATCCCAAAATTTTGAGTGTGGTGAAAATTATTTGGCAGACTGCATTTCAAGATGTCCTAGCTTCCAAGTTGTGGCATGGCTACTCTTCATTGTCCTTAGCCAGGCATACAATTAGAAGAGAGTAAAACTGAAAAAGCAAAATGTAAATTTTGGTAATGAAAAGAGCATGACTAATTGAAACTTGAAATTAAGCAATGTCAAAGCATCTGAGATTGCTAAAGAAACTATCACCATTAAAGGAAAGCAGGCTTTATACTGGATCAAGAGGAAAGATGTCTTAAGAGCAAGAAGACATCCAAGAAGAATTTGGGGATGGAGAAAGGGTTTATGAAATGATAAAGCCACTTGGGCACCCCAGTGGAACAAAGGGCTCCCCAGGAAGTGCTCACTGAGGTTCAGCTGCAGAAACATTCAGAGGTGACTGCAACCTAGTGGGCTACACAGGTTCATTTCCAGCCGATGGAAGAATTTGTCATTGCCCATGCAGTGCTGATTTTATGGCTGTGCCAAATCCAAGAGTAAAGAGGTCCTGAAGGGTTCTTCCAAGGTTCTGGAAATTGCTAAAGTCACACAATGTGTGGCAGGATGGTCTGCCAGGAGCTCTTCAGTGAGTCATACATAGACTATGACAGTGCTCCTAAATTACAGTGAGGATGACGGACATGCCAGAAACATGGGATGCTGAATGAGGGAAGGGGAAGGTGGTGAATGGATCCAATTCAAGACAGAGAGACTGCATGTGCTTCAGGCAACAGTCCAACCAAAGTCTGTTGGATCAGATGATGCCATAGCAACCCTTTATTCTGGACTTGGGAGTTTCAGGGTTTGGTGTTCGCTCTATTGGCGTTTACTTTTCCCTCAATCCATTCTTTCCTTGCTATGCTCCTATTCCTCCTGTTATTCTTTTTGTAATGAGAATGTTTACCCTGTTGGAAATGTAGCTCAGTTTTGACTATTAAAGAGGTTCACAGTTAAGAGAGCTTTGAGTCTCAGAAGAGATTTTGAACATGTAAATTGCTTTGGAAACGTACAACTGTAGGGACATTGGAGATTGGACTATTGTATTTTGCATTATCAAATGACCATGTGCTTATAGTGACCACAACAATAATGTTGTGTCCCTCACAGACTCATGTTTCTAAACATCTAGCCTATGGCTACTGACCATATTTGAGAGGATATAAAACATTTAGAGATAGTTACTGGCAGACAGATGTAGGGCCATTGTGTGAGTGATTATGAATTGCAGATCAATGTTTATTTCAGTCCCCATCTCTCTATTTCTGATTGCTGACCGACCAACATGTGAAAACACAGTCTCATGTTTCCACATGCTGCCACAACCACAAAATACTTCTGCCTTCTCTCATGATAAATGTGCCCTCAAATAGTGAACCAAAATCACTCCCTTAAGTTGATTCTTGATACCTATTTGATTGTATCAAAGACAAAAGGCACTACCTCAAACCTAAGTATAAATGTAGGGTATTAGAACAAAAATTCCATTCCTTTGTAGAAAGTAGGGAGTAATATAATAATCTTCTTAATCGCATGTTACACTAAAAGCTCACATGGTTCTTTTCCTGATTCATTCACACATGCACACACACACACACACACACACATACACAAATGGCAAACCAAATATAGCATTTTAAATGAGCAAGTTCATTTCAAAAATGAAAGAAGAGACCCCCTTAGGCAGGAGGAATGAGGGTGCAGATTGAAAATACTTCAAAAATAGGCTATGAGTTTAGAAGCTGTGTAACGGTAACTCCAGGTAGAGATAGAGTGGGAAAAAATAAAGAGATGATAGGAATAACTATAAAGGCCCCAGAAAATATAATATGTAAGTTTGTCTATTATAAATTTTGAGCTAGATTGTATTAAACAAAGTCCAGCTATCTGATGTTTTCAAAGAACCTCCTAAAACAAAAACACAAAGTCTAACAACAAAGGGAAAAGCTAAATACATATTAGAGAAATACTAATTAAATGAAGAATAACAGAGAAATACATATATATATATATATATATATATATATGACAAAATATACCTTTCAACCACAGAAACAAAAAAAAAATTCGTAGGAGTAAAGAGGAGAGAATCATGAATTAATCATGAAAACAGCTGCTTGCCAGGAGGGAAATAAAGCTTATACTTGAATATAATAACAAAACAGCTTTAAAATATGTTTAAAAGATAGAAATATAAAAAGTTAATATACAGTCAAAGGGAGAGAGCATTTTATAGTAATTTTTTTCCATTAAATCAAGTAGATAATAATAATAATATTAAAAAGATGAGTAAATGGGTGGAGAAATGGCTCAGGGGTTAATACTCTGTCTTACAAGTAGAAGGTTCTGAGTTGGGATCCCTGGTCCCAAGTAAAAATGCCATCTGGAAATAGCAGTGGCCTGCTCATCCAGCTCTGGTGGGTAGAGCCTGATAAATCCCAAAGAGATGCAAGAAGGAGGTAGAAGCAATCCAGGATGATTCCTGAAGTCATCCTTGGTCCTTCACAGGGACACATAGTGCCTTCTAATACACACTCATACACACACACACACACACACACACACACACACACACAATAAATAAATGAAATATTTTAATAAAAATGACACTAATGATTTTTTTAATAAATGAGAAATTCTCTTTCTGAATCTCAGTGTGGTATGATCTCAATTTTCTGACTTTTTCCTAATTTCTTGTAACGTTGACTTTGAAACGTTTTGTGACACTAATGACTAAATATAGTTCAGATTTTATCTCATAAAGATATTCCAAATCAGAGGGGGGTATGGGGAAGGTAAGCTATATGTGCTGGGTGAATTTTATTTTGCATTGAAGTTTTTCTCTTTATTATGGAGGCAAAGGTTAATTCTAAATAGATAGGAGCAAGAATTCTGCTATGTGGGTGATGGTAAATGATAATTGTGCATTTCAAAAAGCCAGAAAAAAGGTTTCCAAATTTTTTAACAAAAATATGGTAAGTTATTTGAGGATAAATGTTTATTTCAATAGAGATATATGATGTATACAGATACCAAAATATCATGCAGCACAATTTAATATTTATAACTTTATTTTTTATGTATTAAGAAAGAAGAGAGAAAGAAAAGAGAGAAAGAGAGAAAGAAAAAAGAGAAAGAAAGAAGGAAGGAAAAAAGGAAGGAAGGAAGGAAGGAAGGAGAGAAAGAACATGTAAAAGGAGAAGAAAGGGAAGAGGAAAGGAATCTTCCAATATTTTAAAAATACCAGGCTAATAATTACAGCATACCAAAGGGCTTACGTTCACAACAGACTCACCCTCATTTGTGGGAATGTCTTCTGTGCTCCCAGCACAGCCCCACAAATGAAAGTCAGTGCAGCTCTATCACCTGAGGAAACCCCTTCTAAGGCTGTGGCAGCTCACAGTTCCCAGACTGTAACCCTTCCTGGTGCTCCTGTCTAAACTGATATCCCATGAGACTATGGAAAATGAGACATATGAGGCCCTCCCACCTATGGGACTCAAGGAGAAAACAGACAGGCAGCCAGCCAATCACTCAAGTATGGTGATTACAAATTATTACAAACCCTTCAGAGGATGTGTCTGACCACTGCAGTTGTCAATCTAGGCTTCAGTGGAACTGGCCAGGCTTCTCGCTGGTTTCAGTCTTCCAGCAAAAGGTGAAGATTTTGAGGGAAGACATCCTGAGGCCAGCAATGTGGCTTTTTATGCTGCTTCCTGCATGGGGCCAGACAGCTGATGGGAGGCAGCTGTTGGTCGCTGGTGTTTCACCAGTTTCTATTCTAGGTTCTTTCCCTACATTATTCCCGCACATGCTCAGAGGCATAAAGCTGCCCATTCTTGTAGTGAATCAACAGAAAAGCCTGATATAAACTTGTCTCCCTATATTTATAATGTCACTGTTCTTCCTCCTATATTTTGCCTCCACTGTGCCAGTGCCACCTCCAAGACTTGCATTTCCATCGCCTCTGTGGGGTATCTGTTCATACACAGGCCTCAGAGCTTAAATCAAAATTCAGCAGCAACCAAAAAAAAAATATAGACCCTTTACGAAATCCCTTAATTACACTGGTGGGATTTTTACTCATTTTCTTGCCTAATTATTATTAAGACTATGCCATCTGTGTAAATTAGATTTTAGGATTTTGCTGTAAACTTTGTGCAATTTGACTTGACGAAAAATACTACCCTTTCATCTCCTTCTTTAATGTTGGCCTGATATACAAGGTCTAATTGTCCCCACCATGTGGTAGAAATCCAAAAGCAGCTAAACATTGCAGTTAAATGATGATATCACAACTTACTTGGTTTGCATTTTACATCCAATTGAAAACACAAACCCCTTGCCTCATTAATCCTTTGCAATCCAATTTTTACCCCCCTAAATGAAATGATCCTTTTGGGACACATTTATATCCTTTTAACAGCCGCCTGACAGTTCTGCTGATGGAGTTTGTATCCAACTTTGTTACTGGATAGTGACAACTTGCCCTGATGGATATGTGTACATAATTATTCTCTCGCAGTTAGATTTAATTAATGCTTACCCTCATCATGATCTTGCAGCTAGCAGGCTTTCTCTGCAGGAGCAGTTAATGGCAAAAGGATTTCCTTTTTAGCCAACAGAGACTCCAAAAGGCTTTGTTAAACTTTTTTTTATGATATGGGGGAGAAAAAGGAAAAGAAAAAAATATACCCAATTGCAATTAATTCACTCCCTTTTCATGATTAACACCACACAAGGACCAATTGAGGCTACATATAGAAATGGGGTTGTTAAAAATAACTTCAGGCATTGTTAATATTAGTAGCTTCAACAGATCCATAAAGAAAATGTATATTTTAATAAATGCCATCACTTAGAAACAAGACACCTTGAGTTCATTGTGCATTTATGTTTATACCTAATATGCAAATATGTATAATCTTCTAACCAATTCCTCACATACGATCCAGAGTTCAGTAATAAACTGCCACATGAGAAAGAAGATATTTAGGAAAAATAACAGAGTGGACAGAGGGAGTAAGAAGATAAGACTTGGCCAGGGATGATTAGGAACTCCATAAGAAGAAGAGGGAGTGTGTACTTATAAAACCCTATTAGATGGGAATACTTAACAAATAATCTGTCCCAGTCTATGCTTGTAAAATATTAATGCACCATTTGCTTTTTATTACCGTAATGGCAAAGCTTTGTGTTTGTAGAGAGCTTAACAGTCTTCAGCAGATTTTCGTTTCCATTATCCGAGATGGTCTTGTAGTGACCCTGGGAGGGGAGCACAGATACCTTTATAGATAAGCAGACCCAGGTCTGGTTCAGTCCATTGCCTAGAGTTGTACAACTGGAAAGAAAAGAACCTAGCCTTGAATACATGGCTTCTATAGCAAAGTCCAGTACCGTATTCACTACCTAAACTCCCCTTTGCTTTGTGCTTGAAAATACACACAGAGAAGGTCTCTATGAAGGCTCTGGTAACAGTCCCTCTTTGCTTTCATGTTACTCAAGCATCAATAAGCTCTGAGCTAAAAAGTTCCATCTGGGTTGTATGTTGCATGATACTACTGTCTTTAATGACTCTATGCAAAGTTCATGGTCATTATTACTGGATGTTCTTTTGGGAGATTTCATCTAGCAAGGTTCCAGAGGCCTGTACTAAAATGAGACTACTGCTGGACACAAGGGAACATGTTTTTCCTCTTGTGATATTAGACAGTGATTCACAGTCTTGACCTTGAGCTCTGAGAGACCTAAATAAAATGTCACGTAATTTAGGGATTTGGAACCAGAGGTGAATGTGTAGAAATCATCCCATTATATAGACGAAAATCAAAACGACATAGAAAGGGGAATCAATTTATTTCACTATTGGGGTTTAGAGTAGATCAGTGCCTCTAATCTTATTTTACTGATTCCTGTGCTGACCTCCATTCACTATACCATAGCTGTGACCTTAAGCTGGAAGCAGCCAGGGAAATATATCTGTTTAATTGGGAAACTGATCTTGAAGAGGCATATGGAGAGCTGTAGTATCATGAAACCACTTACAGGCAGAAATGCACCAAGCATTCTGTCTCTCTAATGTCTACAAATTTAGCTTTATTCTACAAATAGTATTTGGGTGTGTGTTATTTTACCTGGTATAGTTACATGTAAGAGTATAACTCCTACTCTCATTTGGCACTGTAGGTAAGAAAGGTGTGTCACAGAATACTAAGGAATTCAAGTCTAAATTTAGAGGGGGCTCACCTTGGGGTAGAAGCTAAGAAGTAGTCAATATGGAGGGTGAAGGGTTCATGTAGCTTCTTTTCCTTCTTTCCTTTCTTACTTTCTTCCTTCCATATCTTCTCTCCCTCCGTTTCTCATTTTTATCTCCTTCCTTCCTTCCTTCCTTCCTTCCTTCCTTCCTTCCTTCCTTCCTTCCTTCCTTCCTTCCTTCCTTCCCTCCTTCCTTCCCTCCCTCCCTCCTTCCTTCCTTCCTTCCTTCCCTCCTTCCTTCCTTCCTTCCTTCTCTTTTTCTTTCTTTTATACCCTAATAATCTCAGTATTTGGTTAAGAATAAAGGCTAAACATATTAGAAAGTCACTTGTGCTTACAGTTTATACACATAGACTCGTTATATTCTTATTTACCAGGGACCTGCTGCACATCGTACACAATTCCATTTTTTCACGATAGTATCTAAGGCCCCACAATGTCTTTGTAAGAAGTTCCCAGAGCCAACTAACTAATCAGTGGTTATGCTTGGATTTGAACCCAAATTAATTGAACTCCAAAGCCCAAGCTCTTAACAGTAGCATATATGACCTACCTCATAAAAATCGGTTGCTTAGCGCAGAGAGTGGTGGGGGGCTGAATATTTATGTGGCAGCTTTCAGTCCTTGCAGCTTCTGGCATAGCGTCAGCATCCCCTAAGAACCTAGTAGTTTGAAGACTCTGCTCCCCAGGGTGGAGCCCTGGTCCTCCTTCTTGAAAGGCTTTCTGGGTGTTCACAAAAAGAGAAAGCCGCTGAACTCAGGGGTTCTTCCCAGCTACGATTTCCTTGGAATTTCAGGGTCTTGGGGAAAACAACTTCTTTGATACTTTTGGATTTCGTACTATTCCTCTGGTTTCTAATTTCTGGCATATTCTGTTCTGTTTTATGCGGATGATCAAACTGGGTTTGAGAGAGACTCAGGGTTGCAAGCTTAGGGAGCAGACCCCAGGAAACTGGTAGGTGACTTGTGGGGACACTGATTTGTGGAACGTGTCTGGCTGATGGAAGTACAAGGGAAAATTTTCAGAGTAGTCTCTGCCTTCTTCTCCACAAACCCACCAGAGAACAGACCTGTAGCCAGGACCACTTGTTTTGACTGTCCTTCCGTGAATCAGGCACATAAGACAGCAATGTCCATTCCTGGTCTGTGTCCTTAAATCCACAAGCAATGTCCCTCTGCATGATAGTTGTGACCTTGACCTTCCATGTTTCCAAGTGGCTGCCCATCCATACATAACACTGAGTGATGTCACAGCACAATGCATAAGAATAGATCTGGGATTCCATTGCAATTTGTTTGTGCTCTCTCTCCTTGGGCACATTTAATCCTAACATGTCAGCAGCCTTTCAGAACATTCCCCCACACTCTCTCCTAAATGCATTGCTCTCTAGAGCGGCATGATCTTACTTCACAAAACCCTGGACTATGCATTGTCTGTCTCCTAAATGGCACTTGCTATGAATTTCGCTTAGTATCCCAGTAACACACTGTAGGCTTCACTGGGTCAGGTCGTGAATATAGCAGAATTGTTTGCACCACATACCAATTGCTGCAGGACTTTCTCCTAGTCTGTGAACTACTTGGAGCTGGCAGACTTTCCATGCCACATAGAAAGTCAGGGAAGTATTCCCAAGTGTGTAATTTGCTACCATCAGAAGTGAAAAAGGCATGTCATATGCCCTGCTTCCTTCCTGAAAGTCTGAGGTGGAAGATGAAGCAATTTTTCTTTTATTTTGAAATGGATGTTGTAGCATGCCATAGGCTACTGAATCCTAAACTCTATACTGATGAAGAGAATCCTGGTTTCTTCATGGGATTTATTACTAACTTTTTGTAAGAGTACACATTTTGCTAAATCCTCCTATTCTTGCCCATCCAATACGGTGGACCTGACTGGTCAGCTCAATGTTCTGTTCTATGAAATGTCCTAATGGCCACACCCCTCCAGACTTCCTCTCAGAGTGCAGACAGATGACTTCACCATGGGGCGGAACTTTAGCTATGTAGTGATTGTCTGCCTTGTGCACTGGGAAATTGTTTCTGATCCTCCTTTCTGGCAAGGATGGACACGTTTTATAGATCAGTGCACACATGTGCTGTATACAAGCCTGTATTAACTGTCTGTATCATGAAAACCACATCTGGAAGCTGGAGTTGTTGGTTCCTAATTGTGTGTCTTGAATTCAGGTTCAAGGATTTGGTAAGATACATGCTCTAGAAGATGCAAGTTAAATCCATAAAGAGTGAGGCATCCCCCACATCACTGAAGATTGTAGGGTTCTCTAGTCTGCAACATGCCATAACATTTCTTGCGAATTTTATTGTTATGTAGACTAAACTAGTAAATCAAATGTGGCTGTGATGGAATCTATTATGGCTGCATCCATAAAGTCATTGAGAATGTCATGTACCAATTATTTTCCATCAGGATGAGACACTGGTCTTGGTCATCTCTTTTGGTTGGTGATGGAAATGTGTCTTCTTGCTTTCCAAGGAATACATTAGTCCAAGGAATACAATGACAGGAATTTCTGCCAGATATTAATCAATCACATCTCAGTGTATATGTGGAGAATGGAGAAATAGCTTCCCTTAACAGGTCTGTGACCCAGACCTAAGTAAGTGCTCCATTCTGTTGTCTGGTAAACCATACAGCCTCATGTTAAAGGTAATTTGGGACCCTAGCTAACAGTGTCACCTTAGATGCAATTGCCTTTGGATGCTTGGTGCTCCTCTTATAGATGGTCATATAACCCTTGGGAAGACCTCCTGATATACTTCGATGAATTGTTTCCTTCCTCATGGGCACCTAGGGTTTGCTTCAGTTATTGATTTGGGTCTATGAATCATTATAAGTCAGGAATTGATTATGTGGTAGGTGTTTGGCAAGTTCTTGTCACTGAAACATGCCTATTCCCTTCATGGAATGATCCAGAAGGTATGCAGAAAGAAGGAATTATTAGTCGTCCCACCAAAGAAGTGTGACAAGGTTTCCCCCTTGAATCTGCAGCCTTCTACTCCAGAGCTCTGTAACTTTACCGTGCTGAACAAGAGCCAAAATATTTTGCAACTCTTCATCACATCATGATAATATAATCTCTGCACATATACAATTTCCTTTTCTTTATATCTCTGAAAAATATATCATTTTCTTTAATATAAAATAATAGCTATGAAGCATGAGGGAATCATTTTTCATGTTCAAGTGCCTATTATCATTCACCCTTCTCTCTCTAAATCTACTCACAGGAAGGCTTCTAAAGCTAGACCTCAAAACTTTCCTGTGATTTATGAAAATGTGTAATAATACAGCAGGGCCCCTTAATTTTTGTGAGTCCTGTGCCAATATTGTATCTGCTAAGGAAGGATAACAAGATCTGCCTGATACACTAGTAATTTTTTAAATATAATTTCAAGGCATGGAGAAATGACTTAATGGAGAGAGCACTTGTCTCACAAGTGTGAAGATGAGAATTCAAATTCCCAGAACCCATTTGGACAGTCACAGTGGTCACTTATAATCCCAGCACTCAATAGGCAAAGACAAGAAGTCTCTATGGCAAGCTGGCTCACTAGTTTCACCAATTGATAGGCCCCTGGGTTCAACTTAGGGACCCTACCTAAATAATAAATGTGGAAGGAAATGGAAGACACCTGATGCCAACTTCAAACCTCCATATATGTGTGCATGTATGTACATTACAGTCGTGCACGTGTACAACATGTCCTTACACATGTGCAAATCCTCATACACATGCACACATGTGGAATTATGCATGTGCATAGCATATAGATGAATTTTTTCAAAATTTAAGAAATACTTTATTCAAAATCAGGTAGAAAAGGACTGAATTCAAACCTGCTCCCAAGCATATATACTTGCTATTACTCACAAAATTTTCTTTGCTATGAACTCTGGAGCTAGTTGATGAAGGAATGAGATAAGAGGGTGTAAGGAGGGAAGCATGCAACTCTAGAGGCTATTCTAAAAGTTTCCTGTGGCATTAGTAGGAGTCTCATTATTTTGGCTATCACAAACCATGGTACTCACATTTCTTAAGTTTAGAACAAATTCCTGAGGACTGAAAGCAGTTTGGAAAGTAACACACCGTGTTTCCTAAAATAAAATTCATTACTTCCTTTTTCTTCATTTTCCCACTTAATCACATAGCTGAGTTCCTGCAAAGTGCATGTCTTCGTAGGAAACTCATCAGCCTCCATGTAAATCTTCTCTTGGATAATTTATAATTTCTCCTTCTGCTCTTCATCTTTGGACCTTTTCTGCCTTTTTTTTCTAGGAGCAGCATCTCTTCATGCATTCAACAATATTTATTGAGTGTCTTCTATTTAACATTAAATGTCAGCATCAGGATTAAATAAAAAGTGTGACACTAGAAGGAAGATGCGCTGAGACCCTGGAGGGGTCTAACATAAGAAGCTAGTCAAATGGATGAAGACACATTGTCATGTCTGAAAGAAATAAATGCTACAGGAAAAAATATAGTAGAGGAAGGGGTTAGAGAATGGCGAGGGAAGATCTCTGATAGGGAAGTCACAGAAGACTTCTCTGAGAAGGTGGCATATGTACAGAGCCCTGGATGAAATGGACAAAAGCAATCTGTACAGGAGAGATAATGTGTTGACCCTATTGCCAGATCAAGGTTAATGTATTTGATAGCCCTGTTGTGGGCATATGAAGGTCTGGGCATGAAAGCAAGGACACAGATAAAGTTAAAAAATAACATGGGGATTCATGATTAGGAACCAGTTGTGGGTTTTGGAGTACGGTCTGTCCTAAGATTAATGAGCAGTCATTGGAGACTCATAAACAGGGATTATAATTGGTTTGATTTACATTTATAATAATGTGTATGTAACTGACATTGGAGATATGACAGTAGCAAAGCGGAAGCACGGATCTGGCTGTAAACTTGTAGCACAGTGAAGCAGAAAAGATTAACTTGGGATTGAAGGTAGTGAGACAGGACCAAGCCACAAGATGTGTTTAAAAGAGGGACAGTAGGACTTGTCTAGAAGAGAGAGAACAAGACTCTCTATGACTGCCATATTTTCACCTTAGTTAAAGACATGGTTGGAGATGCATTTGCCAGAATGGAGGGCATCGGTGGGCGAGCCTGATGAGGAATGGCATGAGCCATTGTGGGCATGGCTAGGCATGCAGCTGTTCATCAAAACTGAGTAGTAGCTTGCAAGCTGAATGGGAAGCAAAAAATCATTTTTTTCTTTGAAAGAAGAGAAAATAGGGAATGTGTAAATGTTAAATGGTGTTCTTGAAGCCTCTGATTGAAGAAGAGTGATGATATAGGGAACTTAGTTAATAGTAATTTCCGTATCACTGGCCTGTGAGTCCCTTTGAAGAATAATGAGGTTAACTTGCACCTTGCCCTTGTAGGGTATGGGAAATGGAGAAAAATCATGTTCTTTTTATATAGCAGTAATTTAAAATGAAGGTGTCACCTGAATTCTTTTCCTCTGCCTTGAGATACTGGCACTTTGGGATTGACTTCCATGTGAGAAGAAATGAGGAGTGTGGTGTGTCCTTTGACAAGGTACTGTTTTCTGCCACACTGAAAATGGAGAAGGATGGGGAGGATGTTTGTAGCTTGGGTGAAAAGAAAAGACAGTCTCTCAACACGTGAAATCTTTCTGTTTGGGAAGAGCAGACTAAGAACTCAACAAACAGGGTTGAAATGAGAACATGTCTTCAGAACATCTTCAGGACCATGGTAGATACCAATAGAAACCTCTGGCTTCATTCCTTCTGGCCAGCACTCTTTAATCCTACCTTCTGCCAGGTACCATACTAAGAGCTATGGAGAGAGAAACCCATGGTAGAGTCAGTGGGGGTTGCAGTCAGCCTGCATGGTTGCTGATAAATCACCATTAGATGACTTAAGGGAACAAGGGGTTTATTTCTGTACGACAGTCCGGTTACAGTTCTCAGTCCAGTTTGACAGGAGAGCATGCACCAACACCAGGGCCAGTGACCTGGCCACACCATCACCATATAACGTCTGAGAGAGAGACGATCTTTAATTGTCAGACTAGCATGTCTGGCCAAGTATACAGAAGGATGCCAACTCCTTCAACCAGTTCTTTGTGATTTATTCCAGGGGCTAATCCCACCCACTATAGGCTGGGCCCTCCCCATCTGCTGGACAATCTCCTGAAAGCTTGATCTGGGCCCAACTCAACCACTAATTCTTCACAAATATGTCCAGAGCTCAAACCCTCAACTGTCAAGTTGACACTTATGCCTATGACAGTGGGTAACACCCCCTCCACATACACATACACATACACATACATACATTCTCTCTCTTTATCTCTATCTTTCTAAAATAGTTTTATTGACACAATTCTGATTATTAATGTTCTTTTTTTTCTTTCTTTCTTTGCTTTTCTCTCCTCCCCAAAGCTGTTTAAAACCCTAAACTTGTCCAAAAAAAAAATAGAAAAGAAAAAGCGCAAATATAAATTGAGTTTAGTCCCTTAGGTTTGGATCTGAACTAATTAAATTTGGCATTTGTTTAGAATGCTTCATATATCAAGCACAGTATAGTAGACCTGTTCCAACTTGACCAGAACTGATGTTCCTGTGACCTTCCCCTCGCCTACTTAAGGCTTGGATTGCTTTAGAATCCTTGATTTTGTCATCATTAGCTATTGTTCTAGAACTTTTTAACTATACTGTAAAAGGGGAAGACAGAGAAAGCACTGGAGGTGGAGGCCCCAGAACATCTGCCTCAGCCCTCTCTGACATCTCATAGGCATATCTGTGTAGCCATGCATTTCTAATAAATGAAACTAATTAGATAGTGAGTGAAAACGTGCTTATTTTGCTTACATCAGGAATCCTACATCCCCACCAGACATTTTTTAATAATTGAAGGTAAGTCAATCCAGAAACAGCTCTCCTGGCCATAGATGCCCATTGGGCCAAGGCAGCCACATTCATACATACCCTGATTGGCTTTGAAAGATATGGGCTTTTTGGGGAATCAAATTCATACTGTTGCCTCATTATCACCATTTTCCTGCATTGTGCTCAGTCATTGAGACCCCAATGTGAGTTTCTTGATGGGAGAGATTGTATATTAACTAGCAGTTATACCTACAATCTTGGATTAAATGCTTCATGTATTCATTCATAAGGATAATCAGAACATATTGCCAGAATTTAAAAAGCTGCATACTATTATTTAACAGATATTAACTAAATGAATTCATTACATAAAATATATGAATCAAATACAGATATTTGCTCAGTGGCCCAAGATTTGAAGCATCCTTATAATGCATTGTTTCCTCTAAGTTTTGCTTATGAAGTAGAAATCATTCCCA
The DNA here is from genome assembly GCA_023101885.1 of Typhlomys cinereus. Classification (NCBI taxonomy): domain Eukaryota; kingdom Metazoa; phylum Chordata; class Mammalia; order Rodentia; family Platacanthomyidae; genus Typhlomys; species Typhlomys cinereus. The sequence goes on along the minus strand of JALPQD010000130.1, from coordinate 2,520,648 downwards.
TTTTAGCGACTAAGAATCTAAAGAGCTCATGCCACCAAAGTAAGAACACAGCAAGTGCTGATTATTGTTGCGTGACAAATTTCTATTGAGCTTTAATAGTTAAAAATCAACCATCTTATAAAAAAATTAAATCCCTGCAAGTTTTGTGCATCAGGGACCTGGGAAGGACTCTTATTTCGAGCATCTTCTTGTGATTGCAGTCAAGCATCAGGCAGGATTGTAATCATGTGAAGTCACCGAAGGTTTGCCTGGGCAGATATCAATGCTACTCACTGACTAGGAGCTCTCTGGTGTTGAAGCCGATTAGCTCTTCGAGGCTTTTCTGTTTCTGGAAAGAGTCGGACTTCATGGACTGAGGAGATCTCTCAGGACAGCCTTCCTAGGAAGACCTAAATGAGAATACATGGCTTTGTCTGGCTTTGTCTTAGAAGATACAAGGCTCTACCTTCGCCCTTCCCTTTTAGTCAAAGAGATAGCAAACCCATATAGACACAAGGATCAGAGACAAGTCCAACTCAATAGAAGGTATGTCAAATAATTTAAGAGCCTTGTTTAAACACTATGGAATTAAAGAAACAAGATTCAAACTCACATTTTCACTTCCAGTCCAGTAAATTTTTGCTACGCCAGGTTGGATATACATGATAAATTTTAAGTACACACATACACATGTATACACACACCATACACACACACACACACACACACACACACACACACACACACACACACACAGAGTAATTCCAGGATAATGCAGTGTGCCAGACTTGGCCACAATGTCTACCTTGCTGCCTCCAGCAGCAAGAATGGTTTAAAAAATCTCCTGAATTGTTATTTTGTCTCTCCAATTTCATTCCTGAAATGTGGAAAAGTAAGGATGCTTGTATCTGGGATTACTTGCCCGCCATTAAGTATGACCACTGGAAGAAGGTGATATGGTAACAGGTGGTCTTAGACTATGTAGATATTCTAAAATAACAGATAAATATTTAACAACTAACACAGTGCTGGCCTCAGTATAATAGGTGCTGTGGGATTGTTTAGTGGTTTGGTTCACGAAGTAAGCTTATGAGGGATACCACAGCTTAGTGGTACAGGGTAGAGTGTTCAAGGAACTAGGTTCATTCAGTCTCAAGCTACCATTAACATATAAATAAATAAAATTTGTAAAGTTTTACAAAGTGCAAAAAAATAAAAAATACTCTGTAACTCCATTATCTAATAACACTGATAAGTAAATTTTGCTCTTTCTTCATGGGCATTACTTTTTAATGTCTATTATCATTTTATATTTCTGGGTATACACTATGCATACTGAATAACTGATTCATGGTAAAACAAAAAAGTAGTACAGTACCATCACATCTTCATTGTGTAGATATTCAGAACATATTGCCAGAATTTAAAAGATTGCATAGAATTTCTATCTTAACATTTCACTTTTATATCAAAGAAAAATATATAGAAAAATATATGTGTATAATATCTCTTAAAAGATATTCAGATAGAATTATTCATGAGTTATTCTACATGCAAATATCTACAATCAGATTTATTAAGTATAAGTTATATTATATCGCATCAATTTAGAATTTGAAATTCTGTGACTGTTGAAAGATGTGCGCATTAGAGAGCTTTCACATCACCACCAAAGAATGATCATGACTTTCAGAATGTTTTGTAGTGTAGCATTCTTTCTATGCAGAGAATTGTTCTACCACAGATTTTCTTTTTGTCATGACAGGTGGATTTGTCTTTCCTAATATATAATGTAAACAGAGTCATGTAGTATGAACTCCTTTGTGTCTGATGTCTTCCCTTCAGCTTAGCAATTCTGAGACCCATCTATGTGGCTGTACATGTATGTAGCCCCTTCCTAATACTAATGAATCATATTAAAGTGCTCTGCTTTATCTGTGTGTTCACTGATGGACATTTGAATGTGTTTTAGGCTTTTTCAGTTTGTTTTGTTTGCTACTGTATCTAAGTCTGCTAGAAATATTTTTATACAATACTTGGCATGGACATGTTTGTGTTTCTCTTTAGTAAATAACTATGAGCAAAATATCTGGGTCATATGATTGTTATTAAAGGCTTAATTTATATTTAATAGAATAGTTATTTTCTCAGACTACTTGGATGTATGATGTAATTCATATCAGCAGTATAAGAGAGATTATCCTTAATTTAAAACTTTGATAATGATAATGCTGTTTATTATAACTTCAATATTTTAATAGGTATAATTAGTATCCCAGTGGTATTTAATTTGCATTTATTAGTAAAGATGTTAAGAGCCATTCTTTTTCATATTATTTATTCATTTGTTATTATTGTTCTTATTCTATCAATTCTAGTGGTACATGTAGGTTGTGCACTTGTGAGTGATGCACATGTAAAAGTCAAAGGACACTTTTTTTTTCTACTTTTACAAACATTGCGTGTTCATCCCAGGTTCCCTCCCTCCCCCCTTCGTCCCATCCGTTTCCTTTATCATTCCCTCCCACTTCTTCCCACCCTTCTGCCTGTATGCTTCTATGAACCCCAGGATTTATGATGGCTTGTCTACTCCTATAGGGGCTCAGACCTTCATGGTATATTAAATTACCTCTTATCAGGCCACCCCACTGATATGTGCATTTCCCTTCACTCATCCAGATTTAGACCCAAAGGTTTCCACTGCAAGTTCCCATTCTGTGGGTATAAAAACAGCTACCTACAGAGCAGTTTGATGTACTGTTTTCCTACCTATAGGTTTATTGGTTGCAATGGACAGCTTTGCAGAGTTGACCCTCTTAAATGCAGCTCACACTTCCAGGTTACAGTTCAACATGACTGAGATGTCCCAGCAGCAGGCACTTAAGGGAGTGACCACATCATGTCCTAGTCAAGAGCAAAGGACAAGAACCAATGAACCAAAACTTCCTTGCTTGCATAACATCTTTACACACCCTCAGACTCCAGGGAATTCTGGGGTCCAAATTATGGTGGGTCTTCCTATATCAATTAATGCAATCAAGACAATCTGTTACATCCCTGTAACATCCATGCCTAGAACCCAGGTTAATCTCTCAGGTGGCCTCAGATACTCAGAATTCAATATGAGAATTGAACTCAGGTCATCAGGTTGGGAGTTGAAGTACTGAGCATAGACTCCTATTAAAGAAGATTCTGTGCTTACTGACATTCACATTTTTATGACATTTCTTTAGAAATCTTACAAATTTTGTTTTGGGGTTATTTGTGTCTGCATAATAAAGTATGGTACAGAATATATATCCTGGGAATAAATTTTTGCCAGTGTATATATTAACAAACATCGTCTCTTATTTGGGGACTTACCAAAATTTATCATTGGTAAAAAATATATATGTCTATCATTTTTATATTTTTTACTTATATGGGTCCATGATTAGATTTCTATAAGACCATTGCCTATACTATAGTCAGAAATTTTTTTGCTTTTGTTTTTTATTTTCTTCTAGAAGGCTTGGAGGTTTAATGTTACATTTAGTTAGCTTTGTGGTCTATTTTGAGCCAGTGTGTGCAAGTGAGGAGCTCAGGGATCGTGTCCTTTTCTTTCAGTTTATGACTCTCCAGTTGTTCCCATAACATGACTTGAAAGGATTTCTTTGTCAAGCTTACCACAAATCGATTGTGTCTATTCTGTTCTTTGAGCTGTATGTCTGTTCTTCAGCTGATGCTACATTGCCTTGACATGTGGATTTCTAATAAATCTTAAGAACACGCACTGTAAGCACATCTAGTTTGTCGTGCTGTACAATTGTTTTAGTGTGATAGGTTATCTGTAATTCTATAGAAATCTTAGGATAACCTCATCAATTTCTACTCTTAAAATGCCTATTATGGTTATCATCAAGATTTCATTTAATCTTTACATAAATGGGGATGACATTTTAAGAATGTTAAGTCTCCAACCTATCAACATGGTATTTTTCTGTGTTTATTTAGATTTCCTTTAATTTCTTTTTGGCAGTGTGTTGTTTTCATAGACGAGTTTATACTTGCCTTTGTTAAACATGTCATTAAGTACTTTAGAGTGTTCTTTGAACTATTGTAAGCAGACTAGTTTTTGAAATTTCATTCTCATGTTGGTTTGTTGCTTCTTTATGAGCAACAAATAAGTTTTGGCATATTTATTTTGTATTTTTAGTCATGTTAAAGTAGGGTATTCTTATAAATGTTTTGTAGATTCCTTATAATTATTTCTGTAAACAGCCAAGTCCTCTGCAAGGAAATATTCTTACTTTCAAACTGCTAAACTTTTCCTTGTCTTGCTCAATTGAACTGGATGTGTGTTTAACTTCAGCAGTAACAATATGTGTACATGTGTGTGTGTGTGAGAGAGAGAGAAAGAGAGAGAGAGAGAGAGAGAGAGAGAGAGAGAGAGAGAGAGAGTCAGAGGGCATCATGTGTCCCTATGGAGGACCAAGAGTGACTTTGGGAATCATCCTGGATTGCTTCTTTTCTGGGATACCCCAGGCTCCGCCTATTGGGGGGGTGTTGGCCGATGCCATTTTCTTAAGGCTTTTTTTTTGTGGGACCTGAGATCTGAACTCAGGACCTTCTGCTTCCGAGACAGAGTCTTAACCCATGAGCCATCTCTCCAGCCCCCAGCAGTAACAATATGATGAGCATTGACTTTTCCCTATATGTTCATGTTAGGTGTTTCCTATGTTTTGTAATTTTGCTAGTTTATATTTCATACTATATTAAATAAATCTCATCCCTTAGTCCTTTCTTTCCCCTATCTCTCTCCTTTTATATGAGACTCTAGTTGTCTGTATAGTGTGTGTGTGTGTGTGTGTGTGTGTGTCTTTGGGAATCATCCTGGATTGTTCTACCTCCTTATTGCTTTGCCCTGAGGTTTCCTTAGCTCTCCCTTCCAGGGTCAGAATTGCAGGCTGACTGGATACTTCCTAATATTTTTATATGCAGAATCCAAATTCAGGTCTTTTTTTTTTTAATTTTTATTTATTCAGTTGTGCGTGTGTGCGTATGTATGTGTTGCGCGCGTGTCTGTGTGTGTGTAGAACCACGGACGAAATCGGGAACCACCATGGACGCCTCCACTTTCTCCGCCCCGGGATTCACAGGCTCCGCCCTACCAGGGCCAGAAACGCAGGCCGCCCCCGCTTCCGCCTGGCGTCTATACATGGGATCTGGGATCCGAACTCAGGACCTTCCGCCTGCAAGGCGGAGGCTTAACCCCTGAGCCACCTCTCCAGCCCCCAAATTCAGGTCTTTTTGCTTGTGAGGAAAAGGCTTTATCCTGAGCTATCTCTCCATCCCATGTATTTAGGATTTCTAATGTCATCCCTTAATCATTGGTGATATGTATATCTACCTACCTTCCTATTATTCTCTCTCTCTCTATTACTTTCACTTTCTCTTTATTTTTTTCTGTTTCTTCTTCAGACTGAGAAATTTCTGTTTATCTATCTTCAAAACTACTAAATATTTTCGCTATTCTAGTAAGCTTATTTGGCTACTCCTATTTCTCCATTCCTTCGTTTATGGATTACTTATTTGTGAGACCTCAATATATGCTCCAGAACTGCCTTGGATTTATAATCTGCCTGTCTCAACTTCTTTTTTTTTAACATTTTTTATTATTATTTCCGCTCATACAAACTTAATAGGTACACCGGTTCCCTCCCTCCCTCCTCCTCTCCCCGACTCCCCTGCTCCTCCTCCCTTCACCCCTCCGTCCCCATTCCCTAGTGCCTCCCCCCCAAAAACTCTGGAGAATCCTTTCATGTGCATCCCAGACTCTCCTCTGGGCCCTCCTCTCCGATGACGTACAAGGACCCAGTGGCATTTCCCTGACCCTTTTCCTGTGTTCCCCTTAAGCATAGGAACACTACTGTGGCTGCCAATTCTTTGCCTCCAAGGATCTTGGTGCCTTTAGCAAATGCTAGAGTTTGTGGGGTCAATAGTGTGTGGGACACTGCGCAGGGCATGCAAAGTCCAATTATGATTGCTTCGGCCCTAACTTGTGTGGAGTATCTTGCATATCATTGCTCCTCCCATCCTTGTGCCCGGCCTTAACTTCTTGAGTGCTTGGATTATAAAAGCTCACAACCATACCCTCTAAGCCATTTCTTTATTTCATTTCCTCTTATTTCTCATTTCATTAAATTAGTTTTTAAACATTTTATATGTCCGGGGTGTGTGTGTGTGTGTGTGTGTGTGTGCATGCGCACGCGTGCTTTCATACAGATCACATAAAGACAGTTTATCATTCCGATACCCAGATCTTCTTTAGATTGGCATTTGAGAGATATCTTTTCCCTTGAAAATAGATAAAGCTCTCCCAAGTCTCCATAAATTGAGGTATCCTGGATTGAGTTTAGGAGGTTGCTCATTTGCTGCATGAAGACTCTTGGATTTTGTTGCATTTCTCCAAAGAGAAATTGTGTTTTATGTCAGGTTCCAGTTGTCTTTCTGCAGCAGCTCAAATTGCAAACATGTTGATAACTTTAACTGAGTTGAGCTGATTCACCTCTGTGAATCAGAAGACCAACAGACGTAGGGCAAGTTAACACATAGAGTGTGGGGCCTTTCTTGGGCCCTGCCTCACTCGTCCTTGCCAGTCTGAAATGTATCTCCTGGACCCTCAAACCAAAAACAACAAATTTTCTCTTGGTGAGTTTGTTTACTGGGCTGTGCATGTGGCTTATCCAACATAGGAAAAACTTAGAAACTGACAAATTCATCATATGCCAGATGTTTTCTTCAAGTTTCAATTTCTTGCCAAAATATACCTCTTTTATTCTTTCCATTATCCTCAGATTTTAGTGCATCTCTCTCGATCATAATTTATTAGTGTTATCTATGGAAGGGCAAGACTATCAGTCTCATGCCCAAATGACAGAAAACCTCCTATATACTTAACATTAATTGGTTTATATTTTCTATCCTTGCTGTTAAAAGAAGTCTTGGAGCATAGTTGTTTTCTCTGTTGTTTGTGGTAGGCCTCCGTCATATTCCATCGTCATTTCACCATTCCCTTTAGTTGGACATGAACTCTGTGGTCTTCTGTATCATAGTCATAATCTAGCTTTGTGCTAAGTGTCATGGTATGTAAACACTTTTCTGTATGTAGGATAGCTTCCTGATGGTGATTCTTAGATAAAGATCGGAAGACATAGACATTTTAATACCATTTCTGATATTGCCAAATTGTTTACAAAAAGGTTACAGAAATTTGCACTGCTTGCAGCCATTTGGAAAATGACCATTTCGTAAAATCCTTGCCAGCACTGTATGTTAGTAAAAGAAGAAATAACAATTCAATTTCAAAAGACTGGAAATTATAACTGAAAATTTAGGGCTGTGCGTGCCTGTATTTTAAAGGCAGAGGATAGAACTTCACAGTTCTATGTCTAGAGACTCTATAATGAAACAGATATATTACAAAAAGGAAGGATAAGAAAAAATAAAGTTCCAAACAGATAATCACAGAGAGGTGGAAAGAGAGGACATTCAGAAGCATAGAGGGAGGACATGTTTGTAAAGAAAACTAAAATATGCGAAGAAAAGGCCCACATGCCTGACAGTTTAGCCCAGACTTATGAGAGTATTCCAAAATAAGGCCAAGACTTGAAATTTGTCAATGCATCATGAGCAAATTTGAAAAGAAACCAACAAAAATAATGCCCACTTTTAAAATTGCTTTTGGAACAATAAAAAAAAGAAAGTGATTGTCCTATTGCATGAAACAACTGAAATCTTATTACTAGACAGAAGTATAGAACTCCATTCTTTTTGAATCTGCCAAGTCTGTCACTTATATCAAGGAAAAGAAAACCTAGAAATGAGGAAAAGAAACATAAAGATGTTCCATAAGGGATGGAGTTTGAACATCTGTAATGAGAGGTGGTAAGTATTTACTTTCAAGTCTATGCCTCGACTTCAGTCTCCAGGTGCAAGAAAATTGCTTTCCCTAGTGCCAAAATGATTTCAGGATGTGCTTTCAGGACCCAGAGATGGTTGTAATCTTAGAGGAATCAAGGCAGGCAGCAAATCTTGCAAAATTCTATAGAATGACAGATCCTATTCTGCTTTTAAAAAGATGGCAAAGCACTTTTCCAACTGACTTTATTCCTGAGAAGCAATGGGATCCATTGTTTAAACAGACATGGTGCAGATATTTGAAAGGAACTTGGGAGCTCCTAGAAGCTATCATGAGACCAAGCACAGGCATGTACTTTGTGGTGGTTTGTTGCCACGTAGGTCATGGAGGAACCATAGACCTGTGGATATGTGGATGTCAATGTTATATTTAATAGGACTCCTCAAGAATGTATTCATCACATGTTTGAATATTTCATCATCCTCAATTTAGATAAAGTCTTCGATGATAGAATTTTCCATTCTACATTTCAGAGCATAGTTCCTTATTTATTATAGGATTTCAGTAGACATTCATTAAATGAGTATTATTTTTGTTCTAAAATGGAAATCTTCAAGATGTTTAATAATATACTCAGATGGTTCTATTTTTGTTAATTTAGTTATTTGTTCCTCAAAGGTTTTAATCAAGGGGCTGATGTCAGATGGTAGCATTCTTAAGCTGCCTTTTCCCTTGTTCTATTCTTTTTAAAGTTTTCCACAACATTAGGAAAGGGATGACTCTGAAGCTGACTGAGTCTGCAGTCTTCCTCAAGACCAAAAAAAAAAAAAAAAAAAAACCTCCCCACATGCATTAATTTCCTGATGATATTTGGAATACAGGTAAGAACATCAATTTAGTCCCACTCTTCTATGTACTTAATGATTTGCCTCAACATACATAAACCTCAGCTATTTTGCTTGGCATTTAACAGGCATCTAGTAAATCTTAGTCATTCCTGTATCTTTTCATGTGTATCCAGTTCATAGAGTACATGTGTCAAGGAACAGTGAAAATTTGAGATGATATGATTAGAACAAAACATCTTGAGAGGCAAGAAGAAAAGGCTGAAATGTACAGTTAGAATTTGATAGTACAAAATGTTCTTTACTTTGGTTGAGGAAAAAAAAATCAATTCTTCCAATGCATGATAGGAGAGACCAGCTTTACTCCGGGTGCATGAAAACAAAGAACAGAATGTGTGTTGAATACAAGGCAGCTGCAATAAAACTGATGCACTCCTGCCTGCATGATTATAAGTCTCACATTCAGGGAAGGGGAGTTGATAGTCCAGTTCTGTTCCGGATCACACCTGTGCTGTCATGCCTGAACCTAGGATAAAAACTCATAAACAGTATGCTTTGAAGGATGATTCAGAATGAATTTAAATGTGGACAGCACATCAAAATGCACTAAGATTTTAAAACACTGATATAACACCTAGTGGTATAGAGAATGGCATGGAAGGCTGAAGAGATGGCTCAGGGGTTAAGATTCTGCCTTGAAGCCACATCAGCCTGACTTTGGTCCTGGATCCTACCTAAAAGAAATCAAGTAAAAATGGTGGAGGTCTATGCTTCTGACTGGAAGGTAAAGCCTGGACAATCCTAGAGCAAAATGGAAGTAGAAGCAATCCAGAATGACTCCTGTAGTCACCATTGGGCCTTCACAGGCACAGTGTCCTCTGATACACACACACACACACACACACACACACACACACACACACACACACACACGCACTATGTATGCACGCATGCATGCAGGCACGCATGCACCCAAAATAAATGCAGTGGAATGAATGGCCATTCTTCCTTACAGTTGATTAGGCAATTGTATCAGTTAGTTGTAGATGCTGTCACAGTCTCTCAGTTGAATGGAAATTGGCATATAGGAATCCTTGCAAGTAAGAAAATAGGTCCCATTCTGCCTTTAACTATGGATACAGTATTTCCTTAGCTCCTGATGTTGTTATGAACATGCCGTGCTGATGGAGCATAACTAGGAATCATAAGCAAGAATAAACCCTTGTTCCACTAAATTGTTTTAGTCATGCATTTATATCAGCAACAGAAAAGAAGCTGGAATAACATGGGTATGTCTTTTGTAGAAAACATCATAACAATATGGCTCAAGAAACTGAACAATGTCACACAATGTAGCCAAAAGATTCCTTTTCACTTTCAAAAAATTCTACAAAGGGTTTCAAGGGAATCTTTAGAAAAAAAGCATATCTAGTACCAACAATAGAAGTCAGCAGTATAATACTTGCCTACCTTGTTGGAAGTCCAACACTACCACCCACACAAACAAAAAACAAACAAACAAACAAACAAAAAAACAAACCAGATTTTCCCCTATAAGAGCATGTGATACAACATTCCAGTAAATAATTATCAATAGGACAAAAAATTTATAATTTTTTTTATTTATTTCTTCGACTCATACAAAGTTGATAAGTACCCCATTCCCTCCCTCCCTCCCTTCACCCCTCCTTGGATCCCCTTGCGTCCTCCCCCTTTTCCGTGTCCTTTCCTCCCCTCCCTCCCTTTCTCCCAGTGCTCCCTCCCCCCATTCCTGGAGCATCCTTTAGTGTGCATGTCAAACTTCCCCCTGGGTCCTCCTCTTCTGATGAGGTGTAAGGACTCAGTGGCATTGCCTAAAGCTCTTTTTTGTGTTCCCCTTTAGTACAGGAACACTATTGTGGCTGTTAATCCCTTGCCTCTAAGGATCCTAGTGCCTGTGATCCATGCTAGACTTTGGGGGTTCAATGATATGTTGGTAATTGCTCAGGTCATGCAAAGTCCTGTTATGATTACTTTGGCCCTAACTTGTATGGAGTATCTTGCATAACATTGCTCCTGCCCATCTTTAGGCTCTTACAATCTTACAATCTTCCACAAAGACAGATTAGTCTGGCCTGGTTCCAGGTGGTTGATGTAGACTCTCTGATTTTCCAAATTATGGTTTGTTGATTTTTTTTTCTGTTTTGCTGCTCATGCACTGCCCTTGGCTCCATCCTGATGGGTATTGAATATCACCCCCTGGCCAGAGATAAAATGCTGTTAAAATGGAGTCTTATTATAAGAGTAGATTCAAAGGTAGATGGAATAAGAGTAGGAGACCACTGGGGGGGGGGAGTCAGTCTCCCATTTGCAGGATGGTTACCTTCTGTCTGCCAGACTCTGCCCTCCCTTTCTGGTGAGATCATACTTCATCAGACACAAGTGACCAGTAAGGAGAGTCTGCGAGCCTAACCAGATGTCTCATTACTTACTTGCAGTCTTTGATGGTGGCGTATTTTCTCTGCTGTAGCATGAGCCCCTCTCTCAATAGTTTTGAAGCTATGATATTGGTCAAAGATGTAGATCAGTGAAAAATGAGTCAGGCATTAGAAGAAATTAAATATTGATAGCATGAGATATTTATAACATTAATATTGAACTTTAATTCCATAAACAAGCATCCCAGAACTGAAGAAAAGAAAATCAAGAGGCATTAAAAATCACTTTAGGGCTGGAGAGGTGGCTCAGGGGTTAAGCCTCCACCTTGCAGGCGGAAGGTCCTGAGTTCGGATCCCAGATCCCACGTATGGCCGCCAGGCGGAGGCGGGCGGCCTGTGCTTCTGGTCCTGGTGGGGCGGAGCCTGTGAATCCCGGGGCAGAAGGAGGTGGAGGTGGCCATGGTGGTTCCCGAATTCGTCCGTGGTTCTACACACACACAGATACACACATGCGCACACACACACACACACACACACACACACACACGCGCACAGTTGAATAAATAATATTAAAAAAATTTTTAAAAATCACTTTAAATATTTTGTTGGATGTGAATGATATTAATGAAAATATTGTTCCACATACCTAGATTTGTATCTAGGAGCATATATTTGTGACATATATAAATAATAAGTGGAAAAAATATAATTGGATCCCAATATACATATGAAACATATAAGTCAACATGCACTCAGATATTTTTTCCTAAAAGCCACAAAATAAATTCAAGCTATAAGAAAACAGTGTACGTTTTAAACTGGATGCATATTCAGTATGTAAGTTAAATTCTCAGAGAAGTCAGTGGGAAAAAATAGTATGTAACCTGGCTTTGTCTTTGTTGTATTATGATCATTCTAAAATAAACAATAATCCAAACCGTCATATATTTAAGGCATAATATATCTACTGGAGGGATTATTAGGCATCTTGAGCTTGGGGAGAAGATCATGAGTGGTCACCTGAGCTGTGTTCAGATAGATTAAGCATTTTCATGGGTGGAATAGCAGCTGACTTGTCATTTAAAATGCACAGATTCTGGAGAGTAGAAATTACAGGACACTTGATATCTGGTCAGCCTCAGAAATGCGAATCTTCCATTTTTACCACATGGCACCTCCAGACCTTACTTTGAATCCAGTCCCCATTTTGCCATTTATGAGCTACACAAACCTCAAGCAAGTCATTTGTAGTAGTTTGACCCTCATTTCCTCATCTTTCGAACGAAATTGGAATCCCAATCATTGTAAGGGACAAATGTTTCTATTTTGGGAAAGGAAGTGAAAGTGTTAAGCACTATACAGTTATTTGCTGGATGTTCATATCTTTATCATTTATCACCTTAGTAACAGGACAGACCCAAGATTTGCATATCTAGAAAGCTGATTCATTGTTCCCTTGGGTAGGGCTGATGTAGGATGATGGTCAGAGTGAGTCTGGATGTTTTTATAGGGCTATACAAGGTAGTTTTCAAGTTTTCAACCAGTACAAAACATACCATCCCGAATTTAATGCCTTAAAGTTATAATCATGTTCACAAATTTCAGGTGTCAAGAGTTCATAAAGGGTAAAGAGCATATAGATTTTCTCAGCTCCACAGTGAATGGGCCCCAGCTGGGAAAACTGAGCATTTGATGGACATGGCTTGGATTCAATTAGAAGCAGCTTCTTCCATATTTTTGTGACCTAAGTAAGATAGCCGAAGAGTTTTGAATGTATATCTCAGCTGGAATTGTTGAGTAGACTACTTAAACTCCTGATCTCTCCACATAGCTAAGAATTTCCCAGTAAAATGCCAAGTTTCCCAAGGAGCAGCATGTAGAAAGCCAGACAGAAGCTCCACTGCGTTTTTAAGACTAACTCTGAAAATTTTCGGTTTCTCCTGTATGTTCATTCTGTGGATTGTAGACTCATCCCTCAGGCCAGTGCACAGCAAAAATCTTTGATGGGAGAGTTACAGAGATCATGAGGCAGCAAGAGTATAGGAGAACACATTTTGTTATAGCTGTCTATGGAAAATATAGCCTTACCCTGGTTTACAATGAGATGCTCTGAAAAAGTTTAAATTTTTAAAATTTAAAAAATTTTAACAATAATGAGTTGAACTCAACTAGAGGGCTTTTTCATACGTAGAACTTTTTGAGATGTCTTCCTCTCTGAGAGATGAGGCCATCTCCCCCATGATCAAATAAAGACTGCCATCACACATCCAGAAAATGAGCACAACTTTTATTGTCTGCTTATTAGTAAGCATTAGAATTCATTGGAGGAAAATTGTAAATGGCAGATGGGTAAGGATAAGAGAAGAAATGTAAATGCTTAAATTCATGTCACCCAGAGTATCTAACCACTACAGATTTGCAAAGTATTTCTCCAATTTGTGTGCATATTTACACTTAATGTCTATATTTTTAGAATAGAATTTCCATGTACTTAGTTTTGTAGTATGCTTTTTATACTTAGTTTCTAGCCTTATATCATGAACATCTCAGAATTGCTGCTTCCCCTTTCTTTTTTATGTGTTCACTTACTCATTCAGACATGTACTCAAGCTTAAGCTATCTTGATCTTCCTGCCTCATGCTCCCAAGTACTGTAATTGGAGAGGTGTACCGTCATGCATAGGTTTTTACTTTTTAAACTAAAATGTGTTTATCTTTAGGACTATGGAAGTTATAAAGTAGCAGATCATTTACTTGGCATGCATGAAGCTCTGGATTAAATTCTCAGTATCATGAAGATATATATAAATATTTATTACACACAGTAGGATTTATACAAAACATCTGTAAGTGTGTAAGGCTATACAATTGCAATTCCTCTTTATAGTCTTTTCTGTACAATTTTTCACTCAACAACATGTCATGGAGAAGTAGTCTATGTGCCAGTAAATACAGATTTATGTCACTGTAATTTAATGATTTCTTTTTTAGAGATAAGACATTTTAATACCCTCTATAAATATGTCTCTTTGTTATTTCCATTTTTCTTAAATTACAGCAATATATTTAATTTAATTTTATCATAAAGATTATTTTTTCACCATAAAGATCAATTTTTAAATTCCACACAAATCCCAGAAACATTGCCTAAAGTTCTTCCCTGGGAATCCAAATAAGCCAAGAGTCTGAATCTAGATATTGCTGCTTACCTGTGTGACTCTAACTGTGGGTAAGGAGCCAGGCACATCCTCAGACTGTGTCAACATTTAAAGTGTAAGAATATCTGTAGTCATATCTGTGCAGGCAGCATGCTGGGTGCTGGGTCTGGCCCTTCACCAATGATTCATGACAGGTAGGAACTGTGGTCAAAGTAGCTCCATGCAGTGAATGCAAATGAGCACATGAGGTTTAGCTCTATTGCCAAGAGCACTTGCTAAGTGTGTGACTTAGGACGCATGGGAAGTTTCACTAGTTTTGGTCCTCTAACCCTGGCTGGCACCATTTGTATTCTCTGGATGGTTGGGGGTCAAATGGGTTTTTGCATTCCTAAGCCACATATTTTTCTATCTGATGCAGTTTGGGGCAATCTAAAAATGCAATATCGCTGTCACCAGCTTGAGGAAGACACGGAGCCTGAATAATTTAACCTGTCACCACCATCCATCATGATAGTGAGAGCAGGAGATGGAGTGTGGAGGGGTGGGTCTGGCAGAAGCTGGTGGAACAGGTCTGTAGACAAGGCAAAAACCAGCACAGACTGTAGCTTTTCCAAGATGAGCAGCACATTAACTCTCTCAGCCCCAGAAAAGACCATGTATCCTCTTGCTGTGGTCCTACTCACAAGATGCCTATCAAGCCATTTAGATGTCTCCATTTGTCCCAGAACAAACTTGAGTTCAAATCCTCAGTTTGCTAACAGATGTCAATGTCATTCTGGAAAGCTTCTAAATACCTCTGAATATCTTCATTTTATCTGCAAAATTGGCACAAGAATTTTTACATGGAGAGCTTTCCTAAGTGCAAGATTATCATGCCCACAGTAGCCCAAATTTTTCCTCAGAAAGTAAGCATGAAGAGTTCAAAAGGGCTTATCTGTTTTGTTCATGACTCTATCACACCATGACTACAGTAGTGTTTGGTAGTATGAGCATCCAGAAAATGGCTTCTGGGTTCGTGAATCAATGAATGAATGATGTTGAGGCATTATTTAAGGTGACTCTGGGTCTAAGGCACCTGAAAGTTCACTCTGCATTCCCAAACACTGGACTGAGATCCAGGAAATCTGAGCCCTTGTCTCTTTCCAAGGCTGCTCTGAACGTAACACCTCCATTTCCTTCCAGTCATTCCCTCCTCTCCTCTCTCACATTTCCAATTCTTCAGGTCAGTCTTCGATCTAGTGATATTACAAAGAGAACAAAGGCCTTCTTATTTCTAAACGTTCTTTTCAGTTAAAATTCACACGATATAAAATTAGCCATTAGTCATTTTAAAAATGCATAATTGAGTGACATTTCACACATTCACAAGGTCAGACAAACATCACCTCTGTCTAGTTCTGAGCATCTTCATCATCCCAAAAGGAAACCTGAGCTCATTAACAGTCACTGCCCGGCACTTGCCTCCCTCTTCCCAGCTCTGACAACCCCGCCGTCTATTTATGTTCCGTGTCTCTGGTTAGACCTCATTTAAATACCCCATATCTCATGCATTGCACTGCCCTGTGACTTTTCATGCCTAGCCTCTTCCACTTAGCAAAATGGTGGTACCAAATGTCAGAATGTGGTTGGATAGAACCCAGTCATATTCCAGGTGAATATACCGTATTTTGTTTAGCAATCACTTGATGGCTATTTCTTGCTACTGCCTTTTAGCTAAGTGAAAAAATTGCTTCTATGAATGCTTTTCTACAATACCCAATATTTATTTATTGGGCCATATGATAAAGAATAGAGTTCTTGAACCATATGCAACTCTGTTTGACATTTTAAGGAACATCAGCATGGTTTCCACAGTGGTTTTCATAACTCCATTCTCACCAGCAATGCATGCATGTGTTCCAATTTTTCCATTCCCTCACCAACATCTGCAACTTTGCATTATTTTCCTCCAGGGCAGCTTAGCAGGCATAGCCTGATATCACTGATTTACATTTCCCTAATGATTTGAGCATGAGAACAGGGGTGGCAAATCCCATGAAGACCATGCATCATTCTGAGTTCTGCCTTTTGTCACTGTGTGGCCTTCTCTAATCAGCACTGGCATCTTGAAAGTTGGTTTTGCTGTTACTAACATGGGAATGACTCTTGCCTTTCAGATGGCATGTGTCCTTTGCACTATGGTGTGTGTCTGGGCCAATGTCTTGGTGGCTCCATGTCAGGCCACTCAGAACAGAGAACCAGGAGCTGGAGGAGTAAGAACAGAAATCCCTGACTGCAGTAGACAGATGACTTCTTCTGTTCTCTTGCCAGTGTCTACTGAATATTCTCCAGCCCTGGGTAATTATTAGTTCCATGTTCATACACTAAATAACCAATTTTACATTAAAATGGCAACAGTGAGGACCCTTAGCATCCATCTGAATCACCTCCTAGTCATTCCGTCATTGGCCCTTCACCTCTACAGATTACATGGACGCTGACTAGCTAGATACCTTGGGTAGCCACCACCACTCTGGAATGTCACAATAGAGGAAGAACTACCTCATGTCTCAGCACATTCTTTACTCCTATTAGAATAGGGTAAAAGATGAACAAGTAAGAAAGAAACACTTGGGCTTAATGTTTACATTTAACCTAACATTTTCCTTACACAAGATCCGGAAGTCATAGTCCCTCTTTAAAACATGAATTTGGAAGGCGTGGGAACCCTCATCACATGTCTATACAGTGATGAAGGATCGGAATTCATATCCAATGTCTATGACTTAGTTTCCTTCTACTGACAAGTTCTATTTCTTGTGATTCCTGGATTAAACGAGTATAAATAAACTGGACACAAAGAGCATTGAGAGCAAAGACTATGGGTGTTATTGTCTAATGAAATGCAAGATCACCCTCTTTTATCCAAGTCACATGCAAAAATCATGGGAGAGGATGACGATTTAAATCAGCAGGTAAGGCACCTGCTAACAAGCGTGACAACTTGAGTTCCATCCTCGGAAGCCCACAAGTGCATCTCTCTCTCTCTCATTTCTTAAAAATATCATGGATTATTCATCTTTCTGCTGTGCCCAGATTCTAGACCTGCTTATTATGTTGCATGGTGCTTGTGGTACATGACACATGGGCTGTCTGTGTGGAGCTGAATGCTGAAGCATGCTGAATACCAAAGACTCATTATGAAGATACATAAACTATCCCAATAAGTTTCTGTTAGTTGCATATAGACATAATATTTCCCCTATATTTGTTAAAATTGTAGTTGTGGTTTGCATTTTATTTCTGATAGAGAGGCCAGACTCTAGGCACCATTTCTGAACCTGTTTCCACTATGAAAATGGTTACTTAGGACTTATAGAAAGAAGGTGGAAGTCAAAGGAGATATAAAGACAGGCTGAACTAAAGAGGAACCCAGTCTTCTATGGTAGGTTGGGAGATATGGTTCTATGTGCTTAGACATGCATAAGGATAGAACTGCTTTAATATTTTCTTAGGACTGATTAGAATTTTCTAGGAGGAGCTAGATAGAGTGGAAAATATGTCCTTGTGATGAGTTCAAGAGTTCAAGAATAAAACTTTTTAATCCATAATGGTCAACACATTAATCTCTTATCTCTCTTTATGTCTCTGTCTTTGTCTTTCTCTCACACTTGCATGCACACATTCATGTGCACATGTGCATATGCACATGCATGCATATACATTCACATTCATACATGTAAATACACATAATCACACATTACTATGCACACATCCATGCACACACATGCACACATTCATACACACATGCATGCACACAGATTCACATATACACATGCATACATACATACATTCACATGTACACTTGCATACACACACTTTCACATACATACATTGACATGTGCACATTGCATACATACACTTTCATATGCACACACACACACATGCACACATACAAACACATACACACACACACACCATCCTCTTCCAGGTTATACTTGCTTTGAGACAGTCTCTGAAGTAAGCAGACCCTCATTTAACCCCACTTAAGGCCTAACTTCACATTATTCATGCAAAACAAGGATGGCTGTGGACATCCAGTGAGGTACTTATTTATTTTAAAATATATAACCATGCATAGGCTGAGGAAATAGCTCTGCAAGCCACAGCTGGATTTGAATTGTGGTTCTACTACTTACAAACTGCAGGACCCTGGACAAATCACTTATGAAAATGGGAATTAAAGCAGCATCACTCTGTGAGAACCTAGCAGGTGTAGAATCATAAAAAGTAAGGGTGTGACTACAAGGAACAGTGAGAAGGTTAGTGTACCCTTACACCCAGGCCCCTCCTTTTGTGTGATCCTGTCATGGTTATGTACAGGTGTTAAGTCAGTGGTTGATTTAAGTTCTGGAAACCTGTAGGATATTGTCTACTTGATGTGGAAGGTCCAGCAAGGAGCCATTTTTTCATGTTACGGACTATTGCTCTGCAAGAGTGTTCTCAGTGGTTAAAACTTGAGCTCAAAGATCAGTGACACTTGTGTTTCAAACCCAACTTCACTCACTGTCACCATAGCACTCTTGTTTTCTGAACCTGAGTTATCTCTAAAGTGGCACGATGATGTCTCCCTTTTGCCAGTACTAGAGTACTGTGAGTCTGAAGGAAGAGGAAGACTGCAGAACTCCTAACATGGGCCTGAGCACCATGATGCCTAAAGGGAATTCTGGTTTCCCAAGTTTCTCTCTTCACATGATTCATGGAAACCAGTTTGCATACCAGAAACTCCTAGATTCAGAACAAAGCATATAAGCCTACAATACTGATTTTCCTACTCATTGTACTCTTACATTAGGCAAATAACTTTGCTTCCATATGGCCTTGTGTGCTGGCTTTATTTTTATTATTTTATTTTTCTAGTTTTATAAGCATATTGAGTATTTATCCCTGCTTCCCTCTATCCCCCCTCCTTCCCATTTCCCTCCTTTATTTTCATCAATCCATCCCACTCTCTCCTGCCCTACTTGTCCACTTCTGTGGACCCCAGGGTTCCCTCTGGATTGTCTACTCTTGTGAGGATTCACGTCTCTTGGGGCACACCAAGGTGTTGGCTTTATTATCCAGTTTGCTAATCACATCTGCCTAATGCATATTCCTCATGGGAACTGCATGCATACAGATCTTCCCAGTACACAGATTCAGCTCAGAGACATCACTGGAATGGGTGAATGTTTAAAACCACAAGGCAGATAGAGTGTCTGCCAGTGGGATGTTTGCGTACAGAATGCCATTTCAAAACCCTACCTGATGAAATTGCAGCGAAAATCCCTTTGTGAATCAAGTAATGCTTTTCCATAATCTATGATTTCGTTACCCCAGGGTAGGTAATGGCTCAAAGGACAAAGGACTCAGAGGACAGAGTAGCTTCCTGTTGTCCCCATTCTATAGCCACTTAGTTCCCTGCCCAGGATGACCACTTGTACCAGATTCTTGAGTCTCCTCCAGAAGACAGTCTATTATTTAAGCATCTGAGGCCAAGACTCTCAGAATCACAGTCCTCTGTGCCCCTGTCAACTCTGTCTTCCCCACTGGGATCAGAAGTTCTGCCCTCCTTGTTTCCTCTCTGGGGTAAAGGATTTCTTAATGCTTCCTTTCATTTTTATTTTTTTAATTAAAATGCTGAAATGTCACCAGGTATGGTGACAAAAGTCTTCAACCTTAGCACTTGGGAGACAGGAGGATTAGATTAAGCTAAATAGCAAAACCTGTCTAATGGATCACCACCAGTGTAATATGTGTACGATGAACCTAACTTTGAAAACAATACTTCAAGCAACTTAATTTCAAATACATTTCCACATAGGGCCTACAATATGTCAAAAACAAACAAACAAAAAATCCTAGTAACCAACTAAGTAGCAAATAAATAAATAAATACCTAAAAACAAGATTAAAAATAACCCCATACCTGCATTTAGAATTAATGCCTACTGATATTTCAGTCTTCTTCCTACCAGTATTGTTCCTTTATTCTTTTGGTAACCAGCTGCCCACAGTCTGTGGGGATGCTGCCCTTCTCCCACATGCATTCCTTTGAGTTTGACTATGCAGAACTCACATGTCTCCATGTTCCTCATTTGCTCTGAACAGCGCTCCCGGGGATGCCATAACCGCTTCTCACCTGGGCGATCTCAGAGCCTCTTCGCTCTTCCTTCTGCCGAGCACACATCTTCCATCGTCTGGGTAGCCCCAGAACATCCTTCCTGGTTCACACAGAGAATCAGTTTATTTTCTTGCTCCAGAACCTTTTGGAGCACTCAGTAGTAAAAGTTCTTTCTCAGCCTCACTCTGGCACCTAAGACTTTCACAGTATTAGGTGAGCACAATCCTGCATTCTATGTTGCCTCCAATTGCCTGGCTTTCCATCCCCCATGACATGCCACATGGCCTTTCTAGGGACTCCTTTTTCGAGTGCCGAAGGTCCATCTATCCTTCAAGCTGTGACTTAAATCTCCACTCCGCCATAAACCCTTCCCAGGGCCTCTGTGTGAAGATGAATAGCTCTTCCCCATATTCCTAGCATCTTGTAGTGTGGAAAACATAAGCCATGAATTAGGTTTAAGGCTCCTAAGAACCCCATTTGTCCCACTGACTAGCTTATGATACCCAGGCTGGTAAGGGTCGAGTGGTGTTTATCTTTGTATCTTCTGTGACCAGCTCTGGTCCTGGCACATTGTAAGCCCTGTGTGGAAATGTATTTGAAATTAAGTTGAAGTATTGTTTTTCAAAGTTAGGCTCATCATACACAGAAATAGTCAATTTCTGTAATTTGATGCCCTCAGTGTATCTGGTATTTTACATGTCATATTTCTTTCTACTTTCGATGCAATGTCACATGGTTCAGAGTTCTTAACTCCTGTTTTTGAAGGAGCCCAGGGCTCAGAAAGGTGAGGTAGCTCCTCAAGTTCACATGATCTAGAAGCTGCCGAGCCTTGGTTGGAACCTAGATCCAATCCCACTGCAGATTTGCACGACTACTAGTCACACAGACTCCTGGGTCACTGGGGAATTGCAATAGAAAATCTGGGGGCGGAGTTTCCGGTGTGCAGGATGGCTGAAGAGCTGGACTCGTTTCTGGAGGCCAGCAAGGCTGACTGACAGGCGGTGCTTCTCCACAGGGGGAATCGGCTTCGGAAGAACCAAGGGAACATCGGGCTCAGAGGCAGACGACGAGACACAGCTGACGTTCTACACAGAGCAGTACCGCAGTCGCCGCCGCAGCAAAGGTAACAGAGGCCTTGGAAAGAGTCCAGAGCCAGAGTTTGAATTGAGAAAGCCTAGAGAACTGATTTTCTAAAAATGGCAATGTAAATCTTGTTCAGTGCAAACTGGGCTTCCCTTGGCTTCCCTCTGCCTCATCATAGTGAACTTTCATTCTTCCCTTTTCTGCCCCATTCTTTAGTTTCTCTTTTCTGTCATTCTTCAAAATATTTAAAGATATTTCCCCCCCCCCTTGAACTTTTGCATTTTTAATTCATTGAACACAGACCACGATATCTATGTGGTGGTCAGGGGAAATCAGTTCTGTCCTACCATCTTGAGGGATCAGGAAATTGAAATCAGATCATCAGGTTTGCATGTGAGTGTTTTTGCTTTCTGAACCATCTTCTTGGCCCCACAGATGAGACATTTTGAAAATTCGACCCAGGAAATGAAATAACCAATCACCTTGAAAGGAAAATGAGAGTAGAGAAAATCATCCAGATTCAGGTTAGGTCACTGCAAGTTAACCCACAGTGTGGGTTCTTACTCTGTTCTTACCATGGGCTGCTAATTTAACTCATTGATTCATTGCAGCAAAAGTGCAAAGGGGGGTGTACTAGAGGTAAACTGTATAGGTTCCATGGAACAAAACTAAGCATTTGTTCATTAACTTTGTGTGTGTGTGTGTGTATGTGTGTGTGTGTGTGTGTGTACATTTTTTATTTTTCTGTTTTCATGTATGTATGTGTGAGTACATTTGGTGTGCTAGTATGGGGCACATATGTGTGCATGTGCTTTTGGAGGACAGAGGCTGATCTTGGATCATTTTCAATCAATGTTCCACCTTATTCTTTTGAGACCGAGTTTCTAATTAAAATAGATGTTCACTGACAGAGCTGGTCTTGCAAGTCAGTTACCCTGCCAATTCCCAGGCTCCACCTTCAAGAACTGAAAACAGAGGTGTGCCATCATACCTGCCAGGTATTTCCCATGGGATGTGGCAACCCAAACTCAAGTTTTCTTTGCTTGTACAGCAAGTACTTTAGATAGTAAGACATCCCCCTACATTGTTCATGAAATTCTATTTAAATGAACCTAAAAGTCCCTCAGTTGGTCCCTAGACACAAATGTTATGCAACTTTATAGATAGTGTCTTCAACAGATAAAAATCAGTATCAACATCTCACTGATAGTCCTCATGAGGTAACATCAGAATGTTGAAGTAGGAATCAATTCAGGACATTTCTTGGTGGCTGAGGGCCATAGTTTTCTGCTGAGTCCGTATGTGTGATTCTTTGTGCATATATCTATAAAGGGTTATTTAGTGCAGGAAATCCCTGAGCAAGTCTGTGGAAGATTATCTAATTGGAGTGGGGAAACCCCACCCATAGTGGGTGGGAGCATTCCCTAAGCAGGTAAAGAATATAGAGTGAGCTGTTCAGTAGTTTGACATGATTTGACATACTTGAAAATATTTTGAAGTATGACCATGCTGACAAGAGAGAGAAAACAGGTTCTTTTCCCTCCCTGGTAGTCCTGTGGATAAAGTCCTGATGTTGGTATGAACCCTTCTGTTATGACGATAAACTCTGAGAACCATAAACAAAAATAAACTCTTGTTCCCTTAGTTGCTCAGCTCCTGTAGTCGCATCAGCAACATGTAGACTCACTGAAGTAGAAATTGATACCAGGAAGTTGTGTTGCTGAGAGGTTAACACACAATAGTGCAATTTCTCATCTGTGAGCATTGAGTGGGACTAGGAAATTAGCAAGTCTGAAGTAACCTTTGCAGAAGACACCCCAGGGTGCAAATATGTATTCCTTGCTAGAAATTGGGAGAGACCTGTGGGCTTTGATCACCCCCAGGAAGATCCTGTGTCACACATGAAGGCAGGTAAATGAGCAAGCCTGCTTCCTTCCCTTGACTGTCACTGTGTGACATCTGATTTGTTATTAATATTGATGAGCTCTGAATGTATTAGGATGTCTGGCCCTCCCAGCTCAGCACAAAAGAGATCTGAAGAGTTCATAGAGCAGGAAGCAGAAAAATGCTCATTACAAACCAGTTTGTATGCATTCGGGTTGTTCTTGATACGACGTTTCAATAGAATTGGCCAACTTCCTTTCCTGGACTTGTTTTTTCCCTTATGCAAGTTATTTACCTTCCCTCTCCTGAACATTGGGTCTCCTAATTACCTTTTGAGTTTGGGGATGAATTGGAAGTCCATTATGTAAAAAGCTATCACAGGGCTGGAGAGATGGCCCAATAGGGTCAGTGAGAAGACCAGGGTTCAGAGGTGGAGAACCCAGGTAAAAACCTATCTGTAATCCCAGAGCAATGGAGATGGAAACCCAGAACAAACTGGTGAATCCAACTAATTGCAGCAGTAGGCTCAAGGTTCGTTAAGAGACCCGGCTTCAATGTATGAGGTGGAAAGCAATTGAGGAAGAAACACAGTGTCACCAAAGGCTTCCATAAGCATGTGCACAAATATGTACACTTATACACACATGAAAACGCATGTGTCCATTCATATACATGCCACACACACACAAATGCATGTACAGCATGTACACACACACACACACACACACACACACACACGTGCAACACACACATTCATCACAATGCCTTGTGTACAATAAGAACAAAATAAGGTGGACAATTTTAATGTCAATGTTCATTATTGCTGTCCCTGTATCTCTACCCTTGCTTTCTCCCTTTCGTGGAAATGGCTCCATGTAAAAGAGGGTCCCCATTGACACATGCTCTGGGAAGGACATTCAGCCCTTTCAGCCCTTAAAATAATGGGGATTGCCTGCCACTCTTTTCCATGCCTCAGCTCTCTACAACCTATTGTATTGGAGATTTAGAAGTCTCTGATCGATGTTTCTTGACCTGTTGTCTTCCTCCCCAATCCCACAGTCAGAAGTAGGACCGGGGAAGACCGTGGTTCTCCTCAGCAGGACTGGGCTATTTACAGCTAATTGGAAAAACATCTGTCACTGAGCATACTCCCCATAAATTGAAGTTAAACTTAAAAAAAAAAGCAAAAGCAAGACCCAAGACCGAGGAGCTGAGATAAATGACTTGGCCTAGTGCCTTCAGACACTCCAGAAGGCCCACCTGTTCTCAGAATAGTGCATAAGACAAGGCCGTGACTCCTTCCTTCCTCCTTCCTGCTCCCTTCTCCTTCCTTCCCTGGTCCTGCATCTCCTCCTCCACAGTGATGCTGCCATCTTTTTCTTCTACCTCTGGTTTCTACCACATAACTCTTCTCCTTCAGGGGTCTGTATTTATGTGCTTACTTGCTCTTTTTTATTTATTTTTTAGCTGGTTTCACTTTCTTCTCTCCCTGATTTACATACCTTCTCTTGGGTCCACCTTTTCTTTTTGTGCTTTATTATATTTCCTTCTTTTTCTTTTCCTTATCTTTTCTCCAGCTGTTTCCTACTCAGTCTTCCCTTCCATTCTTCCTTCCTTCCATGCATACCACAAATTATTTCTTCAGCAGCTACCATGTCCCTAAGTTTCTGTAACCACCATGGATTAAAAACTAAGTTAAAAAAAAATTAGAATTCCTTCCCTGTGTGGAGCTTGTTCCGTATCTAAATGTAAAGGTATCAGTGGTGGCAAATACTAAGGAGAAAATATGCAGCAAAAAAAAAAAAAAAAAAAAAAAAAAAAAAAACCGAGAAAGGGCCTTTTGTGCTGGGTCACAGACAGGTGGCATTGTCCTTGGAATTCCATTGTTAGCAATACACATGACTTTATCAGTGTCATCCATTTGTCTTGCTGCTGATTATCATCTTTCACCAAAAATAGTTGACTTGACCATAGCAAAGCCACCATTCCCACCAAGGGATTTTAGAGACTTACGCGTAGTTTCTCAGATACTGTAGTTTCTTAAGAAGCCAGTGACCCACTTTTGGTCTTTCTCATTCCTAGTAAAGGAATTGAAAAGCCCTCATGCAGCATTCACCATATTAACTGGGGAAAAAGGCATAGGTCAAAGGTAAGCCAAGGGAGGTCTCAACGCTATCCAGGATGATGCCAGAACAACAGAGCAGTATATTAGGAGCTTCTGGTAGTGGGTTCCCCAAGTTCCATTCCCCAGAACCCACATAAAAGATGGTGAAATTATGAGCATTTGTAATTGTGGTGGCTGCAGGATAGGAAGGAGGCAGAGATAGGAGAATCCTTGGACGCTCACAGGCCAACTAACTGGATCTTTGCAGCAGAAAAACAACAGGTGGAAGATAAAGACTGACACCTAGGTTGTCCTTTGACCTCCATCGGTGAACCATGGCATGTGTGTGCCCACATTCACGTGCATCAATACACACGCACACGTCATAAGTAGTGATTCTGTTTCTTTTTCCCTTGCCTTCCTTTTGCATGTAGGATGATAAAATGACTCCTGCCCAGGGCCCATGTAGCTTCACGTCACCTCTCACCAAGGTTCCCTTTGTGCCACCCAAGCCTCTTTCCCGCACTCAGGTCTCTGTCCTGCCAGAATCTACACACACTTTCTCCCCTGGCACACTCTCCTCTGCTCTGAGTCCTACAACTGCCTCTGGCATCGCCATTCAAATGGCGTCTTCTGCAAAGCTATCCCACACTTTAGTTACTTTGTTTCATTGCAAAGCTATCCCACACCTTAGTTACTTTGTTTCATTGCAAAGCTACCTCATACCTTAGTTACTGTTTCATTGCAAAGCTACCCCACACCTTAGTTACTTTGTTTCATTGCAAAGCTACCGCATACCTTAGTTACTGTTTCATTGCCAAGTTATCCCACACCTTAGTTACTTTCCTTGTTTCATTCCATATCCAATTCCATCCTCTTCCAGCTCTATAGATTTCATTGCTATCACATTTTGACATCTACTTGTATGGTCTCCGGGGAAGTTTGTGTTCTCTGTGGACTTGAAATCTTCATGAGGATAGGTATGCCATGTCCAGCTTTCTACTCCCAGCACCAAACAGAAGGACAGGCAGGGTTACAGGAGATGACACATGACAATTTTTGGATGAATGATGAGGAAATGAGTGAAAAAGGGGGCACAGGGTCGGGGTGATTATGAGTGTAAGGACGGTTGTTATTTTTCTGCTTGTGCCTCTTGTCTTCACAAATTCCATCCCTAGCTACTGTAAGAAAGTCTTCTCTTCCTTTCTGTTTCCTGCTCTGATGAATGGAACGGGGGCCCTTAGTCTATTCCATTCTACCTTACAAGATCAGATGCTAGGCATTGAGGTAAGACTCAAGTCTTGATGCTGAAAGTCTAGGTGTTCTGGGGATTTTTGAGCATGGTTGGGACACAAACCATTCTGGAGGGATGTCATGAGACTAGAAGTTTCCAAGGCAGAGCATTGTCTACCTGGGCTGATACTTGAGATGTGGAATGAAGTGTGACAGCAGGGACAGTGTGTAGAACAGGCTAACACACACACACACACACACACACACACACACACACACACACACACACCACTCTTTCTGGAAAATGAAACAGAAATGGTGCTAGACTCAGCCAGAGCATAAGTCCTGATCTCTACTCATCCCTTCTTGTCAAGACTTAAATGGCCTATTAACCTCTGGGAACTTTCCTTTGTGTAAAATCAAGCTGTTAACACTGCCCTCATGGAGTAATAAAGTCTTACAGAAAGAAAGTTATGAGACTCAGTGATAGTCAGTAAAGATGTGTCCTTCCTTTCCTATCTCTCCTTCCCTTTGAAACATTCTGTGCTCCAAACTAAATCAGCTAGAATAATCTGGTATCTTTCTAGTAGAATCTATGGCAAAAGAGATTTTGGGGATTTGTTTTAGGGTCTTTATATGACTGCTTCGGAAAAGGACAGATAGAACCTCCCCAAAAGACACAAGAATGAAGTCGGAAATATAGTGTGAGAAGACGAGAGACTGAGAGGCCAATGCATGTGCATCTGGTGGCATTTCCTAAATGAACAATTGGCAATACTTTTCTGTAAGTGGGTAATTAGCAAGCATTTTCAGCTCTGCAGGCCACACAGTCTGTTGGAAGTACTCAATTTCTATTGTGCCACAAGGAATACCATAGACAGTGCATAAATGAACACATGTAAATAAATGTGCTCCAATAAAACTTCATTTGCCATGACCCTGCTGATCCAGACTTCACCCACAGGCCATAGCTCACTGATTCCTGCCACAAACTTTCTATATCCAAGAGGTAGCTTCACCTTTGTATCCGATCCAGGGAGCATGTGTGAAATTTCACAGTGCTTGGTGCAGTGATTCTGACCTCATATTATATGTGATCGTGCAGCCTAAAGGGTCTATTTGACTAGCAAACAATTCTGTGTTTAGTCAAGTAAATAGAAATTCGAGATAACGCTTGTTCCCAGCTTTGCCAGTTCTGATGGTATTCTACAGAATTAGTTAATGAGGTAGCTGATATGGTAAGCTGCTGCTGGCAGGATTTCTTGGTATTAGCAAGAACTGCTACAGCCTATAACAAAAATACCGGGCAGCAGATGTGTGCTGTACCTCACCACTGACTAACTTAGTGAATAATGTCAAGCCCATACCATCTTAATGTCTCATTTCTGTTTTCAGTAATGCAGGGATATTGATGCCTGGTCATTTGAAATAACCATTGTTATTGAATATGATACTGGGAAGTATGGGCTTAGACCCTGAATCCCATTATCAGCATAGCTACGGTATCCCTAAGGTTTATGGATGCAACTCATACAGGGAGTGATACTGATCAGGATAAGCTAACACATTAGTGACAGTCTAGATGAGAAGTTCAGATAGTACATTAGTCCTCAACTGCAAGGCTGAGCAGGAAACAGAGCATACCTGACTGCTGGATTGTCCCTCAAGACGAGGACCCAATACGAATCTTCCAGCCTAACTCTGTGCTATGCTGTGTGGCCTTATGCAAATCTCTCTGCCTTTTGGGGACCATGCTCTTGTCTGTTGGTTACCCAGCCATTTCTAGAGATCTGGGGGTTCTGATTTCCTATCTCCAGTCCTTCTTCTAAACTTTGGTGATTAATTCAGGAAAGAGTACATGTATCTAGCTTTGCTTTTCTTCATTGGTAATGGAGTTGCTTGCTTTAACTTGAAAATTCTTAAGTGGAATTTACTCTAACACAAAGAACTTTTTTTAAACTTTATTTATTCTATATCTATAGATAGATAGATAGATAGATAGATAGATAGATAGATAGATAGATAGATAGATAGATAGATGGCTATGTATCTGAGGGCACTTTATGTCTCTGTGGAGGACCAAAGGTGACTTTGGAAATCATTATGGATTGTTTTTACCTCCTTTCTGCTTTGCTCTGGGATTTCTCAGGTTCCACCCACTGAGGTTGAAAATGCAGGCTTGCTGCTGTTACAGCCTGGTGTTTTTCACATGGGACCTGAGATCATAACTCAAGACCTTCAGCTTGTGAGGCAGAAACTTAATCCCTGAGCCATCTTTCCAGCCCCACTAAGAACTTTTTGAACTGTAAGCAACACTTTAAAGTATATGGATATGTCTTTTTTCTTCTTTATGATTTGTACATTTACATATTTACACATACATTTTTACATGCATGCACACACACATTTAATCATGGTTTAGAAGTAAAGGGACAGGGAAGAAAAAGTTCATGTTCAAGCCATATATTCAGACAAGCCCTTTGGGAATTGATTGAAAGTATAAGAGCCCTTCTGCAATCTAAGGATGGAACAGACACCAACAGAGATGGAACATGATGAGTGTCAATAGAATGAGACTGCAGGTGCCTGGTATTCTAGGAATACAGGAGGAGAGAGATACCAGAACTGGATGGAAGTCAAGTCCATGGATCTAGGGATGGTGAAAGGTTAAGGGGAAAGATGATGTCTTGAAAATTGATTAAGGTAAAACTCTCTCTGTCCATCATCTGTCACTTCTTAGCAAGTCATATGACATATTCAACCTAAAGACTATCCAAATATACTTTACCATATACCCACAAAAACCCACAGAAACCCAGGTTAGAGAAGGGAAGCATTTGCCCTAAGGTGAAAAATGTCATCCTTAAATGTCCAAAGCAAGTGAAATGTTAATTAGGCAAAAGATACACAGCTGTTCTCAGCACTCGTCCTTACAATATTCCTACAAGTTCGAAATTATTTCCGGACTCATCCACTCAGAAAACAGCATTGCTTCTAGGTGTGCATAGACTTCACAATCAGCAGGTGGAGGTTTAAATCCTGCTCTGTCTGTTTTCCAGCTGTGTGACCTAAGGCCAGATTCTTCCCTTCTCTGACCTCAGCTTCTCATGGTTAAAGGACACTACACCTCATGGTTCTCTCAAGCTGCTGTGTGGATTAAATGAAATGATATATATAAAAGAAATGCTTCACTGTGGATGCCTGTCTCGTGATTAGCCAATCAGCAGCTAGCTGACCGCGGCAGAGCGGTCAATGCCTGAGCTCTACACAGCTCATGGCCACTTTCCAATGCACTGGTCTACAAACTGGACTTTTTTCCTAGAGGAGAATTAAAGAAGACATTTTTCAGTGTGATGATGTATTTAGTAGCTTTGCCCTCTTGGGGACTTTGCAATACAATTTCACCCCTCTCTGTCCTTTGCTTTTTTTTTTTTTTTTTTTTTTTTGCCTAAAAACAGCTTTTTCTACATGCACAGCCTTCTGCCAGACTGCAGCTACACTCCAGGACCTGCTACTCAGGAAAAAGTAAACACTGTAGAAGCATCGATCTATACTTAATCAGTCTCCAAAGTCTTTGCAGCCAGAACGACCTGGAAGGGATGGCCAAGCCCTGGAGGGCAGGGGATGGAATCAGACATGGAGTGGGGGAGAGAAGGGGAGTTGTTAGCATGCTTCTCCAAACCCAACAGGGAAAATGTAAATGGAGGCTCCCAGGCAAAGAGGCAGCTGGAGCCCCATGGGTATAACCAGCAGCTTCTTCATGTGTCCTAGAGTGTGGAGGTGTCTATAGGGAAGGTACAAGCAAGTTAGAAGTAGACTGAAAGCTCTGGTAGAGTGAGCTTCCAGGACAGAAGGGAAGGAGAGCCAACCAAGAAACGAAGCAGTTCTCAAAGGTTATCTAAGACTTAGATTCTAACATTGGGTATTGTTTCACATAGTTAGGAGACTTTAAACAAGGCATTGAGCCTCTGCTTCTTATCTGTCATGCATCCAAGCAGAGCTTAATACTCCCTACATTCTTGACAATACCACTTTGGGAGCCCGGGACAGAAATGACAACACTGAGAATGGAGGAGGAAAGAAGTAGGCAGTTTATATTTTGATAAATGAACTCTCTCTGCACTGTCCTATGCCTTTAAATGCATTATCTCATGTGATTCTCAGTAATGTCATGCTACAGCAGAGGGAACAAAAAACTGAAGCTTTAGGACATATGGGCGACTTGAATGTGACCACAGGCTAGCATTGCAATCTGATCTGACTATGCTAAGAATGAACAAAATATGTTAAAGGAAGCACATTAGTACAGGGTGGGAGAAGGCTTGCCTAGTATATGCAGGCCTGGGTTCAAGCCCTAGCACTCCATAAAGTAGACATGATGGCACATACCCATAGTCCTGACATTTGGTAGGCAGAGCAGGAGGATCAAAAGCTCAAGGTTATCCTCACCAAAGTTCCAAACCAGCACGGGATACAAGAGACCTTGTGCCAAAAGAAAAAAAAATAGTAAGTGCTTATTACAGGTTTGATAATAGATATTTGCTCTGAAGAGAGAAAATAGTCCACATCTGTACTGCTTCAGGAAGCCCAGTAAGATTCTAAATGTTCTCATATAAGCTCTGCAACCCCTTCAGTCATAGGGTAAGCCAAGGTGTGTATGAGTGAGTGGGAGGCTGGAATCAGGAATATGAAAGGTCAAAACCAGCTACAGCCAGCACTGAGATGTTCCTTCTCTCAGAAGGACAAATGACAGCATATGTGTCATTTCATTGCCACAACCAGGTTACAATTCCAGGTTACAGTTCATCACAGCAAGGAAATCACAGTAGCAGGAGCAAGAAACAGCATCACATCCCGACAGGGCAGGAAGTAGCCAAAGCAAGTATTCTTGCGTACTTTGTGTTCTCATCTTGATACAGTTCACGTCTTTATACACATCACCTTCCTCTACTAGGGATTTGTGCCACCCACAATGAGAAGGTCTTCCCACTTCTGTTAATGCAACCAAGACCATCTCCAGACACACATCTTCCAAGTGTCGAGTTGACAACTGAGTTGAATAGCCCACACAGCTAGCATTCACGGGACCAAACCCCTCATGGCAATATGAACATGAGGGTCCTGATGTTTGATCTAGTGGGAAAAAGCATAGTGAAGGGAACTTTCTAGACCTTTCTAGAGCCAGTTGAGCCCAACCTGTGGGATGAAATCATAATCATCCCTTCCCAGCTCTACCAGGAGTGATGTATTAGTAGCTTACAGCCACTTATCCTGGATGTATTTGTACCACAGGAAGAGGTAAACACTTTTTTTTTTGAACAACTTTTCTAATAAGATTAAATAAAATCCTAATTGCAAATATTTGCTGAAAGGTACACATACATACTTTTTTCTAAAAGGTTTGTAGACATAGTGCCAGATTTCAGAAAGTGAATTTTTAGTTATAGATAAAGCACTTCAGGATGGAGAGGGATTAACAATGTAGCACCTTTAATCAGATAACTTTGTGATTTTTTTCTTTGTTTACCTCTGTGTGTGTGTGTGTGTGTGTGTGTGTGTGTGTGTTGTGCAGAGATCCAAGGTGACTTTGGGAGTTATCCTGGATTGTTCTGCCTTCTTATTGCTTTGCTCTGGGATTTCCCAGAATTTGCCTTCTAGGGCCTTCTGCCATTTCTGCCCAATACATATTTTTAAAATATTTTATTTATTTAATGTGTGTGTGTGTGTGTGTGTGTGTGTGTGTGCGTGTGTGTGCGTGTGCGTGCGCTATGTATTCCAAAGCATTGGGTGTCTCTGTGGAGGACCAAGGATGACTTTGAAAATTGTCCTGGATTGCTTCTACCTCTTTTTCGCTTTGCTCTAGGATTTCCCAGGCTCTGCTCACTAGGGTCAGAAGTGCAGGCCACCACCATTTCCACCTGGCGTTTTTACTTAGGACTTGGGAGCTAAACTCAGGACCTTCTGCTTGCAAGGCAGCGTCTTAACCCCTGAGCCATCTTTCCAGTCCTCTGCCCAGTATTTTTATGTAAGATCTGGGTTCTCAGCTTAGGGCTTTTTGCTTGTGAGTGAGGCAAAGGCTTAACTCCTGAGCCATCTCTCTAGCCTAAATATATATTTTGATACCTACCTTTGTTTGTAGTATCTCGTTGATTTTCTGTGCCTGAGGTATCGTAAGATGCAGTTTTGTTTCCTGTCCTCTGTTCATCCCTTCCCTCAGCAGTGCCTCATAGCTTCATGCAAGTGGTAGGCATGCACTGGATGAAGATAGCAGAGGGGAACCCCTAAATATAACCCAAACTTAGATAAACATCTAAATGGCATATTTAACCCCTCTCTGCCAGGGAACCAGTTGTTAAGCAATTACAAGCACAGCAATGGGGAGAACTATCAGTAAGAAGTGAGAAGTTAGGATCTGGCTTGAAAAAGCCCAAGAAATGCAGACTGTCTGCTGGAGGATATGGTAGGCAGTGAGACATAGCAGTGTATTGAGTCAAAGGCCTCAGACAGAGGGAGCGCTTCCCACAAATAGAGGTTAGGGTAGCTGGAGAAGCTGGAGAGTTGTAGGCCTTACACCTTCATGATTTTCTAGGGGAGGGTGTTCTAAATTCTAGAACCTGCACCAGGTCAAGAGCTTAATAGCAGGTGGGAGTCCCCTCAGCTATGTGGAAAGGCTTTCAGAGTTAGGCAGCTCCCAAGTCTCAGTGAACCTCAGCAAGTTTTATAAAACCATCAGATGGGACACCTGAGCAAGGAGTGTGCCAGGTGTGCAACATCCTTCCTCGAATCTCATCGTCAGACAGGGCGAAAAGCCATCATTTCACAGCACATCCTGGACACAATCTGCACAGCGTTGGTCTCTTGCCAATTGTACCTTCCTTTTCCTAAGCCGTGAATTTGAACAGCCGTCAAAAGAGGAAGAACAAGGAAGCTCTATGGAGTGCCATTGTATGTCAGAACCATTGCAAGGCCACACATCATGCTATATAAACAGCTGTGTTCCTTGTTTTCATATTTAAATGACCGAAGCTGCCACCAGGCAGGGGAACATCTCCAAGGTCACAGAACCAACAGTTGCCAGACCCAGACTTGAGGCATATTGGCTCTAATCAGTTCCAAGCTAATGTCCCCGCATCTCAAATTGTCTTAGGAGAATTTTGTACACTTCTTCCCCCCTTCCCTCAGATCATGGCTATTGCCCTGGGGCTTAGGTGTTTATGATATGCAGTCAGTTAACAGGTTACTCTAGAGGCTTCTAGCTGGACACGTGGGGCTTTCCAGAAAGATTTCTATTTCCCTCTTGGAGAGATGAGACTAAGAATTTGGGCTCTTCTGATAGAAGGGATAAAACTACGCAGAAACCTAGCTTTGATCTACTCCTGCATTTGGTCCTGTTTAGGGAAGAAAAAAAGAGAAAATTATGCATTCAGAAATTGTTATGGGCTTAGGAAGGAGGTTTCTGATGTCTCTCTGTTTTTTTCTTCCCTCAGACTTCAGAGGAAATAGACTGGCTTTATTTCTCTTAAAGGTCCCTTCTAGACTTCCTGTACTCGAAACTGCAGAAGCACCGTGCAGCCTCAACAAGCAATTGTTCCTTGAAAGCAAGGAGAAAGTCAGCCAACTTCAAACACTGCTTTCCAAGGCCTGCAGGTCCCTGAAATATTGCTTTAACTGTTCTCAGTTCTCCGATTCCCTTGCAATGCCAGTTCTCTGCAGCACCTGACAGGCCCTGCATGTGAGGGTGGGAGATGGCTGTCAGGAATCAAATGGGAGACCAAAGGCGATAAAGCAAACATGTCGTGTTTAGTTGCTTACACTAGCGAGAGGGAATAATCAGTCTCTCTAGCTTTCTTGCTTTTCAACTAAGCTCAGCAGAATTGTTCCCTCCTTTTCCTTAGCGTAAGAGATTGTGACTCTCTGCTTTCATATACAGGTGAGAACACTGTCATCCTTATACTTACCAAGTCCTATGGGATGGTCAGGATTGTTTGGTCCTTCAAAACCCTTCTCCAGAGAAGGCGACCAAGTGCAAGCCAGGAGGATTCACCCACTGCATGTTAAGAGCTAGCCTGTGAGGCTTACATACATGACCTTACCCTGCCCTTCTTCAGTACAGATTCTTAGTGTGGGTAATTTAAGTTGGCAGGTCTTAATTTCTTCCTCCCAGAAATGAAGGTGTAGAGGGTCTGAGGAGGTCTCAGTTGGTGCTTGCTGGCTAAGCATGAGGACCTGAATTTGGATTCCCAGAATACAGGATAAAGTCAGGGTGTGGATTTACTTGTTTGTCATCTCAACGCTGGGAAGGAAGGAAGACACAGAAGGATCCTTGGGCTTAGTGGTCAGATGATCTAACTGAATCCAAGATCTCAGTCAGAGCCCTTGTCTCAAAAAATAAGGGGAATGATTGAGGTAGACATTCAGTTGACTTCTGGCTTCGATGTGCATATCACACATGCATGTCACAAACACACCACAAATGGAACACACATATATTACATATACTTCGGCATATGTAACACATGGAGATGTGTGAAATATACACAAAGCACATATACTTATGACATACACAAAAATGTACACAACAGACACACAAAACAGAGACACATACATGAATACACACATTATGTATCCACTTGCACACATGACTCACATACAACATATACAATCTACTTGCACACACAAAACACACACATACAGCACAAATGACTCACACAGACATACACACAAAATGCACACATACAACCCACACGATATGGTTGTCCTTATAATATGGTTTGTAGTCATTCCAAGAGAAAAAGAGGAGAAGAGTAAATCACAAAGAAACATCTCATGTGAGGAATTTCTTGGACAAAAAGAAAGATAGACTTTACAAAACTGAAAGAGTATATTGAGATGTATGTTTGAAGTATGAACATTATTGATGCTTATATTTGAAGTCAAATGGAAAATGGCCAACTCCTTAAATGTTGGCAGAAAGAACTAGAATTTAATCTGCATGACTTGGGATTTTCAGGAAGAAATGTAGAGCTGAGGAATCCATTATTTAGGAATATCAAACATTTTGTAGGATTGCAAACCTCAATGGAGGAGAGATTAAAGCCATGAAAAATGGACAGGAGATAATTTAGGTAATAGAGAACCATGGTGATTATGGGATGGATGGAGTTCAGCAATATTGTAAAGCTACAAGGAGTAGAACTGAGTGACTGATCTGGTAAGTCATTGAAGAATGTTGATAAACACTAGTTTCTGACATTGGAGCTTGGGAGGAATCTCTCATTATTAAAGAGAGAAAGAGGAGGTCTGCATTAATAAAAGGATAGCCTGAAAAGGATAGCATCTGGGACCTTTGCCAACCAATCAGAGCTCAAGTGGCAGTTGCTAACAGGTAGAGCATTAGCAATCCGGTGGTATGTTAGTGTCCCATGCCAAATATTTAATTACCTAAATGTTAGCAATCTTTAAACAATGTATATTTATAATTTGTAGGCTCTGTAAATTAGAAATATGGCAGGGTTATAACTAGGATCTCTGCTCAAGGTCTCATAAATAGATGACTAGTGGTGGTTTCAATTTTATGAGATACACAGGGACTTCTTCCAAGTTCATGGAGTTGTTGGCAAATATATTCATTTCCTTGTAGCTATAGGAGCACTGTGTCTGTTTTCTGAATTTTCCAAGGCCATTCTCAAGCTTTTGTCATATGGTCTCCTTCATAGCCAACTTCTAAGTATTTGAAGATCAGCAAGAGAGTCTCACACATTGAGCTCCCAGGGCTCATCTGAACTGGCCAGGCCTATCCAGGATCAACTCCTTTGTAGTGAATTCAGAGTCAGTTGATTCAAGGTGCATCTGAGAAGTCCTAGCAATTCTGTTAAGATAACCTAGGCATGGAATAAAAATAATCCAAGCTCCTTAAAAGAGAGGGGGAAATAGAATATGTGCAGAGGCTGGAGTCTTGGAGACAATTTTAGGTCTCTGCTGGGTTTTTTTGTTTTTTGTTTTTTTTTTATTATTTATTCAACTGTATGTGTATGCATGTGTGCGCGTGTGTGTATGTATGTATGTGTGTATGTATGTATGTATGTGTGTGTATGTATGTATGTGTGTGTAGAACCACGGACGAATTCGGGAACCACCATGGACGCCTCCACCTCCTTCTTGTTTACTCTGCCCTGGGATTCACAGGCTCCGCCCTATCAGGACCGGAAATGCAGGCCGCCCCTGCTTCTGCCTGGCGTTTATACGTGGGGTCTAGGATCCGAACTCAGGACCTTCCTCCTGCAAGGCAGAGGCTTAACCCCTGAGCCACCTCTCCAGCCCCAGGTCTCTGCTGTTTAATGGGATGTAAACAGCAGTGTAAGAGTAGGAGACTGTCCTAGTAGAGGGCACAGATAGGAATGAAAGAAGCGAGGGTGTATTCCTCAGCGATGGGTCAGAATTGGATCAAACCAAGGAGTGATCCATGTGGTGTGTTCAAGCCCAGGGAAATATGATACCTGGGATACATGATGCCACACACTCCATATATGTAACAATACAGTCACTTAGTTGGACCCATAGTTTGACTGGTGAAGGCTTTCCTTATGCCTCACATTTAGCAAATCTGATAGCTTATCACTTTTTTCAAATTATATGGGACTTTAAGCCATGGGAAATCAACTCTGGCTACAGCACTATAGCAATTAGCCTGTATGTTGCTGATAAAATCATGACAAAACTGCTTAAGGAACAAGAGGTTTATTCTCTTATGATAGTTTGGTTATAGTTCTTAAGCCAGCTTGGAAGGAGAGCCCACTGCAACCACAAAGGCCGAGGAAATTTGTCACACCATATCCACATAATGGCTGAGAAATGGACAAATCTTATTTGCCAGACCAGGATATCCAGCTAAGTATAGACAGGATATCCCTTTCTGAAACAGTTGCCTCCATTTTATTCACCTGCCCAGGGACTAGTCCCATTCATCATGACTTGGACCTTCCCCATCCCTAGACATTCTCCTGAAGGTTTCACTAGTAACTCAGCTACTAATTCTCTACAAATGTGCCCAGAACTCAAAGCCTCAACCATTAAGTTGACACCTCTACCTAACTCTGACAAGCACTAAAATGCCCAAGAACCTGGAACAAAATACTTGCCTGCTATGTCCGTAAAGTAGGATGTGCTGTTTGGACAAATTACATCTGAGGTGTGTCTGAGCTGTGGAATTCTTTGCATGTGTGTATTTGCACCAGGTGTAAATTCCAGGAACATGCTCATCTTCTGCAGTGTCAGGGATGAGTAAGCCATGACTCCAACCTTCAAGAAGCTCCTTCCTAGGGCTGGAGAGGTGGCTCAGGGGTTAAGCCTCTGCCTTGCAGGTGGAAGGTCCTGAGTTCGGATCCTAGACCCCACGTATAGACGCCAGGTGGAAGCGGGGGTGTCCTGCGTTTCTGATCCTGGTAGGGCGGAGCCTGTGAATCCCGGGGCAGAGTAAAAAAGGAGGTGGAGGCAGTCCATGGTGGTTCCTGAATTCGTCCTGTGGTTCTACACACACACACATACGTGCACACACGTGCACACACACATACACGCACTATTGAATAAATAATACTAAAACAAAGAAGCTCCTTCGTGTGCTTCTGACAGAGGAGGAGGCAAGGACCACTGAAACCTCCATTCCTATACCCAGGGCATCAATGTAATTAAGGTATTTCAATCCCATTCATGACTTTATGTTCACTGATGCTACCATTTTTGCACACCAGTGTAAAAACAATATAAGACTACAGCTAAAAGAAAATGGGGAAAATGTAAATAAGGAATAGAAATCTGGATCAATGTTATTTTATTACTCTTTTGCCTACTCATACAAGCTCAATAGGTACTCCCCTTTTTTTCCCTCCCTCCTCCTTTCCCCTGTTGTCCCCCATTGCATTCTCTCCCTTTCTCATTCCCCTCCCTCTCACCCCTTTTCCTTCCCTCCTCCTCTCTTGGTGCTTCCTGCTTTCTCCCTTCCATCTTCCAGAGTGTCTGTTTATGTGGGCACTGTATTTCCCTCTGAGTCCACACTAGTGAGGGTTCAGGATTCAATGGTATAGCTTGGGTCCCCTTCTTGGGCTTCCCGCTAGTTTGTGAACTCTATTATGACTATTTTACTCCATTTCCTACTGCCTGAAGCCTTCTACCCTGTGATCCCTACTACACTTTGGGGAGTTGTTGACATGTCAGCCATTGTGCACGTCAGGCAAAGTCCAATCACATTGTGGCTATATCCTGGTTACTGCAGCCCTGACTTGTGTGGAGTATCTTGCATTTCGTTGGTCCTCCCCATCTTTAGGCTCTTACAATCTTGATACCCCCTCTTCCACAAGGTTCCCTGAGTTTTAGGATGGGGAGAGATTTGGCTGATCTGGTTCCAGGTGAATATTGTAGGGTATTTGGTTTTCTGAATTATAGACCAAAGTTCTTATGTCTTTCTTGTCCTTATTGCCATCTGTCTGTTTCCTAACATCAGAATTATAATTAACACCCACATTTGCACCCTTATAATAACACCATATTTTCCCAAAACACTACACATTTTTCATGATCATCATCCTTGTAACCTTAATCTCTCATATTGAAACAAATAGAAGACCAAATGTCTAACAGTAGAAGAATGACTGAGCAAAGTACGATGCACTGGCCTGTGAGAAAACTGTACAATTAAATAATTGGAATGAAGGGTTGAATATATAAAACACAATGATTACTTTTGAGAACAAACAGAAAAATTCATTTAAAAAAGAATTATGTGGGTGAGTTGCAATATGTTATTCATGGTTGTATTTATTTATCCTTTTCTTGGTTATTTGTATCTTGTCTGTTTCCAAAAGGACTTCAAGGCTGCAGGAGCTCGAAGCTAGAATTTCTGGAGGTGACTCAGAGAGCAGCATTTAATTCATGATCATTAGAGCTAAACATGCCTAGTGAAGAGTCCTGGTTGGGAAGAATTAAGGGAGATGATTGTTGTAACTCACCAATCCATACTTTCCTCAGTCTGGCTTCCCCTGTAGGTATTTATTCTGACAGTGGTTCTGAGGTGGAAATGACATCTTTTCACCCAATCACTTAGCGTGATTCCAGGAAGATAGTAAATGACAAACTGATAGTATCTAATCATGTATTTTTGCATGTGTGTGTATGTGTGTATGTGTGTGTATGTGTGTGTACCAGAGGTCACTAGAGTGTGTATGTCTATGGAGGTCCAAGGGTGACATTGGGAGTCATCTTAGGTTGCTCTACATTGTTATTTCCTTATTAATTTGCTCTTAGATTTTTCCAGGTTC
Organism: Typhlomys cinereus; assembly: GCA_023101885.1. Lineage (NCBI taxonomy): Eukaryota > Metazoa > Chordata > Mammalia > Rodentia > Platacanthomyidae > Typhlomys > Typhlomys cinereus. Next base: position 2,480,594 of record JALPQD010000130.1, on the reverse strand, counting down.
CACCTTTCAGGATCAGAATTACAGGACACCTCTGTTTCTGTCCAACATTTTTATATGGTATCTGAGGATCTGAACTCATGTCCTTTTGCTTGGAAGGCAAAGGGTTGAACCCCAGATCCATCTCTTCAGTCTGTGGCCCCTAAGCACAACTCTATTTATACTTTGTAATTTTTTGTTATGTGTGTACACATGCTCACATGTGTACATGCATGCACTGTGTCTGTGTGTGTAAGAGAGAGAAAGAGAGAGAGTACCAAGGGTGACTTCAGGAATCATCCTGGATTGCTTCTAATCTTCTTTTCAGCTTCTATCTTCTTTTCACTATGCTCTGGGTTTCCCAGGCTCCACCCACCAGGGCCAGAAATACAGCCACCACCATTTCCACTTGACGTTTTTATTTGGGACCTGGGAGTCAAACTCAGGACCTTCTGCTTGTGAGGCAGAATCGTAACACATGAGTCTGTCTCTCCAGCCCTTGATTCTATCTTTAAATTAATTCAAATTCCTGAAAAATATTGTTTTGAGCCTTATTTTATTATTCATCAAAATCTTTGCATGTCTGGTAGTGTTATACCCAGAGGCACGAGCATATGTCACCTTTACCTAATTGGGAAAACATCAGAAAGTATAAAAGGGAAAATTGAGCCAGAAATGAGTACCTAGGTGGTAGGGTCCTCATTCACAAGACCAATTCTGTATTTTGTCTATAACCATGAGTTTGAGAAAAGGACACATTTCTTCTTCAGCACAGTTCCCAAACTTGCTTACCTAGTAAAGATGCATGGATTTTTTTAAAAGTCTATTTGGCAACTTTAATGTAGAGTTAAAATTCTAGAATGTAGTGGAACCTGGAACCATTCACATTTCATGTACCCCTCTCTAGTGGCAGCTATGATTGAGAATCGCTGACTTAGGGCACTATCTTGAAGATGAGTGTTTTGGTTTCTTTTCCTGTTGCTGTGCTAAAATAAAATGATGCAAGCAACTTAAGGAAGAGAGGATTTATTTGGACTCCTGTCTTGGGATGTGACCCATCATAGTAAGGACTTCAAAGTTGCAGGAGCTCGAAGCAATAGGTCACATTGCATCTGTAGTCAGGAAGCTCAAAGCACCACATGCTTGAGCTCAGCTGTTTCTCCTTTTCGTACAGTCTGGGGGTTTCAGGTCAGGTTATGGTGCCACAGTAGACAGGTCTTTTCATCTCAATGAATCTAATCAAAATAGTCTCCTCCTGACATTCCCAGTGTCCCATCTCCTTGGTGGTGTTAGATTTCATGAAGCTGACAATTAAGAAAAACCATCACAATGAATATGATGAGAAATCTCTTCACTTGAGGCATTTTTCAGTTATAGAGAACACAAGAAATGATGGTGAACTTGCATCTATCTATTTCCATGGCTTCAGATTCTTTCTCCTAAGGCTGATGTTAATCCAGCAATGCCTTCTATCCTATTCTGCTTCTAATTGGGAGTCACCTTTACTTTTTTCACCAAAGTAGCATCATCTAGTGTGTGTCACATGTTCGTGGCAGATAAAATGTGGAGTGAGGGTCGTAGGATGTGCTGAGTCTATAATTCAAGAATACCCCCTCCCACCCTAGGAGAAAATCACTAGAACCACTACATGAAGTAATATTGGTGAAGAACTTGAAGCAGAGAAAACAGATACTCTCTGGAACTCTAAGCCAGAGAGGAGATAAATCTCCTTTCTACCCTTAAGTTCTGTCTGAGTATTGTCTCACAGCAGCAGAAAGAACAGTAACTGGATCATTAAGCATCATTTAAGACCAAAGGGGTTTTAGTGCACAACATTCAGCAAAACTTACCTCACACCTTGGGGCATACAGAGAGGAGTGAAGCAAGATTTCTCTCCTTATAGGATTCACTGGCTGATGAAGGATGGGGGACATCACATGGGCATTTTCATTGAATATGTGAAAAGAACAGAGGCAGAAGGTGACAGGAAATCCTGTTTGCATCAAAGAACAACTTCTGAAGTGGGCACGACGGAGTGGAGACTCTCTGCAAAGAACAAGAGTGTGCAGCTTGTAGAGAGGAAAAATGTTCTAGAGTGGCCTGAGTGGGCTACAGCAGAAAGCGTGGCACATTATAGAACTGCAAGATACATCCTGGTGCTGGAGGGAGGAAACACATGTAGGATTTTTTGTTCATTTTGTTGGCTATAAAGGTTGAGGGGATGAGAACAAGCGAATGATGCTGGCCTAAGGAAGGAGGATGCATTGTGATGATGAGGGGCCGAGAAAGAGTTTCAGCAGTCAAGCAATACTTTCAGGTCTCTTTGTTATGGGATCACCTTAGTGGATGCTGGAAGGAGTAGGCAAAGTTGGCATGAGGGCGGCCAGGTAGGAGGCTATTGTACCAATTTAGGGGGAAAAATGACATCACCTGGCCAAAGGGCCAGGCAGTAGAGATAGGATGAGGACATATTCTTCTTACAGGATGTCATCAGAAACCACGCCTAGTTACCTGCCTCATGTGGTCCAGCCTTATTGCCATGGCAACAACCTCTTTAACATCCTGGCCAGAGTGAGTGATAACACTCTTACTACATCTGTTTCCTGGAGATCTGCCTCTATTTTTTCCTTTCTTTTTTCTTCTTTTTTTTTTTCCTCCCCCTTTGATTGTATCAGATCCAGCCTCGCTGGGTAATTGAGTGTTTGAGAGTGAAAAATTATCTCAGCAGCTTGGCCCTTATCTTGACAGCGAAGCAGCACTTTTAATTTAATTTTGTTCAGAGACGCACGGGTAACAAATTTCACTAATCGCCTGGCTGTCGCCCTCCACATGGTAACGAGCCGTTTGTTACCAGGCCCAGCGTAAATACATGTGGGGGAGCAGGCAGGGGAGAGAGACAGGGGCTGGGGAGGGAAGACTGGGCAGCTGCAATCAATACAAGGAAGGCTTGTGCTCTGCCTTCATTGTGGATCAGAGATGGAAGGCCCGTAATGTAGCACAAAGAAGGATTTGGGACTTAGATCTAACTGGACTCCTACTCTAGTTTTGTCTCTTTCTATCTGGAAGAAACCTTGAGCAAGTGATTCAAACCTTTGGTTTTTATCTGTGACATTGGATGCTAACTCCCTCTAAAACCCTGGTTTGTTGTGAGAGCTAAACTGGAAACTATATAGTAAATGATCCATACCCCTAAGCATGATGCCATCATATAGTCTCAATATTGGTAAGAGAATCAAAGGAGAAGTCCTGCCCCACCTTCCTCCCATGATTACTTTCAGAAAAACACTACAAGGTTACTTTTCATATTCGATTTGCATCCATCCTTCTAGCGATGGGAAACTCTCTCACTGTCATTGTTTGAACGCGAGTGGTCCCTCGGAGGCTCCTGAGTTGGTACTTTTGGCTGATGTTAATGTTTGGGATGTGGTAACTGTAGAAGGCAGAATCTTGATGGAGGAAGTTATGTCATAATGAGTGGGTCCTAAGGTTGTGGTGGCTCCGCCCTACTTGCACTTGGCTCTTGCTCTCTCTTTCTCCATGATGAAAATGGTCACCTGAGCTGCTTTCAGCTTCTGCTACGTGCCATTCCTTCTCTGCCATGATGGACTGTATCTGCCCTCTGGAACTCTAAGCCAGAGAGGAGGTAAATCTCCTTTTCTCCCTTTAAGTTCTGTCTGGGTATTGTCTCACAGCAGCAGAAAGAAAAGTAACAGGATTGTTCACTTTTATCTTAACAAAGACATCATTATTTTTTATTGATAGTTAAAAAACTAAAATTTTAAAAGTTAGAAATGTTTGTTCTCTGACGGTTTTATAGATGAATACAATGAATGGAAGTCATTTTCACCCCATACTGTCCACCCATTGAAAACTTTCTTCCTCCCATCCAGTCGCCCTTCTACATTCATGTCATTTTATGTGTGGCCCATTGAGTTTTCTCAGGGTTCTCTGCGCGGCTCATTCACTCTTGAAGTAGCTGATAGCCCCAACTTGCAGGATTATCATGCTCGAAATACTTTTGCCTCTCGACTCTTTTCTAAGTTAGCTACACACTACCTTTTGGACCCTTTTCCCTAGTGAACTCTATGCCAGATTTGCATATTGAAATGATACGGAATTTTCCACACCCAGCTAAAGCAGTCTCATAAGAATATCAAGCTTAAAACTCCCTTATAAATCATCTCACATATTTCTGCATTTTATATGAGGGTCTGAGGGAGGAAGGGAGATTTTTCTTTTTATTTAACCATTAATAGTTGAGGAGTGTGGATTGAGTACTCCCAAGGTAGTGTGTGTGTGTGTGTGTGTATGTGTGTGTGTGTGTGTGTGTGTACACAAGAGGATACTGGCATAGACCCATGGAAGACTGTGACATCAGGAATTTACCTGGATTACTATACATCCTTAATGTCTGTGTTCTGAGATTCCCAGGTTCTACTTTCTTGGCCAGCAGCGCTGTGTCCTGCATTCTTACCTGGGATCTGGGGATCTGAACTTGGGTCCTTTTGCTTGTGAGGCAGAGCTTTAACCCCTGAGCTATCTCATTTTATCCTTATAATGTGATGTATGCTGATTTCATAAACAGGGAAACTGAGGCATAGACAGGGAAACAACTTGCCTAAAGTGCCATTTTACCAAGCATTTTAAGAGAGAGATTCTGGCTCATGTCAGACTGTAAAAGTTTTCAGGTTTTCTGTTATAATCCCCTGAAATTGTACAGCTGCATAACTGTAAAGATGGAGCTAGAAATAAAGGTCAGTGACATCTGGCTGCTTATATACTCAAAAAAATGTACATCACAGTAATTCTTCTCTAAAAGACACTTTGGTATTTCATGACACCCTCCATCTCTTCATAGTACATGGGCTTAGAATCAAGGGAAAACAATGAAAAAGAAAAAAAAAGTTCAGTCAATCCCTTCCCCCCAGCCTTCCCTTACAACCCCTTCCATCCACCCACCCCTGCCAGAGTCGAGTTGATGGATCCTTGGTTCTAGATTTATGAGCTTTCTTGGTGTCTCTCTCTTCTTCCATCTGAGAGAGCTTGACTCTTTCTTTCTCAGCTAATTAAAAACCCCAGCCTGGGCTGCCAGCCTTGCATCACAGGCTGCGGGGCAGAAGAGCTGATAAATCACTCCCTGGGGCTAGGGCAGGCTGGAGTTCTTGTCAGAAGGGCTACGCTCACCCCGTGCTCAGCAGGGAGCCTTGGTGACTGCTGCAAATGGACCGTGTCCACCCCAGCCTACCCGGAAGGAGCTTCTTTAGCAGGGGGGTAAGGCTGTTGGTGTAGCATGGCTCTGAAGTCAGCTCCTGAAAACATCTGTTACGTTGTATCGTTGCGTGAGATACTTGTGATGGTCCTCTCTTCCTCTCCAGTATAAATTCTCAACTCCTCAGCCTACTGTGGGTGAGGTGTAACAGCTTATCTAAAAGCCTGGCCTTTGTAAATGTTCAGGCTTGGAGAGATGTGGATTTGCTTCTTACTTACCGATGTGTGTTATTTAACTCCAATGTGTTCATATGCTTCTATGATGAAACAGAAATTAAAACTATGTATTCAGAAGGAGAAATACAGGTACATGCACATTGTATTAAGTCTCTCTGCAGGAGTAGAACAGATTGCATGGATATAAATTTAAAAGGATTTATTAGATTGGTCTACATGATGGACTGAGTGGTCTAAATGTTCACACTGGAGAGGCTGAGAACTGGTAGTTGCTAAGTCCACGAGGGTTCCAACCTCAGAGTTCCAACCTATCCCTGACAGTCTAAAGGGTTCCTGAACAGCCATTGGTCTTCATCCCATGTGGAAAGGCCAGAGAAGCTGTGAGCAAAGCATGGTGGTGGTGGCGGCAGCAGCAGCAGCAGCAGCAAGAGAGTCAGTGAACTTGGCAGGCAGTCATGAAGGCATGCAGGCCGAAGACTTGCCCTTGGATGTCTTCACATCTGGACTAATCCCCAAAGGTGCCGCCCACACATTTGTCTTCCCAGTTCACTACCTAATCAAGGAAAGCCCTCCCAGCTATCCCCATGGACTTGCCTCTTAGTTGATTCCAGATTCAGCTAAGTAGACATCCAAAATTAAGCATCACACATGTGTACATGCATAATGTATGCCTCTTTCTATACCTGTGGGATCCAGTTAGCATGGCCCTTAGCTTCCTGTAGCATCAATTTCTGTAAATAGCTGGAGTTATTCCCTCCCACACTGTTACCGTTTTGAGGGTTGCAATCTTTTGTGATGTCATCTTCCACCTCCCTCACTGAACATCTGATCCATGTGTTCATACTTGCTCAAACAGACACTGCTGTCTTCATCTCCTGGTGCTCTCAGGTTGTGCAATTAGCCCACAATGTCCTGGCTCTGTCTAGCAGAACCTGACAATTCTTCCAGAGCTGCTTGTAATAAACTTTCTAAACTTTTACTTCATTTTTCCAGACCAATGTCAACATGGCAGAATTTGATTTATACCTGTCTCTTTTTATCATAAAGTCCTTGTCTGTAACTAGGAATCTTGGCGAGTCCTGCAAGGCACCATTCCCCTTTTAGAGTAAGAGCCCAGCAGCAGACTCAGGTCTATGTTGCTGGTGGTGCCTGCAATCATGTTTCATTAAAAGTCAGTAATTAGAATATGAATACCATGGGCTGGAGAGATGGCTTAGGGGTTGAAATTCTGCCTCAGCAGAAAGTCCTGAGTTCAGATCCCAGGTCTGACTTAAAAACACCAGGCAGAAATGGCGGTGGCTTAAACATCTGGCCCTGGTGAGCAGAGCCTGGGAAATCCCAGAGCAAAGCAAATAAGAGGTAGAAGCAATTCAGGTTGATTTCTGAAGTCATCCTTTGTTCTTCACTGACACACACACACACAGACACACAGACACACACACACACACACACACACACACACACACATGTGCATACACACACACAAATTAATAAATAAATAATAAGCATACTACTATTACCTGATGGCTTCATTCTTGTATTATAAAGTTTGTCTCTGCCGCAACATCAAAATACTTTATTGCTCATCGGTTCTCCTGTTTCCACCAGGTGAGGACCAACACTAATGGCCATTGCTAAGTTTGCTAGAAGCAGTGAACTGTGGTCCTTCAGGGATAAGTGACTTTCTCAAGTCACAGACCTAACCTGGTCCTTTCAGTCCTTGGTTAACTAAGATGTACTTGCTTCCATTCCCACGTCACCTGGTGAAGTCTGTAAAGATCTCTCTAGCTCAGCATTATGTATCCGATCTCTGTTTCGCTGAAATGCTGTTAGGAGAGAAAAATTCTGCTCCCAACTGCTCCCCTGAGGTCACTGCGGGAGCTACCCAGGAGCACCCCCACGTGGCGATTGACATAACTTTTCACTCCTTTGAGAGCAGTACATTGTTCATTCATTCATTCATTTATGCACTAGTCATGCATTCATCAGTCATGTACTGAGTATGTATTCTGTTCTTTACCCCATGGTAGGTGCTGGAGATAGAAGATAAATCAAACCTATTTCCTGGCCCTGGGAAATTTATACACAGGAAATTTATTTTCTGCTGAGGAAAGAAGGGTGGCAGGAACTCAGATTTACAACCCCTTGTGATAAATAATATGAAGGGGATCTGTGTGTGCCACAGGAACACAGAGGAGGGTCTTCCAGCCCTGCCTGGAATAAGGAGTAGAAATTAGGAAAAGGAGAGGGGAGGGTTTCCTGAAACAGATGAAGTCTCAGAGCATTAGCTCGAATGAACCAAGCAACATCCAGGAGTGGAATGGGGAAGGACTTTGAAAGCAGAAGGCTGGGTTGTATGAGGGATGGAAAAAGTCAGCCAGACCTGGTTCTATGGGGCCTGAGAACCCCATAAGAAAACAGGGCTCCACACATATAACCAATAGAGATGCAGAGAGTATTTCCATCAGAGTGACTAATGAGTTGTCTAACCCTGTGAGTTTATTTGTGCAGACTGCTTTCTGCAATTTAGGTTTCTGCTGCATTGTGCCTTCATTGCTATACCTCATCTCCCACAACCTCTTTACTCCTGTCTTCTTTTTCTTAATCCCTTGTCTCTTTCATGGATTTCTTTTTCCTCTCTTTTCATTACAGTGTCCTCCCTTTCCCTCCTTTTATGTATTTCAAGTTTAATCTGTCTTCTTATCTAAAAGTTTCCTTTTGCCCCTAGCTCTGGTTTCCACCATTCTCTTGCTAAGACTCATTAGTAACACTCTCTAAATTCATTGCATATTTGGGTTTGATTTATCTTCTGCATCCAGTACCTATCACAGGATAAAGAAGAGAACACATTCTTTGTATGAGTTATGAATGCATATACTTCAGTTTCCATCAATGATTAAAAAAACTGCAATTGCATGTGTGTCGGCTTGTTCTGTAACTCCAGGAACCTCCATTCAAATCTTTGGATGGTGATCCACAGATCCATAAGATCAGAGACTCTAGGATTATGCTTTAATAATCTATATAAGTTGATGATTCCATTGCCTTTCTCCTCCCCTTCAACCTGTCTCATTCCTGCTCCATATTTTGATCTCACATTCTCTCTTCCAATGTCTTCTCTCTCTGGTCTGTCTTCCACCAGGCAGTGAAGTGTTTGAATTTAAATGCAAGCACTTGCAAATGGATAGAGTGCTCTATAATTGAAAGATGATGGTTTGGGCAGAAGGCATTTGTTTTCATACTCCCAGCATTAGGATTCACAGTGTCTCAAACCAACCGAGACTTGAGGAGACTGTATTAGATATGGATTTCAGGCCTCCCAAGGAGCCTGAAAACTGAACAAGATAAATTCTGAGATGTGTGCTATTCTGAAAAGGCTTCAATGAAAATGATAAAATGATTCTTTTTTTCTTATCAAAGTAAATAGTGTTGGGAAAATCTTACTAGGGCACTATAGGGAGTCTTTGGAAGGAGAATACAGGGTTGAAGACCATTTCTTGAGAATTTCTAAAGTCCTCACAGTAGCATTTCCATATGTGCCACCTCGATGACTCACTTCTCTGGATTTCACAGCCTCTGTCTAAAATACAATACAATGAGGCATTTGTCTGTAAAACAGGATTGTGACACTATGGAAATGAGTTGTTCCCAGAGTGCATTAAATATCTTTAAGCTCATCTGACATTCAGAAAGATTGTACCACTAAATATTATGACATGTATCTGGCTATGTATAACCTTAAAGCTGGTGCTTTACTCTGCCTGAGTCTGGACATTGGATTCAAAAACCAACTTTAAATCCAGATGATAGCACTGAAATGTATCTATGAAGACAGTTTTTCCTAACTGCTCACAGGCTGAGATTCCAGGGACATATCATCCAGCGTTCCCAATGCAAACCCATTACAAGTAGACAACAGAAAAGGAGTTTGATGTCATGGAAAAAGTCTTCAGATGCTAATGACAGAGTGCTCTTTGAACATCTCAAGCATCTTAGAATTTAGAACCTCAGTAATGCTGAGTAGCAATTCTCTATACACCCTAGTTTCTCAAGTCGAAGCCATCTGTAATGGCATTTGCTATCTTTCCAATGTAGATATCTTACGACCTCAAGGTTTAGGTAAACATAACCACAACCCATCCCCAAAGAGCAGTCTGGATGAGAACTGGACCGCAGCAGTCCGGAGAACGCACAGAAAGACCATCCCAGAGGCCCCTGCTGGACCATGCTAACAGCTCTCTATGACTGCTGTTAATCTTTAATTGGTATTTGATTTGATTTAACACAATCTTCGGCTTGTAAAACACCTTGAGATGTTTCTGCATTGTGAGCGTGTCCTGGAAACGCCGGTTTATTGTATTAACAAGTCTCGGCCTGAACATAAAGGGAGATAATTAGAAACAGCAAAGTCCCTTGACATGCTTGGGGCAGCCAGAAAGCTCTCGGGAAAACAATCCTTTCAGCTGCTTTCATGTTTCCAAAAGAGAAAGCTGCTGGAAAGGCCCAGTGGATAGCAGGCCTTGTTCGGGTGACTTGGCTCACTATTTATAGCTCTGAACTGGCTCTGTGTTCAGCCAGCTCTTGTGGTTCTGTGGCTCCAACACCCCTAGTAATTTGTATTACAATCCCTGGGGGCCCAACCTAGGAACACTCTTTGTTGTCAGCAATTTATTTGTAAGATCATTGGCCATCCATGATGATCTGTCTCATAGAATAAGCATGCAATATACACGTGGGGAGTATCCATGGGTAAAGTTTCCAGGTTAGCCAACCAGTGTTAATTGGTCCTATAATCATAGGCCAAAAATGTTGTGATATTCTCCCTAATAATCAGGTGCCCAGATGAGGCTCAAATGATTTTTGTAACCCTGAAAAAAGAGTGCCTTAAGGGTGATAAAGTTATGAACTATGAGTTTCTCCCCTACAAATAGAGTTAATACTTTACCATATGATATATTTGAATTAAAATTATACCTGACATAGTAAATGCTTAATGAAAATCTGTTTAAATTAATGTTTGGGTTCTGAGGCTGTTCCATAAAAAAATTGTGCTTAATCTTAAATGCACTTGAAGTGAGAACATTCAGTTGTGTTGGTTAGTTTCAAAGTTGCCATAAGACATACTATTTAACCTCCACACTGCTATGCCTGAGGCACAGTAGTATAAAGTGGTGGTTTGGAATCAAGGTTAACCCCTTACAATTTTGTGAATCTATGGTCTTCCTGAAAATTGATGAGGGTTGTGAATAAGGATTAAGTTTCCATCTTTATCCAGAAGCCTAATTAACCTGTGATATGTGAAGAATGTGAATGCTGGTTCTTTACCTGCACATAAATACTCTTTATTAATTTCAGAGAAATGCATCATGTATATTTCTTTATGGTGTACTTGAAGATCACATGCCTGTGGATACACACATATGCACATACATATGCATGCACACACACGCACATACACACATGTATGCATACTATGCACACACATATACATGCATACACACATATACGCATGCTCCTGCACACACATACACACATGTGTGCACATATGACAGCACAATACCACATTCCTACCCCATCACCATTGTTCTCAAGACATCAGAATCTATGGATACCCTTGAATATGGCTGCAGGCTAAGCATGGATTGTCATGAGTACACAGCTTATCACTATGATTTTTTTTATTTTTACATGTGTGTGTATGTGTGTGTGCATGCAGGGACCAAGGGTGACTCCAGAAATAATCTTGGATTGCCTCAACTTTCTTTTTGCTTTGTTCTGGGATTTCCCAGGCTCCACTAACCAGGGCTGGAAGTGCAGGCCTCTGCCTTTTCTGCCTGGTGTTTTTACATGGGATCTGGGATTTGAACTCAAGACCTTCTGCTTGTGAGGCAGATTGGCAGAGTCTTAACAACCGCTGAGCCATCTCTTCAACCCCGCCACTCTGATTTTTTAATAGCCCTTTCTCTGATTTCTCCACCTGTAGAAACAACCATTAAAAATTCTGGCCAAATGATAACCTTATTCAAATCAAGCTCCTTGTTGCCATCCACATGAGATTCTTGCTTCAGGATGGTACTTTTCACAAGGTCATAGGAGATTGAGAGCAGGGTGCAAAGCAGAATGCTATCTACTTGATAAAATTAAGGTGCTATTGAAAGACAAGTCCCTTTCAAGGACTGTGAGTCATTTAGTGATATTATCTAGTAGGAATGGTGTTGCTATTCTGGTCCAAGGTGAAAAGATGTTCTAATGGTTTCTGGGCCAGGGAGGATAGACTAGATTGATGTGTATTGGTAAATCTAGATCCCTGCACTGAGGCCAAGTGGGATGGTACAGGAAAACCATGTGGGGGACCCTGTCCCTGGAATCGTTGCAAGTGGATCCATGCTCCTCACTCTGCAGAATCCAAAAGACTCATCCTTCTATCCAAACCCTGTTTTCAGACTCTGCTCTTTCTTCTAAAAGCTGTCATCTGTGGACAAGTGGTACTATTTCCCACAGTCCCTCATGCAGATGAAAAAACTTATCCTTCATAGCACATAGTAGGTCTCTGAGTATCCTCCTCCTCTCTTTTTCTGACACTCCTCTTTACTTTTCCTTTTCCCTTTTAACATTGAATAAGACAGCCTTTAGTGAACTGTGAATTTGGGACCTTTTTTGCCTCTCCATCCACCCACTGAAACATCAAGGATGACAGTATTTATTTCCGTGTTCAGAGAATGTAAACAAGCCACAGCCTGGACTGACATTAATAATGTATACAACAAGTCACATAATGTGCATCTGTAATACACGATTTACAGCCTCCCACTAACTGCAGGATTTAACCTCTTGACGTTCTCTCTAGTGAGTCAAGGGCTCAAACTGGACACTTAAACGCTTGCATCATTTGTATGCAAACAGAGGCCATAGAAACAGAGGTGTCCTTTCCTTGGTAAGCCAAGGCAGACTCATGAAATACCAAAACTGAATTCCAAAAGAATAAAGCTGACCTTGGGGGGGTTATATTTCCATAAAGAAAAAGGCAGGACTTGAACTGGAAGTAGAGTGAATTAGATTAGCAGGAATTCATACCTTGTACAAACCAAGGGGGCAATAAAGGAGGGTAATAAACACCTCCCCCTATCATAGAGCCTTGGCTCCTGATGACTTCATAGAAGTTGCATTTATGTATGGTTTAGCCAGTTCACTTACCATTGAGCACTTGATGTGCACCATGCCCTTGTGAATGCTACTGCAGGTACTTTTCACATGAACCCCCTAATCCTCAGTTTCCAGCTGAAGAAACAATTGAAGGAGGTTCTAGTGATGAGCTACAGTCATGGACCTTCGGGATACACATATAGGCAGGAAAGGAACTGGTGCTTCTTTCAGGCAAATGACTTGGAGCTCTGAGCCTGAGTATCCTCCATTTAAAGATCCTGCATGCCACCATGGTGTCTTGCCATTGACGAGCTAACGCACTGTTTCTTACCAGTGTTTATATCCCTCCAACTGAGCACAAGGCATGACAGGGTGCTCCAAAACAGTATTTTCTCTTTTGTATCATAAAGTATTTATAGTTCACATTTTGTAATATTCTAAGCATGAAGGACGCATGAAGTAACTTAATTTTTAATAAAAGCCTGTTAAGTACAGATAATTAAAAGGGAACTCTAAGACAGAGAATAACATGCTGTCTGAAGTTAAGATGCCCAGTAGATGTTGAGTTAGAATTTTAATCTAGGTCATTCAGAGCCATTGAAAGCTATTCTACAAGCTCATTGGTTGAGTGGGCGTATTTTATATTGCATTATTAATTGTTTCTGAACAACTTAGTGTCCATGTTGCAAATATTTATGCAGGGCATTAGTAAATAAGTAAAGGCTATTGTCAGTGATGATGTTCTTTGCTGCTTCAGAAAGGTCTTTCTTACAATCAGAGATCACTCCTACAGCCAGATCACTCTGGTTTGATACAGCCAGAGACCTCGGATGTAACTGAGGGAGAGAATACACTCAATAAGGCCCAAAGAGCAGTAAGAATTTGGGATAGCATTTAGTGAGTGCTTTCTGAGTTCCAGGCCAATGCAAATCATGCATATGGGTACACACTTCCTATTGACAAAGGCAAGTGAATGAGGACCAGGGCAAGAAACTGGCCATTTCTGATTCATCCATGAGTGTAAGCAGCAAGACTCGAACCCAGGTCTACTGATTCCAAAGTCTACAAGATGAACTTCAATTTATTGGAATTGTTTAAAAGTTGAATTTGCATTCTAGGTGTCTCTCTATATTTCTTTTTTTTTTTTTTTTGAATTTGGAAGGAAAACCATTCCAGAGTTAGTTTGATGATCCAAATCATGGTATGATGGTTAACTGATTTTCTAAAATCCAACCAACCAACCAGCAAGAAGTCTGACTTACAGCATTTGTTGATTTCCATCCTATAATTTTACCATGTACAGTTTCAAGCTTTAGCAATTTGCCATTGTAATATTTTATATTTATGCTTATTTGTTTTGTTTTTGTTGGTTTTACCAGATATGGTCTTGCTATATATTAATAGCTGCCGAGGTCCTCTATGTAGTCTGGGCTAGCCTCAAACTCATGTTAATAGTCTGCATCAGCCTTCTGAGTTCTCTAACTATAGACCCCACCATCGTGCACAGCCCATCCTTAAATGTTTAACAACTTTGTCTCTTATGAACTGATTGGAATCCTGTAAAAGACAGGGGTCTATTTCTTAATAACTGTTAGCATGTTTGTACCTCTGTCTGTGTCTGTTGCCTTTCATAGCTAAGCCTATACAAGTTATGCAGGAGTTTAGTACATATTTGTTTACTAGAGAATAAATGAGCTGATTATATGATAAAGGAGTAATAAAAACAAGAGTGGAAAGCAGGAAATACTGTTTTCAGCTCTGGCTTAGGAGGAATACAATATTATCTGACCAGGAGGAGTAGGAAGTGATAGACTTCTGTGTTTGCCATGGCCGTGAGAATCTGTTAAACAAATACTGTGAATAGAGTCAAAACACCACAACTTTACTTTTCCTTTCAAAGTCTTAGAAGATTGATCCATCCCAAATTCAGAGACCCTATGTGCAAACACACCTTGCATTTGTTTACATCATCCCATTCTCATGTTTTCACCACATCAAGCAAGGACATCTTCCTGGTTCCCATCATTCTGGCCCATGGTACCCTTTACCCCTTAAGGGAGTGAAGCTGACATGCTGCACCATTGTGCCATCTTCTATCACCAAGTTCCTCGGCCTTCCCATCTTTCTTACCGTTAAGGTATTTCTCCAAGGCTTTGCACACTTCATGAACCCTCCCCCACCACTCACTCCAGTTTTATCTCATGACAGAGAATATATACTAGCCAGTGCCTGGCAGCATTTTACTCAATTTCTGCTCCATCGAGAGGTCTCCTCTCATGGGTCAGAAGGCTGTCACCTGGCAGAGAAGGTGTGCCCTAGGGTCAGACATCTTGGGTTCAAAGTTTTATTACTTCCGTGATCTTACACATGAAATTTCATTTATATGGACTTAATTTTACCATCTGTAAAATAATGATAGTAATCTTAGCACAGAATAATATTTAAACATGGTAACTACTATTTAAAAAAAAAACTGAAATAAAGCTGAAATTCTTCTTACTTCATTCTCTCCCCTAAATAGATAGGTAATGACTTGATTTGATGACTGTACCTCCCCCACCATGAACACACTTCTAAGTAATCCATGAAGCCTGTTTTCTCTGTGAAAGAAGTGATTGGTTTGGCACTATCATTCACTCATTCATTCATTTGTCAATTTAATTATTAACGTCATTAATTAACTTTCTATACAGTACCAGATAACGTGTCACAGAAAATAAGACTGAGTCCATTCCTTTAAGAGTCATTTAGTCACATAATTGAGAAGCATATTCACTATTCTATATGAGCTGGTTGCAGGACTTTACTAAATAACATTTTCCAAGGGTTTAGTGGTCTAGGGAAATGTGTTTTGATATATTCGTATTTAGCAGAAGGAAGAATGGAACCAAGGTATCATTTTTAACACATTTTGTCATTTAAAGGATCAGGTGCTACTAAAAAGAAAAGAGAAAAAAAAATACCAGCAACAACTAGTCTAGAGTGTTGTCTCCAGAAACGATGAATATGAAAACTTGAGCTCTTGCAAGCTTCAGGATGGCATTTCCCTCCTTTTCCATTAGCTGCTAAGACCCAAGGAGGCAGCAGTCCTGCTCATCACGCCAACCTTGGGCCTGGCTGACAACTGAAATGGATGAGGAGATTCCTAGTTATGAGTCCCTGGGCAGTTTTTCCTCCAGATGTAAACACACTTATGCCCTGATCTCCATTCCAGGACATCTATACATATATCCGCATCTTCGCATGTGCACGTATAGTTTTATACAAAATTTTGTAGGGCTTCTATTTCAGCTCTTTAGGCTCTTCAGGTGTGGGCATTTTCTAAATAAATATGTGCTAATGTTACTATTATTGCTTCCCTGTAAATTTAACTACACAGGCAAGAAGTTCCAGGTGTATGCAGCACTTGAATTACAGTTGCTTAGGGAACTGCCATGGGCTAATGGAACGGGAGGGAAATGCCATCCTGAAGCTTGCAAGAGCTCAAGTTTTCATATTCACCAGTTTCTGGAGACAACACTCTAGACTAGTTGTTGCTGGTATTTTTTTTCTTTTTAGTAGCACCTGATCCTTTAAATGACAAAATGTGTTAAAAATGATACCTTGGTTCCATTCTTCCTTCTGCTAAATATGAATATATCTCAACCTTAATGACACCTCTGCACAGCTCTGACTGATGGAACAATCTGCTGTACCCTTCCAGTCCTGCCCAAGAAGCAGAGAGCCCCCAGGGATAACTCCACAAGGGCAGGCGACTTGGATATGTGAAACTGTGAGCATTCATAGGTTCTAGGACCCGCGTTTAGAGCAAGGAACATTTATTATCTGTTAATATAATAATAGTCACAATAACTACCTCAGCTAACAGCCACAGAGCCCTCACTATGTACAGAACAATGGATGGAAGGCAATCATGCAAGAGGCATAAAGAAGTTGCTTTCCCAGCGATATTAGCTGACAGTTATTGAGATTTCCTTATCAGCCACTGTGCTACAAACTTCTCGTTTGAGCCCAAGTCATCTTGCAAAGTGGGTATTTTAATTATGTCTGTTTTACAAATGAGAACATGGAAGCTTTGAAAGATAAGATTACTTGTAGCAGCGTCCTCAACCAGTAATGAACAGTGCCCGTGCTTGATCCAAGCCCCGTGGGACTCTGAGGGCCATGTTCTTAGCTTTTCCTTTTTATTGACTTCCTAAGTTCACAGTGTTAAGAAATTATTGAGCTGCATTTCAAACTTAATTTCCCTGGTTACTGAGCGTACGATTTTTCTTTTTCTCCAACTTCACTGCTAGAATGGATGGGTGCAAGTGTAGGGTCTTCCAGAGACAGAGACAGACAGAGAGAGAGAGAGAGAGAGAGAGAGAGAGAGAGAGAGAGAGAGAGAGAGAGAGAGAGAGAGAGAGAGAGTCTTCATGGTGAAGGAAAGGAAGCAGCTCATTCATTTTTTTCATCTGTGAACTGGACCCTGATTTTTTTCGTTAAGCAAATGTTTGTGGCTGTCTCCTCTCACCTCTCACAGGTGTAAAATGAGCAAAATCTCCAAGGTGAAGTGCTGAAAGAATGTCCTCCGCATCTCATAATCCTGTGACTTGCCCAAGTGTTGCTTTCATCATGCACTTAGAGAATGCTTTTTTGTTTCTAATGAACAGGGACTTCTGATATTCTGAAGTTCTTTTGCATTTCTCCCCAGAGATGGAGACGTTGTGGTCTCTCTCTTGGTTAAGAAGGTCTTGGTATTAGTCATCTATTGCTGTATAACATCTCCCCCAGATTAGCACTTTAAGAAAATAAGCATTTGTTATGTCATGTTTTCTATGAATAGAAAGTCGAACGCCTTGTCACTAGTCCTAAAACTCAAGACTTCTCTTGCTGGCGGCCATCTTCTCAGCGATGATGGGGAGAGATCAGCTTGCCAGCTCCCCTCCTGTGTCCGTGGGCAGGATGTAGTTTCTTTGATCGTGATTCTTTCTTTTATTCTTTTTCTTCTCATTCCCTCCAGTCTCCCCCCTAATTTCATGTCTTGCTGCATGTTTGGCACTCTGAGTTTCATTCTAGGTTGTCGTTAATGACATATGCCTGGGTGCTTTCTGGAGCAAGGATGATGTGTCATTGGGTAAGCCACTGAGGAGGTAATGCTTCTTCCCTCTCATCCAGCATTAGCCCTTAGTCGTCTCTCAAGGAGATGTGGAGCCTGTTGGAATCTTCTCCTTTCTAGTGAGATAGTGAGATGACTGTGACTGACAAAAGTTGAAGTACCGGCCTAAAGTGAATGGTGTTTCCCAATTGCAACATCCTGAGAAAGCTGTCTTCTGAGAGTCCTAGAGATATACTCTATGATAAAAATGTTATTTCCTTGTGATGGGCTATGCTTTCTTTGGTGAGCTCTGTCCTACCTCCTTCTCTGTCCACTTCCGCCCACACTTCATTCATAAACTTAATATTCCTGCCACTCATGCACTATGTCCTGCTGTCTCATAAACATCACATCTTCTGTTTTCCACTTAGTTCTCTCTTCTGTGTATCACTACCTTTGGCTTCTGATAACTGTTCTAAGACCCTCAGAACTGTGTTAGGAACTCATTTCTTTGAATTGATGTTGAATCCTCTGCCCAGAGAGACTCATGGTCCCGCTGGACTTTGAAACCCTTAAGATCACAAGTCATAGCACAAAATTCAGTGCTGAGAAGACTTTCTATAAAAAGTATTTGGTGAAAAAAAAAGGTAACCCCCTCCCCCATTACAAAGGGAGATACAGAATTCCTGCAAGGAATGTTGTCCAGGTTGTCCAGCAACTAATAGCAAAGTCATTTTTTTCTATTGTGGGCTCTGGCCTTCCAGAACAACTCTCCACACAGCCCCAAGTACTATCAACACCTGAACAGCACAGGATATGAATGTCTAGAAGGTCCCTTAAGCTACAACTCTTTCATTTTTACAAGTATCACGTTTAAATTAGTAGACTTAAAAGGCCCCGGTCCAACATGTCAACCTGAAATAGGCAAGAGAACTATGTGTGGAAGTACTTCTGGGAAAAACGTGTTTCCCAAAATATATTTCCTCTCTTGTTTTTCTTTTGGCCTTTATTTTATTCTCTTTCATAGTTTCTCCTCAAAGGTCTAAAGGCAAAGCTGCTTACATGTCTAAACACAATTTTGGAATGTATTTGTGGAAATGTTAGTGGTCTAAAGAGTAAACAATGAGTTGGAAGACCAGAATAGGGGTGGTGGTGACAGTGCTTGTTCTAGTATAGTGTCAACTGCTTGGAGTTGGGCAACGTCAACTGGACTCTTTGTATCTGTGCCAGAAAAGTTCCTGCAGAAACACCAAAAATACACATGGGGCAGGGAGCAGAGGCTCTGCGTGTGCCTGACTTTTCTCTTGCTGTAAAATCACTCTCCTCCCAGTCCATGTTCTTTCTTCCATTTGTAATCTATCCTTACTTTGTACAGATCATCTCTTCGATACAGGGACCAGCAATTGCATGTATTATCCCTACATTCCATGATGATGATGAAAATTATGACTCATTGAGCTCCTACCTGGTGTATATTATACTATGTAATATCTCTAATAACACCGTAGAACAGATGCTATTCTTGCTTTGCAGTTGAGGAAAATGAGACTTGCTCAAGATGAACCAGAAAATGGCAGGTCTGGGATCCGCACATACATTTCTCTAACTCTAAATTCCATTTCCTTCCCATTACTAGAATATTTCGTGCATCAGTCTGTCAAGGTCATTTTGTGGGAGTATATCTTCTTCATAATGTGTAGGCATTAATCAAATATTCTAATTGGATTCATCAAATACCCAGATATCCCGGATTGCTGTATTTACACAGTCCACTATAAAATAGAAGAGGCATTAATGCCCTACCTTTTTTCTTGGAGATATTGGGAAGATAGGAAAAGGTGACACTTATCTGAGGGATGAGTCAGGGAATGTGGTGCTTAGAGCTGGTCTGGTGGGATCCAGCCTTGAATTCTGACTGCTCTCCATCTTCCTACTCTCTAGCATGAAAAGTGAGACTTGCTGCCTCGGGGACTCCCCTTGATCTGTTTTCTACCTCTGTGATTGCTTCCTTTATGTGCTTTGGGTAAAAAGATGGAGAGACCATTTTACAACTTTAAATATTAAAAGGTTGTCTTGAAGGTGAATGGGAACCAGTTTGGAGCTCTTGAGTGGATCTCTCTTCCTCATTGATGTTTTATTACACAGAAGGCACAGGTGAAGGGGACTCCACAGTCACACCACAGAGAGTTCTGGACCACTGCCAAGCTTTGCTGTCACCACTATGTTTTCACTGTGGCCCTTCATGTTGTGTGGCCTTTCGCTTTGCTCTGCCGCTTTCCACATTTCACCAGCTTAGTCTGAATATGACCGCATAGGTCAATTAAGCTAAACTTAGCTTCCCCTTCTGTGAAATGAGCAGCTTGGAAACCTTTATAATTGATTGCATAAAGTGAAATACCTAGTATGATGCATCGCATGAAGCAAGGACTCAAAAATGCTTGTCATTATTTGTATTATTTCTGTCACCATTGTTAGCTAATTAAATTTGATTTCTTTTAGGATATCAAACTCCAAATGGAAGTGTTGCTCAAACATGCCAAATAGCAATCTGGAATCAATGGAGGGGATTACTTGCATTATGTCACACAAGTTGGGACCAGAGATAAGTTCCCTGGCATTGTAAAAGTCTGTGATTCAAATTAAAATGGGTGATGTATGAAAAGTGTAGATAAGAGGAGGAGTTTGTTTCTATTGGTTGCAATGGTTAGACCAACTTCTTAGAGAAGAGAATTCTTTTCATTCTCCAAACAGTGATGTACCTGGAACATATTGAGAGAAGCAGGAAATTTAGCCAAAAAGGCTGGAGAAGGAAGATAGCCATTCCTGAGTGAATGGACAGGTAAAGCTAAGGGTGATTGAGGTAGACCACCATTTTCCTTTATTTCTTCAGCACTGTCTGTCAGAAGGAGGAGGTGGAGAGAAGGTAACACATAAATTTGAAGATTTTTTATTTTTAGGAGCAGTATGGTCACCCGCAGTTACTGCAGCTCCATGGGTTCAAGACAAGCTGAGGAAGTTGGGTTTGAACATTGACTTTGGTGGTCAATAGATCTTGATTCATAGTCTGTCTCTGCTTCATATTAGTCATGAGACTGGGCAAGTCAGTTAAATCCTTTCAGCTTCTACCTCTTTCAATTTAAAACAAAGATAATATTGCCCTAAAAAAGTACTGTGGGTATATTGTCATACAGAGATTTCTTCAGGCAAAGGACACTATAGTAGGCAAGGGAGATGTTAAGTGCTCAGTAGATGATCTTTCGGTACTCCTGTTTCCACAAAGTCTGAACCGAAGTTCATTAACATGGCATAGGAGAAATGCAAAGCATCTTTTCCAGCAAGTTCTGCAAATAAAGGTGGTAACAATGCACCTTTTATGAAAATGAGTGATGACTTGTTCTATCTTTCATGATTGTTAAGGACACTGTGGGTTCCCTTTTGCTATAGCCCTTGGCTCTTATCTCTCCTTTAACATTTTCTGTTTCTTCATTGGTGTAGATGGATATAGTAATGAATTTAGACAGCCTATAATCTAAAAAAATCTAACCTAGACATCAGACATCAGTGTCTTAAAAAATGACGTTTGTTAGCACTAGCTAATGAAATCTAACTGTGATGTGAAACCCACTTTCCACCTTTCTTTCTTCCTTTCCTATGTATTTCTGAATCTTTCTAGAATATCCAATCTTTTAAATCCTCTTCTCTGTTGTTCTGCATCTGACATTGCAGATCTCATCAACTGAGTGCAGCATCTCTTTTCCCCTGGTGCATTCCATCAGCCTGGTAAATATGAGCAGAATGACTCTTTAACCTTCTGAACTGGCCTCTTGCACCTGCTTTTTTTTTTCTTTTTTATTGCACATATTTTTCTGGTGAATTTCAAACTCTATTTTCTCTGAACTCAGAATCCTCATGGCTATAGACAACAGAGTCAGAGAAAACTCTTAACACCTATTTACTCTTTCATTTCCATATAACTTGTTAAGACTTGATATGTCCCACTTTCAAGGGAAGCTAGTTGGTCCTGTATTTCTAGGCTATTAAACAGTTTAATCAGAGGACTGATAATTGAAGAATACTAGAAGAGAATTGCAAGGTGAGTTCAAGGCCAATCTAGACATATCAAAGCTCTGTCTAAAAAGGGGAATAAAAGTGGAAAATAGGCTACAATATTACTTTAAATAATGTAACTTTAAGACAGCAACTGGTGTAGGGACACCTATCCATTGTTAGAATCAACCATTATGACTAACAGCACCTCATTTTAAGTAATTAAACCATCTCATTGTTTCCCTATCTTGTTCTATACATTAAAGGCTGTGAAAGCATCAAGCTAAACTGCAGAATTTGATACAATTCTTCTTAGAGATTTCTATACCACATATGCTCTGACACTTTAAGAGGGCAATTCAGAATGGAAAATATTCTAGAATTAAATGAAAATCTCTTGAAATTTTATCTTGTGTAGGAAATGTCATACTTCCATTCTGTGCATTTGGACATATTTAGGGAGCTGTGAAGTTTGAATCAAGGGACACAGGTTCAAACACTACCTTCAAAGCCTCTCAGTGAGGTTTGAGCCCTGATAGCATGGTGTCAATTAAAGTGAATTTTCTGAAGCATTTATGCCTTGGTGTTCAAACTAACCATGGAGCCTCTGAATCCTCATTTGTATACTGGACATCACAGCAGTGTTAATATATAATATTTTGATGGAAAACCAGTGAGCTCATTGAGAATAATCTATAAATCAATACTCACAAAAATATGACACCTTCAGTATTACCTTCATCACCATCATCCTCGTCAGCATCTATGTGTTCAACAGTCTGAAGTTGCTTTCAAATTCTGAGGCATAGCTGTCTAAAACTACCAACATATGAATATATATTCAATATCTGCTGCTAGAGGCGTCGACTTTCACAAGCAGTTTTGATTCAACTTTTAGTTTTAGAATCTTTCATGGAGCTTAGCTACCAATAGTGCCTCATCCATAAGTGTTTGTCCCCAAGAGGAACCATAAGACTGAAATGCTTTCTGAAACTGGGGACAGAGAAAAACAGTCATCTAGTTGCTTCTCTTTGATTTTTATCATCTTTTTGATGTTCCTGTCTGGTGATGTGTAGTGGTACTTTGGAAGACCTGCTGTCAACACAAGGTAGAACAATGAGGACACAGTAGACATCTAGAGTCACCCTCAGATTGACTGAACAAGCTGGGGTCTATAAGCACTTAGACATGCTTTGTTTCATCTGCTTAGGCTACAGCCAGCAGGTGGACAGGGTACTTTGATTGGGCCTCATTATATTTACACTGTATGGGTTTTGACAAGGTGTAGTTGAAAATTGTCTCTTCAAACAGCATGTAGGTGTTAAGAAAAGCAGCTTGGGCTAAAGAGATGGGTCAGTGGTTAAATCACTTTCTACTTAAGCAAAAGAATCAGAGTTTGAATCTCCAGATCCTAAATAAAAATTCTGGATAGGATGGCAGCCCACCCATCATTCTAACCTTGGAAAGCAAAGATGAACTCTGGGTTTGATGAGAGAGCCTGTCTCAAAGAATAAAGTAGAAGAGCAATCATGAATGAGACCCAATATCAAACTTGGGCATCCACATGCATGTGCACATGCACACACACACACACACACACACACACACACACACACACACACAGCGAGAGAGAGATCGATCCACATATACACCCATGTTCCCACAAAAATGAAAACCTATGTATACACATTCCACATACATATGCACACACATTGACATGGAAAAGGGGAAAAGATAACCCATCTTATGAATGTTCTGTGGAAATTAAGTGAGACGCCGTAGGAAGATGTTTAACTGAGGTGTCTAGTACTGAAGTGTTTGTGTAGATGCTGGTGATGGTGGCTGTCATGATGGAATGGTAACAATGCCGACGTTCTCATCTAGGAATGACTTTTGAAACAAAGCCAATCTTTGCAAAGTATTATAAAGGGACTCAAAATGTGACTTTAGTGAAATTAAATAAAGCTAACAATATTTAGTTTGGAAAACAGAAAGCACTAGACAACCTAATTACCACTTTAGCTAAGTAAACAGCTACTCTGAGGAGGAGATATTAGATGCATCCTTTTTAACTTGGGCAGCAGAGGTCAGCTCACAGAGTGAGATCCTGGGATTCTTTAGACATTAAAGTACATGAAAGTAAAATTGTTGCTTGGTAAGGACAAACCTGTGGAGGATAAGAGATGGGGAAATTACTCCAAAGATACCAAGGATTTGAGAGTACCAAGGTGAGAGAGCACAGAAAGACTGAGAGGGATACCAGGAGGCAGAAGCATGGAACCAGGAGGATTAAGGAAGAGATGCCCCAGGGTGAAGGGCCACACCATGATACATGGACAATACTAATGTAAGAAACGGGCAGGGGATGTGGCCATTTGCCCCAGAGTTTCTAAGGAAGTTCCAATTTAAGCGTTTTTTTTTTTTTTTCCTGCCTCCAAAAAGACACTTGGATTTGTCAGGCGATGTGTCCCAATTTCAGTTTCCAGAAATACAGCAGAGTGGCACAGAGGTTCAGCAGCTCAGGTGTTGCGGGAATCCCAGGGGGCATGTGGCAAGGTTAATGAGGCCCTCCTACGATTTGCACTAGTCACTTCTAATCTGCAAGCAGATTATAGCCGCAGCACCATCTTTCTGAATGATTTCTGACCAGATAGGAACCAATACTTACCAGATACAGCGTTTCCATTTGGGAGGGAAGAAAAGCAACGGTATTCTGATACTGACACCTTTTGGTCGAAGAAGAAACAGCATGTAAACATTCATTCGTTTGTATTCATATTCATTCATTCATTCATTCATTCATTCAGATGTTTACTGAACATCTACTTTCAAACATTCTATAAGCATGGAAAATGTTAGAAGCACATTCAGTATTGGGCATGTAGTAGATGTTCATTAATTATCTATTTATTAGAGATGGTAAGATGACTCAGTAATGTGTGCTCGCCACACTAGCATAAGGATTGGAATTCAATCCCCAGGATTTACATTAAGAGATCCAGGCATAGTGGTTCATGGATGTAATCCCAATCCTAATGAGGTGGAGACAAATAGTTACATGGTGTTTTTTGGCTAGTCAGCTTGGACAAGTGAGCCCCAATCCAGTGGGACCCTGTCTCACAAAAGCACAATGGGGTTGGAGAGTTGTTTCAGTGTTTAAAAACCTTGATATGTAAGCAACTCTATATTCCATGTAGAGTGCCAGGCAGATATAGAAGCCTTCTAATAGTTCCAATCCAGGAAGGCAGAGCCCAAGAGTCTCCAGAGCAAGAGCCAGACTAGCCCTATAAAAAAACTCTATGTTCATTCTAAGCATAAAGAATAAAGTAGAAGAGCAATCAAGTTTGACTCCCAGTATCTCCCTCAGGCCTCTGCACACATGCACACTCAGCTTTGTGTATACCCACATAGATGCATGCATGCTCACACATACAGAAGCACCCACGGAAACACAAGGAAACTACCTGCATATACAGAATAAAATAGAAGAATATTGGATAGCTCAAACACTCCCAGGGTTGACCTTTGGCTCCCATATATATATGCACATATACACTTACGTGGACATGCACACACACACGCACACACACGCACACACATACACATATGTACTTGTACACACACACATAAGTGCACACTACTTGCTGAAAGAATTAATCCCTAGATAAGGTCATTGAGTTTCAGAAGAGCAAGATGACTCTTCCACAGGGTTCAGTAGCTAAGCGCAAAATCTAGGACTGTAACATGAGCCACAGCACCATGTGCTTTGTGATTGCCTATGTAGGTGCCAAGCACTGAGCAATGATGTTTTGAGGAACGAGACAAAGGGGGGGAAATGAGACCTTACAGAGTCCCTGGTGCTGGTCAAGTACCACGTTTAGTGCTGTCATTGTGCTCTGCTGTTTATTTCCCAGAGCTCCTCCCCCAAGGAGCAATCTTCACTGCCATTGTAGAGATTCCAAAAGAGTGAGGTGCTGAGAATGCGTGTACATTGCCAGAAGTTGGACAGCTATGAGATGGATACGTTTGGACTTAAATCTCCATGTCTACAGCCTTATCTATCTCAAGGGATCCTCTCCTGGGATGCCTTACTTCCCCTGTATCCCTGTCAATCATCCCGATTCCATACTACCGAAGAAGGAAATTGATTTTCAACATAGGACTTAGTCTCATCAAGAAGAAGGGATTAACGTGAACACAGAAGCTTATAGTTTTCCACACATACACCTTCTCAGGGATGTGAAGGTGCTATGCAGATTGCTGGGGGGAGAAAAGCCATCAACAATCCAGCCCACCATTAATTCTGCGAGCTACAATAGCACCCACCCTAGGGAGATGGGCCCATAGGTGCACAGCAACACAAATGTTGTGGGGGGTCACTGAGACTGATTTTTATTAGATTTGATGTGTTCTGCAAGAGAGAATTTGTGCCTGGTATGATAATCCAGTCTAAAACTCTGCTATTATTTTACTATATGGACTTATTGAACTGCCTTCTAAATACTTACTGTATCTATAGCTTGGTGCCACTCTTAGCTCTCAACCATGAAGCTTCCTTTTTTATTTAATACTATTTCCTTTTTATTATTTTTAACCTAGTTATACAAACTCAATAGGTACACTCCTCTTCCCCTTCCTCCTCTTCTCCTCCCTGTTGCCTCTTTTGTAGTCCTCTTTTGGTGTTTCCTGCCTGATCACTCCCATCTTCCAGAATATTTATTTATATGAGGGAAATTCTACACCCATATAAGCTTCCTTTTCAATGGAAGGCATTTAATACAGAGACCCACAACTGGCCGAAGTGGAGGGAATGCATGACAATGGAGTGCTTAAGCCAAAGCAGGGCATCTATGCTACTTGCAGCCTAAGGTTCAAGGAACATTCCAGAAGAGAGGGCAATAAAAATGTAAGAGCCAGATGATGATGAGATGTGCTGCTGAAAGTGTCTCTTGAATGTGTCAGAGCTGTTCTATCCATGAACTCACTGCAGCTGTGTACTTCCACAAGACCTGTAGGAGATTTGGCCTATCAACATTTCAACATGGAAGGGGAAGATCGCATGAGTAATACACCTCCCTGAAGGATGAAGAAGGGTTAATGCTGGTTTTACAAAGGGGAGAAGTCTCTTTCTTCAGTGCTAAGTCCACTATAACATGGCCTGTGCACCAGCAAATGTTCCGGCACACGCTAATAGTCACCATTCTTATGAAACTCAGTATGAAACTCAGAAAAAAGCAGAAAGGAGAATGGTAATGAGTAAGTTTTCAGCAGGAGAAGGAAAGGGCACAGGGCTAGGTAAAATGGTGTAGAAATGGCTTAAATTCATTGTGTACATGTAGAAAACTCATATGGAATAACACAAATTTAAAGGAAAAAAAAATTCCACGTAGAGGTCTAATAGGGCTACATCTATTTTCTTCATTGTAACATGTGCTTGATTCAGTTCCAAATTTAGCTTAAATTTGATTTCTTCTCTCAACCTGGCATTTCCAAACTGCGAATCAATCAAACCCCAAATTGTAGGCAGTATGTGGATCAAGAATGCCAATTATTTGCAGTCAAATTTCTCAAGCAATTCATTCTATGCTATTCTCTTCTCCTATGAGGGAGGGGAAATGAAAGGGAAATTATTACTAGCTTTCTACAGCCCCAGTAATCAATATGATCCAGTGAGATTTGACATTGGCAGCAAATTCACGCCCCTGAAAGTGACTGGGAACAGGGCCCTTCGTGGGAATGAGAGTCACAAAGAATGATCATTTTACCCATCTGCATTTGACATCTTATTTTGCTTACATTGGCTCTGAAAGAAGACCACTATATTAGTTACTATTCAGTTACTATGTTAAAATACTGAGATCAAAGCAACTAAATAAAAAGGGCTTATTATGAATTATCACTCCAGGTGACTAGATCCAACATTGTGGGGAATTCGTGGTGGCAGACAGGTAGACTTGGCAGTAAAAACAGGAAGCTGGCTCACATTCAATCCATGCTTAGGAACAGGAAGTGGGGTTAGGCTACCAAATCTAATGGTCTACTTCCTCTGGTAAGACTTCACCTCCTAAAGGATCCAACGTTCCAACACATGAGGGACATTTCACATTCAAACCACAAACACCTCTGCTTTTCCCATTTGTCAGATGTAGTGTTTGGACATGGCTAGAGTTGAGTTGATTAACAGATGTCACAGACAGATTTCATGGTTAGGGTGGGATTGAACATTGATATGTTGATCTCCAACAGCCATGATTCCTATAGCTACCCAAGTGTGATGACCTTTAGTGGTAACCTTTAGTCTACAATGAAGTGAGGACATAGGATGATTTGGGGAATCTTTGACCCATATAGACTGAGTAACATATGGGAAATCATTAAATTGCTATGCACTTCTTCTTGGTTTTATCATTTGATAATTTCACATGTGTATGTATAAAATTAATTTTTATCATTACCCTTTCTCATCTTTTTCCCTCTCCTGCTGAATATTTCATCCCAAAAGATCCTTCCAACCTAGATTTATCTCTGTGTCTATGTCTCTATCTCTGTCCCGTGTGTGTGTGTGTGTGTGTGTGTGTGTGTGTGTGTGTGTGTGTATGTGTGTGTCCCACCAAATTTAATTGTATTTGCTTGCATACACATGTGTCAGGGTTATTTACTAGTTATTTACTAGAACATGAGGAGCGTATCAATTACTACATAGACGAAAAGAATGATACCTCCTAGTCAATTGCTATAGAGATGAAAAGAATGATACCTCCTAGAAACCATTAAACTGCCCATAATTCCTCCGTGAAGGGTGGGGCTTGTGAACATAGTTAAGTTTGCAGTGAGAATTAAATGACAATTCCCACTCTAAGCTATGAGCTTCAAGAAAATTTGCTCATTCATTCACTTGCACACAGAACATGCTCAAAAAAGTTAATGTTTAATAAAACTGCATTGGATGAATGGATAGGTGGATGAATGGATGTGTGTGTACAGTGCCTGGATCACAGCAAACACTCAATAAATGAAGTTTTTTTTCTGTCCTGTCTCTATAATACAATTCACAATCTACAAAGAAAGGGGTAAGTATTATGGGATAGGTGTTGTCTAGCTTGCTTCTGTCTCCACACCCTACTCAGAGCTAAGTGATTTAGCTCAGTTCCTTCAGCTGGAAAACTCTTAAGGCATCACCTTTGCTTGTGTCGCACTGTGAAGTTTCCAGTTTCCATGACAACTCCCTAAACCTCTATGACTGCTCCATGGGCATCTAGCCTTAGTGCTGGCATTACTTGTGTTCTTTCTTTCTTGTGGACTTCAGAGGCAGCTGTGGTGATTCAGGAATTTCTCTGAATAAGTGACTGTCCAGGATGCTGTTTGGTCTTAATCTTCTTCTTTTTTGATCTCTCTTCTTATGACCCTCCCTTCACTACCTGTTCTTCTTCTTCTGTTTTTTGCAGAGAATAAGTGGATTTTTGTGTAAGTCTATGCATCTCTGTGCCTATGGGGTGTGTGTGTGTGTGTGTGTGTGTGTGTGTGTGTGTGTGTGTGTGATCATACAGGTGCATGCATATGGAGGTCAGAGGTTTATATCAGATATCTTCCTTAAGCACTGCGAATTTTTGGAAACAAAGTCTCACTGAACCTGATGCTTGCTGATTTGGTTAGACTGGCCAGAAATTCTCCAGGATCCACCTATCACCATCTCCCACCATCACCATCATGGAGACAAAAGACATGCCCTGTCACACTTGGCTTTTTACACAGGTACTGGGGATTGAAGCTGGGCTTTCATGCCTGTGCTACAAGCACTTTACTGACTGAGTGGCTCCCTTCTCCAGAATAAATTCCATTCTTAGTGATCTGTGTTATTGTTGAACAAAGAATGGAATAAATCCTGCCTTTTGCCATTGACAGTGCTACAAACCCCTTCAAAATGGTTGAAAATTGTCATTTTTTTCAAAGGACCACTGTATGCCAGAAAGCTGTGAGGTACATTTGACATTTGTTGTCTCTATGAGTTGCTGCAGTATCCAAGAGCATAGATCATCTTCATCTCTCCATTCTTAGTGAAAACTGAAGCGATGATAGGCTAATGTTACTTCATTCTCTAAGGATCCATAAGAACTCAGGGTTGCTGTGAAGGCTTCCATGATCTAGGGGGATACGATGAGTCCATCGAGGGTCCTGGGAAAGAATACGAGCAATCCCACGCCTGCATCTTAGCCTTTTTTCTCAGAGTAGAAGTTATCCTTGTGCAGCCTAGATGACATTTCTGTATCTTGGTCGCATCCATCTCTCCTGCTAAATGGACCAAAGATGGGAAGGGCTTTCTCAGGAGTCAGAAGATACCATGTTTCAGGATACACCGAATGAGGCTTTCATATCCCTTTCCTTGTCTGCAGTCAGGACCATTCATAATCTATCTTCTGTGTCTGCTTTATCATCTTCACAATTTGTTTGTGCTAGTTAGACTTGTCCTTTCCTGCTCCTACGCCAGCAATAGACTACATAAGATTTGAGTACAAGTTGCTGATGCTGGCAACTGTTTTTCATTGTAATAGTTAATGGTAATAATCCATTTGATACCCAGGAGGAGGTCCTTGGAATATTTGTGATTGTCTAGGTTGAGGTTCACCTCTGAAAATACCTTGATTACTGTCATGGTGG
The DNA here is from genome assembly GCA_023101885.1 of Typhlomys cinereus. Lineage (NCBI taxonomy): Eukaryota > Metazoa > Chordata > Mammalia > Rodentia > Platacanthomyidae > Typhlomys > Typhlomys cinereus. Next base: position 2,450,251 of record JALPQD010000130.1, on the reverse strand, counting down.
ACAGTATCAACTGTGCGTATGATAAGTCCTTCAGCTATATAAAATGGAGAAAGCAGGCTGAGCATTGAGTTCATCTCTGTGATTACTAACCACAAATGTGACATGGCCAACTACAAGCTCCTACCACCTTGACTTACTTCTCTGCCGTGATAGACAAACCTCAAATTATGAGACAAAATGAATCCTTTCTCCATTAGGTAATTTTTTTTATCAGAGTATTTTATCACGCCAACAGGAAAAGAAACTAATGCATTTACTAGGTAATAAGGGTTGGAGTGATGTGTTGCTCACAGAACATCCTGAGTTCGAATCCCGGGTCCCATGTAAAAACACAAGGCACAGCATCCATGGCCTTCACTTCCAGCCCTGGTGAGTGGAGCCTGGGAAATCCCAGAGTGAAGCAAAAAGAAGATAGAAGCAATACAGGATGGTTCCTGAAGTCATCCTTGGTCCTCCACAGACACATACAGTATGCTCTGATACACACACACACACACACACACACACACACACACACACACACACACACACAAAATAAATAAAGTTTAAAAAAGAAACCAAGAAGCCTTTGAAGTGAGTTTATGTATATTGTTAGTTACTAAAATATTGATACTTGAAAGTTTCCTGTGGTACTCTGATAAGAGATAATACTTTTTCTTTCTCTTTAGCCCTGAGGTCTTTTTAGGTTTAAGTTATTTTCCATCCCATGAGGCCAGAACCATCTATTTATTTGACTTATTTTTTCACTTAACATAATTATACAACTGTAACAACTAAAAAATGCATGACTAATTTCTGCTGTATTATATATTATCTCAACACTGGGTAATGCAGGTCAGGACCACCATTCTTAACTAAGCGAGTCCTAGATTCCAGAAAGGAACTGCATAATATACAAGACTTGGAGATAAAAAATAAGGGACTGTTTTCCTTTGAGCAGCTGGCTGTCTATTAAGAAAAATAAATATTTATGAAGCAATCTACATGCAGGCTGCTGAGAGGACACCTGTTTTCCTTTAGTATAGTCACATCCATTCTTTGTATAGTATTTATATTATATGTGAGTGTGCATATATGTGTGATGTGTGAGTGCATGAGTATGCATGTATGCAGAAACACATATGTCACAGTGTGGATGTGGAATGAGAGGATAGCCTCTCCGTGTCCTTCCTGATTTCCCACCTTGTTTTGAGCACTTGTTTCTTCTTTGCTGCTGTGTAAGGCAGAGTGACTGGCCTGTGAGTTTCTAGATCCTTGAGCGTCCAGAGGCCATGTAAACTAGGAACCGATGGGTCCAATGTTTACATGGGTTCTGGGGATCTGAATTCTAGTCCTCACACTTTCATGGCAAATGTTTTATCCATTAAGCCCTCTTCCTAGCTTTTAATTAATATTCTTTTTAATTAGTCTCACCTGTGTTTGCTTATTATTATTATTATTACTATTATTATTGTATTCCTGAAAGTAATCATGCATACACTGAGATACTACTGTGTTTCAAACACTGCCTAAGCACCTGGACAGTTTTCAAGAAATGTAATGTCTGTACTTTAGTCTCATGTTTGGAATAATGCATCAGAGAAAACACTATGAATGGAAGTAAGTAGTTTGTCTAATTAGAGTATGAAGAACTTACATTTATTGTGAATATAGAGAAGAGTGATTGTAGAGATAGGCGAGAGTGATAGAGATAGACAAGGCAGCAGGTGGACCACTGTCTGAAGAAAACGTGGGCGCCTGTATGAACATGGTGAAGCACTATACCACAGCAGTGAGTCCTGCTAGAACCTGGGTGAGGAAGGAGGGAGCACAGAAAGAGTGGATGCAGGGGTCTTGATGGAAGGTATAGATATCAGGCCAATGAGTGTGGACCACACAAACTGTGACCAGATGCCATAAAATGGCTTCAGGGGCTTTGTCAGAGTAGGGGGTGGCAGACAAGCCCACACCTCTCCAACCCTACGACGGACAACAAAGCAGATAGAGTAGTTGTGAAATACTAAGTTCACAGCAGAATCAGGGTGACATGACTGCTTTGTTTCTTTGAAGAGGGAAAATGGAAGACTTAAAAGTGATATCTATGCATGCAGCCATCTGAAGTTTTGGGAAGAAAAGGGGAAAAAAGAGATAAGATGATGTTTCTAATGGTTTCTACACTGTGTGTTGCTGGGATGGTGCAGACAGGTGTCCATTTCTATCAAAGAAGATGTACCATAGTGAGGTACAGATGTCAACTTGATGGTCAAGTGTTCAAGCTCTGAGCACATTCGTAATAATTAGTAGTTGAGTTGAGCCCAGAGTGAACCTGCAGGAGATTATGTAGTTGATAGGGAAGGCCCAGCTTATGATGTGTGGAACTAGGTCAGCCATGGACAGGGGAATAAAATACAGAGAGCTGATTGGAAAAGTTGGCATTCTTGTGTACCTGGCCAGACATGCTGGTCTGGCAAGTGATTGTCCCTCTCTCAGCTATTATGTGGAGATGGTGTGGTCAGTTCCCTCAGCCCTTTGGTGATGATGGTGCATGCTCTCCTGCGACCTGGACTAAGAACTGTAGCCAGGCTATCATTGAGACAATAAACCTGTTGTTCCCTTAAGCTGTTTGACAATGATTTTATCAGCAACCATGCAGAGTAACTTCTACAAGATGTAGAAGCAATTAGAGAAATACAGTTTACAAACTGGTAAGCACACATTGAAAGTAGATGTATAGACCAAAGCCCAAAGAATAACACCAAGGACTCCACGAACAGGTGCCAAATCTTCTTTCTGACCCAGACCACTCCCATCCATGCAGATCCAATCCAGTTATTCCATAGCCTCCATGAAATTGTCTTTAATTTGCCCATGCAAAATTCTCCTGTCCACACTCTGCCCTCTTGTCTAGGTCTTAACATGATTTGTTTTGGAAAATTATCTCCTATGGATATGCTTGTTTTTCTCCTAATCTGCAAAGAAATTATGTGTGTATACATGTGTGTTATCTTGATGTCTCTACGAGTCAATGTAGGGGGGAGGTGCACACTGTGTTCATGTGCATGGAAGTCAGAGGTGAACCAAGAATATCATTCCTTGGGTTCCATCTACCTTACTTTCTAGACAAGGTTTCATTAACATGGAACTTTTCAAATAGACTAGACTATTAATATGACTTTTATTTTTCTACTTTCAGAAACATATTGAGTAGTCTTCTCTCTATCCCCTCTCTCTAACATCCCTTCCCTTCCCTTCATCAAAACCTCCCACTCCCTCCCACCCTCCTGCCAGTATGCTTTTATGGACTGCAGGGTTCACTCTGGCTTGTCCATTCTTGTGGGTTCTCAGGCTTCTGTGGTATATCAAGTTACCTCTCTTCAGGCCACCCCACTGATAGGAGCATTTCCCTTCACTCATGCAACTCTAATCCCTAAGGTTCCCATGGTGTGTTCTTATCTCTCTTGAGTTCCTCAATGGTCTATGGGGGCATCTTGGTATGTCAGTCATTATACAGGTCTGGTAAGGACAAGTCTCACTGCAGTGAGTTCCCAGATCCAGCCATCCTGCCTTGAGTGGAATGTCTTGTCTAACAGTGAACCAGCCTTCACGTCTTTAGGTTCCTACAATCTCAACATCCCCTCTCTGCAAGATTCCCAAAGCCTTAGAATGGGGAGGGATTAAGTTTATCTGGATGAGCCTTACTGAGTCACTGCTACTCTGCATTATGGTTGCTCATTGCTGAATATGATTTTTTTTTAACATGAGCTCTGGAGATTGAACTCAGGTCTATCTGTACAAGTGTGCAAGGCAAGTGTGCAAGGCAAGCTCAGAGACTGAGCCATCTCCCTGGCCTCAAGCAGGATCTTTTTGGTGTATGCTACATGTGCTATCAAAGTAGGTGCATTCACTGCTGCTATTTGTTTGAGCTAACCAGTTTCTAACTCTCTGTGAAATGTTTCTTGATAACATGCATCATGCATACATAGTATGTAATAATCATGACAGTCCCATGGTGTCAACAGTTGCCTTTCATATACATGTCAGAGCACTGAGGTTAGGAGAAGAAAAGAAGTTACACAACCTGTGGGCAGTATTCAAGTCAGCTTTCCATCCTAGCACAAAAACAGTCCAGAAAAATCACTTAAAATGGAAAGATTTACTTTGGCTTAGATTTTCAGAGACTTTGGTCTCATTTGGTCTCCCTGTTTCCGACGCCACGGAACATCGCTGTGTTGAGAAGGTGGGAGTGGAGAGACCCAGGGCACAGAGGAAGAGGCTGCAGACAGGTATACCATTTCAGGCCAAAGTCCTAGTGACCTCCTTCCTACATTTTACTCCCACCTCCTCCCACCATTAACTAAACTAGCTCTGCATTTATCAGTGGAGTAAGTAATCCAACTGTGATAACATATCCCTCTTGATTTCATTACTTCTTGAAAATACCTGTCCTTGGAACCTGGCTGCTTTGGGGACCTAGCTTTCATCACACAAACCTGTGGGAAACATTTGGGATCTGAACCCTAACAAGTGGTAAAATCCAAAATTGAGTCCAAAATGATCTAAACCCAACACACACACTTATTCTTCTACCCCTTAGAAAAATCATCCATACAATGTCTTTTCTCTTACACTTAAAGAGAGTTTAATGCCACATCGTTGTTATCCAGAAAGACCATCTAAATTAAAATGAGATAATTTCAGCTCTTGGAAATATTTTTTTCTTTTATCTTTATCAAAAGAAATAATAAGCCCATTTTCAAAGAGTTAAGTTCAGATCCAGCAGTGGGTTCAAAAAAGTTTAAAATATGTGTATATATGTGGTTCCTTCCTTCCTTCCTTCCTTCCTTCCTTCCTTCCTTCCTTCCTTCCTTCCTTCCTTCCTTCCTTCCTTCCTTCCTTCCTTCCTTCCCCTTCGTCCCTCCTTTTCCTCCTCTCCTTCCTTTCTTCCTTCTTCCATTCCCTTCCTTCCTTGACTCGCTTGCAATTCCATTCCTTCTTTTCTTCCCTTCCTTCCATTCCTTCCTTCCTGCCTTCGTCCTTCCTTCCTTCCTTCCTTCCTTCCTTCCTTCCTTCATCTTCTTCTTCCTTCCAGTCTTCTTACCAGTCCTTCCTTCCTCCCCTCTTCTTCCTTTTTTTTCTTCCTTCCTTCCTTCCTTCCTTCCTTCCTTCCTTCCTTCCTTCCTTCCTTCTCCTTCCTTCCTTCCTTCCTTCTTTTCCTCCTCCTCCCTTCCATTCCTCCTTCCTCCTTCCTCCCCTCCCCCCCCTCCCTCCCCTCCCCCTCTTCCCTCCCTTCCTTCCTCCTTCCTCCCTCCTCCCCCCGCCTCCCCTCCTCCCCTTCCTTCCTTCCTCCTTCTCCTTCCTTCCTTCCTTCTTCTTCCTCCTCCTTCCTTCCTCTTCCTTCTTCTTCCTTCCTTCCCTCCCTCCTCCTCCTCCTTCCTTCCTCCTTCCTTCCTTCCTTCCTTTCTTCCTTTCCTTCCTACCTTTCTTCCTTCCTTTCTTCCTCCTTCTTTCCTTCGTTCCTTCCATCTTCTTTCTTTCTCACCTTCCTTCCTTTCTTTCCTTCTTTCTCATTTCATCCTTTTTGTCCCTTCATTTCTAAGTGTGTATCAGGAGATAATAGGATTCCCCAGCTCCACGCCATCCCCAGTCCCCCCTGATGCATTGTGTCTTTGTGCTTTCATTGACTAGGTTTGCTGAAAAGCCCAGTGAACAAGACAGCCCTGACGCTGATTGCCGTGAGCTCCTGCATCTTGGCTATGGTGTGTGGCAACCAGATATCCTGTCCGCTTACAGTGAAGGTGACTCTGCACGTGCCTGAGCACTTCATCGCAGATGGTAAGAGCCCAGCATCAAAGATGCCCCACAGTTCCTCGCTACTCTGTCCCCTACAGATCAATATTTCCATGCCCAGCCCGACATCAGAGCTCTGTAATGTAAAGTATGGGAGCAAAGGAACATCCCAGAGCTCTGGAAGGAAACCCTTGTCATTTTAAGTCCCCGATCATTAGAATTAAATTGAAAGCTGCTTTCAGTATCTGTGCAAGGAGATGGCTTGTTTAACTGCAGGAGGAATCCCACAGTGAGCAGAGAAAGATGGAGCTGCTTCAGAGAACCTCTTGATTCTGCTTGTGCTTGTTGAGCCTGTGTCAAGTTTGAAAAAAAAGCACCCAAAGGGTGTTAGCTAATTAAAAGCACATGACACGGAGGACTTATGAATTTTATTAGAATTTCTGACTGTTCTGCAAAATATTCATATCTTATTCCCTGTATACATACTTTACAAGTATGTTATAGTTCTAGCATTTATTCTTCTCCCAATTAAATTGAATTAATGAGATATTGTAGTCACCATGGTCATTAGCAAAGTGTGGTCCAAGGAACCGATTAAGATGCTTGATATCTATTGCTAAAGTGCCCTCTAGAAAAATCCATGAGGGTTGCCACTTCCAGCTGTGCACTGGCATCTGCCTCTCCAAACCTTTGTTTTGTTTGGACTTACTCTCTTTATATATATTGAAGATGAGAATAGCCACTGTAAAAAGTCATTTGTAAGTATTTAATTTAATTTTTACCCCAACTTTTTCATACTTTTGGTGTATACATCTGAGTTAATTTGAAGATAAGTATAAACCTGTGAAAACTTTATCATTCATGATATCATAAATGTAACTGTCACCTCTGCAACCCCCCACCCACTCTTTGTAATAAGAATATTTAACATAAAACTCTACAGGAGGGACTTGGGGGATGGCTCAAGGGTAAAGTGCTTCGGGTGTAAGTTTAAGGACCCAAGTTTGAATCTCCAGGCCCCATATGAAAAGCCGGACATGACAGAATGCACCTGTAATGTAGGATAGTGGAAACAGGAAGGCCTTGGAAGTTCGCTGACCAGCTAGTCTTGGCAAATTAGTAAGCTTCGGTACAGTGAGAGAACTTGTTTCAAAAAACATATGGTGAAGAGCAATCAAAGACACCTGATGCTAACCCCTGGCTTCCACATGCATGTGGACACATATGTGCATGCACACACATGGATATGATTATATAGAAATCCACTTAGAAAATAATTTGTTCTCTTCTGTCTTAATGGTAACCAAAGGTAACCAAAGGTACCTCCAGAGGTAACCAAAGTTCCTATTTCTAGCACCATATTCATGGTAGTAATTTTTTAAATATTTTTTCTTTTGGATGTATCTGGAATGTTTGTGAGCTCCTTTATCTCTACCAGTCTTATCTTTCCATAACTGAGTTTCATGTATACTTTTAAGTAATGATGCTCAGAGTTTAGACCACCTTGCTGTGAAGAACATCTTTCTATTCATGCTCCCACTGATTGCCTACATTTTGTCTCAGCAAATGAGCCTGCAATGCAGACAAACTCAGTTTTCTCATTCTGCAAATGCCAGTTGGTTTTAAGATTTATATGCAAATCTTCTGGTTCAGCCCTATCAGATCATATGTGCATATAAGTCAGAAAACATGTGTGTGAGAGATGGGTGCAGAAGTCAAAGTAAACACAATTTACAAAGGCAAATGGGCAAATAGGATAAGGGACTCAGGGCTAGAAGAAATTGTCCAAACCCATGTGTGAATAAGAAATCTAGATGGGAAGACAGAGATGATCAGTATTAATTGTGAAAAATGTCACAGGGAAAATTCAGCTCACTGTGGCCAACATTCCTCATATCTGTGATTGCTCACTGTTCACCACTTAACTGTTAAATGTTAAGCAACAGAGATACAAAAAATTAGCTATTTATTATGCAGGACCTGCATAATGATTGACATACCAACATGCTCCCATAAACTATAGAGGAACTCAAGAAAGATAGGAGCATACAGTGGAAATCTTAGGGACTGAAATTAGATGAGTGAAGGAAAATGCTTCTATCAGTGGGATAGCTTGAAGAGAGACAACTTAGTATGCCAGAAAAGGCCTGAGTCCCCACAAGAGTAGACAAGCCTGAGGGAACCCTGGGGTCCATAGAAGCAGACAGGCAGGAGGGTAGGAGGGAGTGGGACAGATTGATGAAGGAAAGAGAGGGGGATGTAGGAAAGCAGGGATGAGTACTCAATATGCTTGCAAAATTAGAAAAATAAAATAACAATTAAAATAAATAAAATTGAAACTGGAAAAAATTAGCTATTTATTTACATAGAGATAGAAATGGAGGTCCTTAGAGACTAACTTATCCAAGGTTCAGCTAAATTATTTAATGGGTCAGAACAGACTTTTAAATAATACCAGCATTTCTTCAAATGTTTGTTCATCGCCTACAACTTTTGCATCCAGCTTCTTCCCTGTGCCTGGGGATAACAGCAGGGTTTGTCTCTCAGGGGACTATGAGGATGATAACTACCTCTTCCCCATGGTTGTTGGGCTTTCAGTTTGTCCGTAGCTGAGAAGTACCAAAATCAAAGGGTTGTCTAAGAAAGCTGTAAAGAATCTTGATGGCCAACATGTGATGATTTAAAAGAAGTCCTTTCGCAGTAGCCCACCTATAGTGTATTCTGACATCTGTTGTAGGCATAGAATGTTGTGACTACCTGAGTTGCTTCTCTGTTTCTTCCTTTAGTCTAGACTATCTATAAGAGGAAACCTATCTTGGGAGAAAGGTTTTTAATCCTGATGACTACCACAGCGCTAGGGACATGAGGGGTATCCAATATATCTAATAGATCCAATAATATAGATCCAATAATCTATACATGTTGCATAGATTAATGTTACTTGGGTTTAAGTAGCATTCTTAATAGCTCTATAGAATTCTGCTACTAGATTTATAAAAAGAGAAACCTCAATCAAAGAAAACTTGGAATCACTTGTAAGGCATGAACCTGTTATGTGTACACTTTGGAAGCTGAGGCAGAGAATCACATTTGCAGAGCTGTACTGAGCTACATAGTGAGCTGCAGAACAAAAAGACAGATTTTAAATGTGTATGTGCCCAGCATACCATATGATACATAAAGAAGCATACCCCAAGCCTGTCAGGACACAGAGTAGGCAAACTGAATGCATAAGCAGAGCCTATATTGAAGTCACTGCAGGGCAGAATGGGTAATATGGGTCCAACAAGGTAAAGAGCATTAAAGGATAACCGGTTATGGCATTTATGGACTGCTTTCTCATTGCCTGGGCCTGGCCCCATAGTGATTAGGAAATAGAAGCATTGCCTCCTGGATATGAGAACCACATAGAAGAAATAGCTGTGGGATCTGGAATGGTTAATGTGAATATGAAAAGTATGTTCCTAGGGAATCCCTTTTGGTATGTCTAAGGTGTACTTATTCATGGAAGGGACTGTCTCTGGCCAGTCAAAAAAGAACCAAATGCCTAAGCATCAAGAATAGAGAAAATGAAGAAATTGTGTTTTCAAAAAAGACAATTAGTAATCGCCATGGAGGGTGCAGGTTCCTGAGATGGAGTGAAGCAAGCATAGCAAGCCGCATCAGCAGGACCTAGGAAACAGTGCCCCATATACAGCAGAATGGTAGCACGGGCATCCTTGTACAAAAAATGGGATTCAGTCTCAGCTCCATCATGGAGTTACCCTGGAACAAAGACTTGTGGTATCTCTCCTTGTGGTATATCTCCCAACCTCACTTTCCTCATCTGTTAACCTGGGACTGTTTTAAGATGAATGAATAATATAATGTATAAAAAAAGAGCCTACTTGTAAGTCTAAACACTGTTCAATTCATGGTAAACAGAGTTGCTCTCATGCTTTAAGCAATTGGAAGGAAGTGATTTCTGGATTTTGGATCCTGTATACTGCTCCTAGATGAAAAGGTAAAAACTTCACAAGTGAGAACTTGCACTTATTCTATATGGTTGCCAATAAATTCATGACCAAATAGCCTACAGAGGAACAAGGCAATTTATTTTTCTTACAATAGGCCAGTCACAGTTCCTTGTGCCACTTGGGAAGAGACCCCCCATACCAGCATGAATCCACATAATGGATGAAAGAGGAACAGTCCTTACTTGGCAGACCAGCATGCCTGGCCAAGTATAGAGAAGGATGTCAGCTTTCTCAAACAGTTCCCTCCATCTTATTCACCTGCCCAGGGACTAGTCCCATCCACCGTAGTCTCTTCCCTATCAATCTTGTGCAGGCCTTCTCAGGGCTTAACTCAACTACTGATTTTCTACAAATGTGCCCAGAGCTCCAACCCTCGACTGTCATGCTGACATCTGTATCTAACTATGACATAGGTATGTTAGGATAAGACAGAGAAATACGAAGAAACAGCTCTAGCTATTGTTTAGGAAATGGAACAGAGATATGCACCTCTCTCCCATATGGAGGTAGTTTCCCAGTTTAAGAGATTAGCATACTCAGACCATCCATCTTCTGTACATAAGCACAACTCCTGTGCGCAGCCATGGCTGAAGTCAGGTAAACGGGTTTGTGCCTGTGACCCTCCAGTGTTATCCCAGTGCCTCTCACAACAGAAACTCTGCATGTACTACTTGTCTCATTCATTCAACAAACTCTCCTGTGAGGCCCTTATTAACCACAGCTGACACATACGGAGAACCAGAACTTGTAAAGCAATAGAATTCAATTTTCTATGGAAGGGGTGGTATAGAGAAATCTAGAAAAGAATAGTTTTTTAGTTGTAATTGTAATTTTTAGATATATCAATCAGGCTGGGACATCAAAGGCAAGAACCAAATAATGTGGACCCAGATGTCGGTCATCACTTGGCTTTATGTTCATAAATGACTTGCTACCTCTCTTAACTACGCGAACACAGATGGAGAGCATACAATTCAAATGTTTTATGTGGATTTATATACCAGGCCCCTTAAGAGCACTGGCTAGGTGGAAAAGAAAATCATAAAAAGGCCTGTCAGGAGGAGTACAGCTCATGTCAAGTAGAAGGACCCCCGGCTGAAGTCAGGGCTCCCTGGGACTATTGCCATGGCAGCCTTCAGCCTTTCTCAGCATCCCCCAGAGCTCCAAGCTGCCAAGGCCCGGGCCCTTGCTTAGAAGGGAGAGCAGCACTCAGCCAACCTTGTGCATTTGAGCTGTCTGTGGTTCTGAAGTATTAGGCGAGCCTGAGTCATGTGTCCTGTCTTTGGAAGAAAACGAATTCTGACCTTGTGTTACTCGACAGTTACACTCGATGCTTACTGCCCATTATGGGGAAAGGGTCAGTACAACATAGCACTTGTCCAGAGCCCAGCTTGTAGGAGACATACATACTGACACAGTCTCTGTCCAAGCACTTGACAACTCTCACCATTTGTTTTTCTGAACTTCCACGGCTGCCCGTGGCTTTTTGCCCTGCTAAATTAACACGTCATTGAAGACGACGTGGCACATCTGCATAAAAACTTACTGAATTTAGTGTGGCTTCTCCAGCTGTGATATACACATCGTTTACACGTGGCTGAGCACCCCCAGAAGATACTTGTCAGCTTTCCATGACAAATAACTTAAAACAAATTTTAAGGAATGAATGGATTTTCGGGCCCATGACTTTGGTCCATGAGTCCATGCTCTCAGTACATTGGCATCATGGCTCTGTGGTAAAAATGTCTCCTCTCATGGAAACTAGAAAAACAAAAGGTGAAATGGATAAGGGGCAGGATGCAGCCTTCAGTAGTGCACCTGCATGACCTACTTCCTGAAATTATACCTTACATTCAGAAGCTTCCTAATGATAGCATCAAATTATAAATCAGTTATAGATTAAACCATTGATTACATCAGAGCTTTTCTGCCTCTCTTAATGATTGAATGCACCAGTCAATGCACGAGCCTTTACATCCATTCATGCATCATGTCATCATTCTGTGTTATTTTATGTTCAAAGAACATGCCTAGTCATTTCTGGAGTCCCTCTGGAGTCTTTATAATGTCATTTGGTTTTTTCTACCTTTTATTTTATTAGCACTGTGTGAATGAATCTGTCTGTCCAGTGGCTTCACATAACATTGGATACTGTACTGGTTACTCTTTGTGTTGCCGTGAGACATCACTGAGGCTCAAACAACGTAAGGGGAGAAATGGAGATTTATTCAGCTTATGGATTCAAAGGGGAGGTACAGTCCTTCATGACAGGAAAGGCACAAGCTGGAGAAGGACTAAGTTACTACACACATCATGGATACTAGAAGCTGCTGCATGCAAGGTCAGGAGTAGACCCACTCACTAACTCAAGCAGGATGGGGCTAAATAACTTCAATGCCCAGCCCCTGTCACATGCCATCCTCCAACAAGACCCCATCTCCTAAAGGTGCCATGACTTTCCCAAACTAAAGATTCAGACACATGAACCTGAGGGGCAGAGGGGAAATTCACATTTCAAACACAAATACCTTGTGTTCGCTGCCCATAAATTTAATGACCCCTAATTCTAAAGCTTCTGACCTACTTTGCACATGACATAAGTAACAAATGGTTGTTGATTAATGTCCAAAGCCTATCTTAGCTGATATGTTAGTTCCTGTATTCCCTTGGAAGAGAGTAACCCCCTCTAAGACAAGACATTCACCCATTATGGTAAGTCAGTAGAAGATACTGTGTGTAAAGGATTGCTGCTTAGGTTAAGGAGGTGAGCAGGTGATAATCACACTCAGAGTACACTGCTTTGGGAATTGCTGTACATTGGAAGGAAACCTAAAATCATTAAATACATTTGTTACCTGTCTCATAGTGTATGAATCAGTTTATTTAGAAATCTTCATTTGGTTCTCATAACAAACTTGTGAAGAAGGATCTAGCATCTTGGATAATAAAAAAACAGGGTTAGAATGGGAGATTATTTAGATACTATACCTTTGATAATGTAATCCTCAGAAACTCAAGCAATTTAATAGAGAAAAATAATCTGATTTAAAATTGGACAACAAACTACAAGGAATCATCAGGTATATGAAAAATGCTCAGTATCATTAATCATTGGGAAATGCAAATCAAAATAATCAGTGAGTTATCAGCTCACGACACTTAGAATGGTATAACCAAAAAGATAAAAAGATGCCAAATGCTGATAAGGATTTAGAGGAAAAGATCAGTTTCCCACTGCTGGGGAAAATGTAAAATGGTATAGCCACAATGAAAAGCAATGTGGAAGTTCACCAGAAAAAACATACAGATAAATCTCTGCCATGATTCAGCAATCCCAGTACTGAACAGATATTGCCCACAGGAAATGCATTGAGCGAGTTGAAGAGACAGCACCACTCTTGTGTTTATTGTCACACTGTACACAATATCTCATAAATGGAAATAATTTTATGCCCATCAAATTGTGAATGGACCAAGAAAATGTGGCACATACACATAATGTAATACTATGCAACATGAAAAGAGTAAAATCCAGTTATTTGTGACCATGTGGATGCTACAGCTTATTATGTCCTGTGACATTAAGACAACCACTCTGAGATCTCAATAATGTGTGGAGTACAAAAATGTTAATCTTGTTGAAGTTAAGGTCAGGCAGTGTTTTCTAGAATGTGGGGAGAGAATGTGAGGAAGGAAAGATGTAAATAAGTTATCATAAATTAAAAGGACTGTTAAATATTTAAATTTTCACTTGTGTGTGTGTATGTTGCATGTGGGGGTATACATGTGTATATGGGAGACAGGCATACAAGAGCACACTTGAGTGCGTGTGCCTGTGAAGACCCAAGGGTGACATTGGGAATCATCCTGGACTGCTCTTCCACCTTATCACTTTACTCTGAAATATGAGCCAGAATTGCAAGCCACCACCATTTCTCCCTAGCATTTTTATGTGGGATCTGGGGATACAAACTTTGCTTGCAAGGCAGTGGCTTTAACCACTGAGCTATCTCCCCAACCCAAGAACTTACCAAGACGGGTCAGTTCTAATGTGCTAGGACACAATTTTGTATTGTGGAGACATAGATACTATTCTGTATACTCTAAAAAGTAGTGAGAAAGTATTTAGAACATTTTTACATCAAAGATGTGATTTGAGGAAAGTTCTATGTTCATCCTGATTTTAATATTGCACCATCATCTACCTTCTCAAACATCACATCTATCTATCTATCTATCTATCTATCTATCTATCTATCTATCTATCTATCTATCTATCTACCTACCTACCTATCTATCTATATCTATATGTGTGTGTGTGTGTTGTGTGTGTGTGTGTGTGTGTGTGTGTGTGTGTGTGTGTGTGTCATTTAAAATATAGGGCTCGGGCTGGAGAGGTGGCTAGGGGTTAAGCCTCCGCCTTGCAGGCGGAAGGTCCTGAGTTCGGATCCCAGATCCCACGTATAGATGCCAGGCGGAAGCGGGGGCGGCCTGCGCTTCTGGTCCTGGTAGGGCGGAGCCTGTGAATCCTGGGGCAGAAGGAGGTGGAGGTGTCCATGGTGGTTCACGAATTCGTCCGTGGTTCTACACATACACACAGACACACTCGCACACATACACACGCACATGCGCACAGTTGAATAAATAATAATAATAATAAAAATTTTAAAAAAATTAAAATATAGGGCTCAAGCTAAAGTACTGAGAATAAGCACTGGAGTGCTAGACACTAAATGGGACAGCTGATTCTCTTTCTCTAAGATTCAGGAACATTGTGGAATAAAGGGCAGAAAGAATGTAGAAATCAGAGGTTAGGGAGAATAAAAATATCTTTTGGACGTAGCTGTGTGTAGCTAGCTGCACAAGACTGGGCCCATCAGCATTTCATTGTACACAGAGGAGGGGCCATGAGGCCTTGCCTGTCCTTGAGAAATTCATGGCAGCTAAGTGGTGGGCGAGGGCTGCCATCTCTAATGGCTAGCCACTGATGCAAGTGACCTAATAAAAGCCTTCCCATACAGTCAGATAAGAAGCCCTAATTAAATCAGTAGGCCATACACAAAAAGAAGACATGAAAGTAGGAGAGGGACTTGTTGGGAAGAAGGTGTTCTCAGGAGATGGAAGGAGGATGAGAGAGGACTAGGGTGAACATGATTAAAAATTCATTATATAATTGTATGAATTTATCAGACATTGAAATAGCTAATAACATTAGGCTTAGAAATACTAAGTGACTTAGCCAGGTTAACAGCCAAGGGTGAAGCATACAAAAGCTTCCTTCTACCGCAACTCCAGTACAACATGCTGCCATTCTCTACTCTTCCAGAAAAGAAACCACAGTATTATTGTGTTGAAAGGGCTGGTTCTTGGACATACCAGGAAGCAAAACTAGATCTTTGAAATTGATGAGGGTGATGTGAGATAGTAGAAGGTGAAAATTTGGTCTGGAAATATCTTCCCCTGCAGTTGACTATGTGACTTTGGGCTAGTCTCTTAAACTTTCTAAGTTTCAGTTTCACTTCTTATAAATTGGGGATAATAGGAACACTTGTCTCATGGAGTTATTGTACAGAATAAATGAAATAATGCTCATAAAGCTCTTAGCTCAGTACCTAAGACCTAGCGATGGCTCGATAAATCACATAAATGCTAGTTCTTGTGATAATATTTTCTTAATGTTAAAAGGGGGTCATTGGAAGGTAATGAGTCCCCCATCACGGAGAACCTCAGAGGATAGATGACTACATTCTTCGAGGCCACAGGAAAGAGAAGGATTGTCTTAGGTTTTAAGTACATGTAGTTTCATTCAGAACCATCATATCAGAATCTAAATGTAAGCCACTTGATATTTAAGACTGTTAGAATATTTTTTTTAATCTCTATTACTTCATCCCTGGTTGCCAGCCATTCTATGACAAGGCTCCAAAATAGAATTAAGACTCTAAAGTGTGGGGTGGTTAGGAGTGACTATTGATACTCTTAACTGAATACACATGGATGCATGCACAAATGCATTCACATGAAGCTATGATTTATAGTGATAAGGTTACTGCAGAAAAATACCCATGTCAAGATGTCTTTTTCATTCATGTCAATCTACACTATTAATCCCATCCTTTTTAATTAAATGAAATTATTTTCTCATCTTCCCTGTTCCCTATGACTGAGTTATTTGGAGCCTGAGGTTTCTTTCTGAGCCTTGGAAATCAAAACTAAATGCCCACACATTAAGACAGCCTAGCTTATTAATATGCCACACTGTGGCTGTTTTGGACACAAATTTGTTTACAATGAATCTTGTCTACATTTATTTGTTTCCACCCCCTACTTCTTGTCTGTCAGCCCAGGAGAATAAGCTAATGCATGACTTTGTGCCTTTAATGAGGAATGAGTCTCGTAATTGGCTGCAAAGCTGGGTTGTGCTGATTTGAATACATGGGAGGACTATTTTCAGTTCTTGGAAGGAAAATTACACCACACTGGAAGTGGCTGCTCGGCCACAAGCGGCCAAGCAATTTATTTTTTTAAAAAAAAAAGTCATTCCTTGGACACCCTGCTCTATGGACTCTTCCCAGACTTTGTTTTAAAATGCACAGTGCTGATCACAGATGTTCAAAGCAACATCATGAAGCAGGTTAATTGGTGGAAACGCTGCACAGTGTGGCCTCTGCCTTCTCCTTTCTTAACTCATTTGCACATGGTCGATGCTGTGGAGACAACTGGACTGCCTTGCCTTCTGTCTGCTGTGCTCTGAACCTTGGGCAATGTGTTATTCTCTGTGGGAAGTCATTTCAGTCAAATGACCCTTTGTCATTTCAGCATTTTGCAAACCTCTGTCTCTAAGCTCTGACTTAATTTTACCCCTTCTGAATGAAACCTTCAGCTCATTCCCTTGCGATAATCTCACCTTCTTTGAATAATCCATTCATCTGTGTTTTCGCCTTTCTAATGACTTCTGGTTTGTTTCTAACTATTGTGTAATCTTGAAACAGCCACTTTAAGAATTCTCTTCTTGAGTGGGACTAGAGAGATGGCTCAGAGGTTAGTTCTCTGCCTCCCATGCAGAAGGATCTGAGTTCAGATCCCAGAGCCTATGTAAAAATATCAGGCGGAAATAGCAGCAGCCTATACTTCTGGTCTGGGGAGCAATTCAAGATGATTCCTGAAGTCACCACTGGGTCTCTGCAGGCACACATAGTACCTTCTGATATACAGAGTACTCTCTGATATTCACACATAAACACACACACACACACACACACACACACACACACACACACACACACGTATGAATTCTTCCCCTGTATTAAATTTAGCCTCACTCCACTATTTTAAATGAAAGCAATGATATTTTAAGGTAAAAACTCAGCATATTACATTGTTTCATAAAACCTCCAGTGACTTATTTTGTGCTTTGCTGTAGACACTAAACTTAGCACATTAAACAGAACTGATATGCCTGTGATTTGGGGGCCTTGGCTGCCTCTCCAGGCTCACCACACACCTCTGTTCCCTCAAAAGCTCTCCACTACTTTCTGCATCAGGACTTTTGTACGTGTAGCCTTCTTCCCACTTCTACTTTCCCTCTGTATGTGACAGTGATTGGCTCTCCTTTTCTCATAGCCAGGCTTTCTACTGATCCTTTGCTAATTGTTCTCCTTGAACCCTGCCTTTCCCTTCATTATAAATATTTATGGGCTTGGGAGATGGCTCAGGAGTTAAAGCCTTTGGATCTCCAGATTCCATGTAAAAATGTGGGGAGAAAATGATGGTGACCCGTAATTCTGATCCTGGAGAGCTGAGCCAGGAAAATCCTGGAGCAAAGCAAAAAGGAGGTAGAGCAAATGGGGGTGATTCCTGATCATATTTTTACATAGGGCATCCACAGACACATACACTTAAGTGCCCTCTCATGCACATACACATGCGCAGCAAGCACATGCAAACATACAAACGCGTGCACACACACATGCACACTCAAAAAACATTTGTTTGAAGTTGCATAATTATCAGATTGACATTGATCTGTCCCACTGTGTTGCAAGCTCTGCGTGACTAAAAGTGATATTTGTTTTGTATTTTGTGCTAGCACTGAGGACCATGGCTAAAGAGTTTGCCAAGTGGGGAAAAAAAAAAAAACCTAGTGACTATAATTGATAGACGTAAATCTTGTCATGAGCAGGGGACTCAGAATATTCGTGTCTAGTCTACTGCAATGTCTACTCGAAGTTCTGACTCAGTAGAAGTATAATAAAATATATTTGTGAAAGGCAGGAAAGAAAGAGGACTAGCCGGTGGACTCAGATTCCCTGACAAAGATACATCCTGGAGAGGAAAAGCTACGTGGAATCCGAAGCGCTCTTCTCTTGTGATTGACTCCCCTCCCCTCCATTTCTGCTCCCATCCCCAAAGATACTCACCCACCTTCTTCTCCCCAGCCCCCACACCACACTGAAGCAAGCTTTATCTCAGAGTGCAGGAAGAAGGGAAAATATAAATTGAGCTGAGTTTCAGAATGCCCATGGGGGGAGGAGGCAATGAAATACCAATAAAGCATATTAATATGCTGAAACCAAGAAGAAGAAGTTGAACTCCAACCCAGACTTAATAACTATACGTGAGAGAGTACAGGGAGAAGGCAAGGCTAAGTTTCAGTCAGAATTAAAATGAGATCTGTAATGAAACTGGTAATATAATTATAAACTGTGAAAACTTTTTTTTCCTGTCCTTCTTCTTGTACTTAATGGCCAACGTGCTCAGCAATGCCTTGCTTGGACTTAGTGCTGGGAGTTCATACGCCCCCTAGAGTGGACTTATTTTTTTTCCAAGCCTCTTCATTAGGAAAGTCTAAATCCACAAAACTGAAGGAAAAAAATAAAAACTGTTGCAAGCCATTTTTTCCTTAAATAGTAAACGATCATCCAGTTAAATATGACAAGGGACCTAGGGAAGAGCAAATCTAAGAAAATCATTCCAAGAAGATGAATATGCCCAGACCTTTGTAGGTATCACAACAGCCTGTGGGATTGAGGTTTTTAATGACATGCTGTGTTAAGATGTTAGCTTGGCTCCCAACCAGAATGAATTGTTATTAATTTCCCTCCTTAACAAAGGAGGTAACCGAATTTGACATACAAAATAAAGACTAATTTCTATGTTTTGATAGCAGACTGAGTTGAAAATGCATTCCCAGAAACTGTAGGGGCAAGGGGAAAGAAAGGGGGGGTATAAGGGAGTTTCAAGGGATAGTGAAATCCAATTTTCTCTTATTGATAATTCCATTGTATTGTGAATAGAAGGCCATTCTGTTTTCTGGGCCCAGGGGATAGAATACAGGCTAGGAGGCCCTGAAGGGATATAGCTCAAGTCGGTAGAATTAGATATTATGCCTGTGTTGGTTTGACACTGGCCAATGGTACAGGAATGAGCCCCTGTGTGAGACAGAAGTTTATGTGGCACAGAGATTGAGTGTGACTCAAGAGATGTGGGAATTTAGCTCTAATTCTGTAGGCTCAAGTCCATGTCCATACTTCTCTGAGTTCCAGTTCCATCTAGTAAAGACAATAGAAAGAGTGTCAGTGAGCCACTGTTCTTGAATGTACTTTGCCCACTATGAAAGTAGGTGTAACTGTGAGAAGATGGACTCTTCCTCTCACCCTCTGTTCTTGACTTTGCTGTTTATAAAGACAACCTAAGGGTTAGAGTGAGGTCCTAGTGTATAAAGGTAGGTATGTGATTTGTCTGAGATCATCTAGGAGACAAAATTTTGGCAAACCCATGATGCATTACTTAGGCATTGAGGGATAATCTTGATTAGGTTAATTGACAGGGGAAGACCCATCTCAATCATGGCCAGTACCATTCCCTAAGAAGAAGGTTGTGGACTCCATAAAATGGAAAGAAAGTGGGTTGGGCAAACATTCCTTCATCATTCACAATGTCCTGATTGTGGATGTGATCTGAGCAGCTGCCTCAAGCTCCTGCTATGTGACTTTCCCGCCATGATGCAATGCAAACTCACACTGGGAGCGAAAATAAACCATTTCTCCCTTCAGTTACTTTTGGGGAGATATTTTATCATAGAAACAGGAAAAACAACTAGGATATCAGGTAACTGTCTTAGTTTACCTAGTAAATTGGGTTCTCTCAAGTATTTCAAGTAAATTAGTTTCTCCCAGCTCAAGACAAATACTTAAAAATTCTAAAACAGGGCTGAGGATATTGCAGCTAAAAAGCTTGCCACATAAACAAAAGGATTGGAATTTGGATTCCCAGATCCAAATAAAACGTCTGGTGAGTATGGCAGCCTGCTTATAATTCCAATCTCTGAAGACAGCCTGGGAATCCCCAGAAAAAGCTGGCTATCCATACTAGCCTAATGACAATCAGTTGCCCTAATTCAACTACTAGGTTTAATTATTTAGAGACTCTTCCTCAAGATAGTATGGTAGAAGCGTGATGAAGGATGTTTCCTGATGTGCACTCATTTGCACACACACACACACACACACACACACACACACACACCATATCCCCACCCACATAAAAGCAAGCATACATACATGCACACACGCCCTCCACATGCACAAAATATAGAGATGGGAAAAAATATTTAGCAATTTCCCCTTATTTTTATATAGTGTCTGTTTCTTCCCTTCTCTTCTTTCTCCTAGCCAGCATTTCCTCAACACACATTTGTATTTTTTATCTTATTCTCTGGACCATGCTCAAATATGAAGGATAAATCTCTAAGGATAAAAGCCAAGCTTTGGCTTCTGGGAAGTAAAAGATAATTGTGGTATGGGAGGACCCATGGTGGTATTATTTGGGTTGCTGTGGAAACAAAGAAGGGTAGCCAAGGACCCTAAACTGGGGATGATGAGAGGTACTAAGCTGGGTTCACTGAGTATAAACCATCTGAACTAGGTCTCTCAGGCTTTTATCTAGATGGTCATGTCTGGTGACACTCTTCACAAAGAAGGGAAAGGACATTTTTCTCTCCATTTATAGAGGCTGTGTGGAAACCACTTCATGGTAGCAATATAAAAATTAGCACTGATAAGGGAATAATTTGCAGAGGTATTGCTAAGTGCTCATCCCTGTACTAAGTACCTGTCCCTGTGCTAAGCGCCTAACCCTGTGCCAAGTGCTCCTTGTAGGTGCTATGCTAAGTACCCACCCCCATGACTTTGCAAGACATTCCTTTATTTAACTGCATTACCTCATGATCAATGTGTCATTACATATTCAGCACAATGGAAGGTGTACATGAAAATATGACGTTTAGTGAGATTAAGGAGGTCATATGTCCTTGTTGGAATCACATATACAGGAAGGAGATGTGTACAATCATTTCAAATTAGCATCCACAAAAATGTGATAGAAATGACCAAGATCAGATTTTGGCCCAACCATAAGAACCTAATGGCTTCAGAGAACATC
Source organism: Typhlomys cinereus (assembly GCA_023101885.1). NCBI lineage: Eukaryota > Metazoa > Chordata > Mammalia > Rodentia > Platacanthomyidae > Typhlomys > Typhlomys cinereus. The sequence continues at coordinate 2,429,027 of JALPQD010000130.1, read as the reverse complement.
TTTACTGTTCTAGACTTCATTGTAAAGTGTGGGAGAGGGCCAAGAAGCTGCTTAGAATTCCTCACTGCCTTTATATTTTAAAGGTAGAAGAAATACAACAGTTAACATCCTACAGGGTGTTATATGAAATAAGCCAGGCACACAGGAAGACAAACACCACATGTTCTCACTCACAGAGAAGCAAAAAAAAAAGGTTGATCTTCTGAAAGTAGAAGGTAGAAGACTGACTGGTTAGTGGATTCTGGGGAATGCAGGGGACAAGAGGCTGGGGATGATTTTCATTGAATATAAAAAGCACAGTATGATAACAGGATTGCGATCCCATGTCCTATGGCACACTGTGGTGACTATAATTAATAATTCATTCCATCTTTCTAGAACAGCTGGAAGAGAAGATATTGAGTATTTCCAACACAAAAGAAATGATGAATATTTGAGGTAGGGGATATGCTAATTTTTCTGATTTGTTTACCACGGTGTATACATGTGTCAAATACTACACTGAGGACTGGGATGATATCTCAGTGCACAAAGTGCTTGCTGTAGAAGCACAAGGATCGGGGTTTGGATCCCAGCATCCATGTAGAAAATTGGGCTTGGTGATGTGCACCTGTTCCGTCAGTGCTGGGGGTAAGATAGGTGAATCCTAAGGACTCATGACTAGCTAGTCTAGCCAAAACAACAAGCTTCAAGTTCAGTGATAAACCCTGCCTCAAAAAATAAATCAGAGAGACATAGGGGAGCACACACAATATTGACTTCTGGCCTCCATGCATGCAAACATGGACAGATGCACACACACACACACACACACACATCATGAGAGACCAGACTTCCCATTAGTGTCCCACAAGCATCCCTAACCCTGTCTCTTCACACTGGTTTGGGACAATCTGCAACCAGACAGTCCCTGAGCAAGGATGCTGAGAACAGAGGCAGCTGAGCAAACTTCCCACAGCCCACAAGTTGCCATTTGAAGAAAGCTTAAAAGGATCACAGCCAAGTTTCTGCAGGGACTGAAGGCTCCCAAGGCTGTCTGGGTGAAAAAGAAAGTGGTTGGAAGTGGCTGTGGTGGGGAAAGGTAGATCCTAATCTCTAGCTCCCAGCTCAGATGCCAAGGGATCTTGAGCATCTTTAATGTCAGGGAGAGGAAGGGAGGATGCAAAAGAATATATTGTTTTCAGGAAAGAGAGTATGATGAAATTGGAGGAATAATTAAAACCCATGCATCTTCCTACTCAGGCGTGATAGACAGCAGAGACTTGCTAGTTTGCCTTCCTCCCCAGCCAGCCCCTCTGGATTATCTAAACCAAATATATCTGCAGCTGCTCTGCTTTGGGGTTCCCAGAAACTTCTGGCAGCTTTCTGAATGTCTGCTAATGTCCTGGGCATCTCATCCACAGAGGTATTTGTGCCCAAGGCATAGGGCACCCCCTGACGCACCTGTTTGTTTCTTCCTTTTCTTTAGTACTAGTTCACATTTGAACTTTATCAGTGAGTCCGTACATTCAGATGCTAAGCTGACATTTGCTGAACATTCGTTCCAAGCCAGAAATCAAAATCTGGGGCAAACATAAGTGGGCTGAGCACTGAAGATGGGAGAGGAGGTGGAGAGAATGTGAGATTTACAGTCAGAGACCATGAGGTTCAATGATACAGTCTTTTACTCGCAGACTTTAGATGATGGATAAGTCTGTTCCCTTCTCTAACCTGACGCTCGCATTGTCTAGAAAAGTAAAGCAACAGGAAAGACCCACCTTCACAGTGTGATGAGGAGGAGGGAATAGAGAATGGCAAGAAAATGGTTGGTCACTAAATGATAATCACCTCTAGATTGGTAGATTAGGTAGTAAAGATGTACCACAAGACTGCAATAGAAAGTGACCACTCCTTGAAGCTGGGCAAGTGTGGAGGGGGGGAGCAATAAGAGAAAGCTTCTTGCCAGGAAAACCTGGAGTATTTCCCACTGGATAGATCAAGGTAAAGTATAGAATCTTCTTAGGCTCTTTTCTCTTTTGAAGAGACAGGGTGTGGAGGGATTTTTGAGGAGGGGGTGGACTTGGGAGAGCAAGGACCAGGTAGGCAGTCTTCCAGCTAAAGAGAACACCATGAGCGAAGGTATGGAGGGACCAGGAGTGATGCAGAGAAGGTGGGTCCTCATGCTGACTTGGCAGAACTCCAGGAAGGGATAGCAGGAAGAGGAGTTTGCTGGACAGCCAGTGCAGATGAGTTAGTGAGCTCTGACTTTAGTAAGAGACCCTGTCTCAAAAACGGAAGTGGAGAGTGTTGGAGGAAGATGCCTGATATCTACCTCTGACCTCTACAGATAAATGAACACATGGGTACACATGCACATACACACACACACACACACACACACACACACACACACACACACGTAGACACATACACTACACATGCACATACAGCCAAAAAATGCAGTTTTGTAACTCAGAATTCAAGCTCTGTAGTTAGATATATCTGGGTTCAAATGTTAGTAGTAGGAATTTATGTAATTTGACGTTGCCAGTGTTACTTAATCTTTCTTTAGAATCATGGGAATTAAATGAAATAATACATATACAGTATTTAATAGAACGTTTGACAATTAGGAAACAATATTATTATTCTCCTATCATTCTGCCAAAGGAAGTTGGAGTGGTCAATATGTGAAGCAAGTAGCTCCAAGAGCCCCACCCCTTTCATTCCATAGGCTCATGTTATAGCAAGGCATTAGTGAGAAGAATTGAAAATGAGGAAACTCTTAGTGAGCTAGAGCGAGGAAATTAGATGCTAACTGTACATAGAAGCCCTACAGGGGCAGGAACCATCTGACTGCTAGAATCTTTGAAGGCTTGCAAAAACCAAGTGAAGGCAGGGGAGGGGGGGTTCTGTGATAGCACCCAGCACTTCAAAAAAATAACAAACAAAAAATTATTCAAGTGAAGAGGAAGGCATACCTAATCTTTCTACAGAGTTATGAGGTCAAAAGTTAGGGCACCAAGCCCAGAATCTGTGACTTTATTCTAACTGGTTTGATCTTTGCAAATTAGGATGTCAATGTGACTACATTCAAAATGTTATAGTGAGGAATGAATGTTTTCTGATTAAAAGGAACTGACCCATGGTAGACATACTTGAACAGTGGCCATTAAAATGATTTTCCTCATGCAATATCTTCCTGATATGAGATCAAAACTTAGATGCCCACCTCTGGACTACATTTATGTGGGAGAGGGAAGGAAAAAGCCAAAAGGGAAAAAAAATTATCTAAGATAGACTAAGAAATGGCTCAGGAATTAAACCTTTGTCTCACAAGAAGAAAGACCTGAGTTCACCACAGGGATCCCATGTAAATATACCCAGAGGAAGTGAGGTGGCTTGAACTTCCATTCCTGGAAGTCAGAGCCTGGGAAATCCCAGAAGGAAGAAATAAGGAGAGAGAGAAGATAGAGAAATCCAGGATGATTCCCAAAGTTATCCTTGGGACTCCACAGGCACACACAGTGCTGCTCTCTCTCTCTCTCTCTCTCTCTCTCTCTCTCTCTCTCTCTCTCTCTCTCTCTCTCTCTCTCTCACAAACACACACACACACACACACACACACACACACACACATATACGCACACACCTAAACATACAAATGTACACATTGGCACGTACACACATGCAACAAAAAAATTAAAAAGATATGTAAGAAATGATGAAAAGCACAGAGTACTGGGTTCTTTGTAAATGGTGCCTTTATAAATGGAAATTATTACCAAAAGACATCACTGTGCTCTGTGTTTGCAATTAGTGAACACTTAGTTTGCCAAACCTCCCTTGCCTTCTCTGCTGAAGGCTTGAGTGGATCCAGTAGTATCTCAGGGGACATCTCCCCACCGTGTCTGGACCGGGTGGAAGCGCAGTCATTTCTCAGCACCCACACAGGTGCTGACCCGACCTGTGAGTGTGACGCTTCCTGCAGAGACTCAGATGCAGCGTCAATGAGCTGAGCAGCAGCCTCGCCTTGGAAGCAGAGGCCCAGGGACCTGGTGTCATGTTTGAAATATGGAATCAATTAAAAATGGCAGCTTCTACCACCTTTGAAGGGAGCATGTGGGCACAGGGGTGAGGGCACATGCCGGGCATGCTGCCAGGAAGCTAGCTTGGCAATTTTGTAAATTATAGACTATTAGAGCCAGAAACTATTTTCAGTCTCATCTTTGCTTGCTTCCCACCTAAGGAGTCTCACACACCAGCCCACAGATAATCAATGTTTCCTGAAGACCCAATTTCTTCCCTTTTACTCCTTTGAAAATAGTTCTTTCTTTTTGCAACAATATGTTAGCCCTCCACTGCATCTACACACTGCCTTCAGTGTTCCAAGCATTCGACTCAGGTGTGAACATCTGCTGACAATGTTGTGTGACTTTTCAGAGAAGATAAACGCCCTGCTTTGGGCTCCCTAAGCTCTCAGTGAATCTCCATCCTGGAACTGATAAAGCATTATTCTATTCAGTCACTCTCTAACTACACCATGTATCACATTTCAAACAGAGATTCTTTTTTCTACCTTCACAGCCACATATTGTTATATTATGCAACATAGAAAGGGAATATAGAATGTTCAAACATACTCCCCATTCAAGGAAACTAATAAAACTGTAAGACAAGGCTGAGATATTTAACATTATTATTGTTGATGATCATCCTTGCTGAAACATCCTTTTAAATAAGGTAGAGTCTTCAAAACCAGCCAAGCCTCGTCAACATAAACTTCATTGCTTCCTGTTGCAGTTCACCTGCATAGTTGCTGATAAATGACCATCAAACAGCTTAAGGGAACAAGGGGTTTATTCCCTCTTACAATTCGTGGTTACAGTTCTCAGTTCAGCTTGACAGGAGAACTCATAACAACACCAAGGCCAAGGGAACTGGCCACACCATCTCTATACACAGCTGAGAGAGGGACTATCCTTACTTGCCAGACCAGCATGTCTGGCTAGGTGTACAAAAGGATGCCAACTTCCTCAATCATCTTTCAGTATTTTATTCCAGGGCTTAGTTGCACCCATCATGGGCTGGACCTTCCCCGTCAGCTAGACAATCTCTTTCAGGTTTGCTTTGGGCTTAACTCAACCATTAATTCTCTATAAATGTGCCCAGAGCTCAAAACCCTGATCAGTCAAGTTAACACCTGTGCCTAACCATGACACTTCCAAAGGGCTGTAAGTACCACGTAGAGGGTGGATAAGGCCATTCTCACTGAGGCTGATCTGAAAAGAGTCCATGATAAACATGACTGTGACAGAACACTAAAAGATAAGAGGAGCTTGAAGGGATCTCTCCTGAAGGAACTTGTATAAGGATGTGATGAAACTGGTTTATGCAAAGAGACTTGCTTTCAGCTTCTCCACTGACCTGCCACACCCACCCTCAGGAACACGTGGTCCCCACTCTCTCCCTTCTTACATGTTGATAAGATCCACATGGGCTGCAGGAAGAACTTAAAGTACATTGTTCCAAACCCACTGTGAAGACACAGGTTCATCCACCATCATTCTTCCTTCCAACCACAAACTCACTTTCTAGACTACAAATGTAGCCCATAGGAACAGATAATCATAAAAGCAACAGATTAAGAGTCATCACATATCCCCAGATGTACCAAGCAGCATGGCAGACGTTTAGCCCACCAATTTACTTCATCTTTATAAAACTTTCTCACAGGCTATACTTATTTAATTCCACATCCCCTGTCTTATGGAGTAGTGGGAATGCACTGGATTCAACAGAGAAGCTTCTGCCTTCATGGTGTTTTATTTCTCAAGAAGGACACATGAAGCAAATTGACAAAATGAAGTGAGGGGAAGCATCAAGGAGGAGGATGTGGAAACTTTACGTTCATCTATGGTGGTTTTGGAAGACCTCTCTGGAGGAGACATAATGGGCATGTGTTCCAGAAAAGGGAGCAGAATGTTCAGGAGGAAGAAAGTCAGCGTGATTGGAGCAGATGGGCGAAGCAGAAGACGCCCTTCTGAGGGTCAGACATCCTTGTTGTCTCTGTCCTGCTTAAGAGAAACTGAGGCTGGCGAATGGAGAGGGACTTTTACTGTGTGTCCTGACTGTAGGCATTTAAGTTAAGGTTCATGCTTCTCCTGATAGCTAATGGTCTTGCAAACTTGCTGCATCACAGTGCATCATCCCTTTATGTCTCTCCCCACCTTCAGGCGTTGCTCTGAAATCATTTTCCTCATCTCCCTACGGCTGGCATAGTGTTCGAATTACCTCTGCACTGCCCAGCGAGTCAGGACTCTCTCAGACCTGCCTCTAAATCCTGAGCCTCAGAATCAGACCCACTGTGTGCGGTGCCCAGGGTGCACCAGTAGGCAGGCTTGTTTCACCAGTCCGGCCCATAGCACCGCTGACAGGACTCTACTTTAGGTCCCCATTCCTTGAGGGGTGTAGTAGTTACTCTGATACATTTAGTTCTGCTCTCCAAATCCCTCTTCTTCCAAAAGTTACCATGGAGGCTGTTTCTCAGCAAATCTCAAAGGCTCTTCTCCATAACGGAGATTAGAAAGTCCAAGAGAAACAGAGCAACAACTAATGGTCCTTTCTGTCCTGGGATACTGTCCGTGATTATTTCTAGAAGTGATTTTTAATTGTTTCATCTGCACTGTGCATCCTCTCCGCTCCCACCGCCTCCTCGCAGAGGCTTGCGTATTGGATCCAGCCATTAGCAGCACTTACTAATTTCCTTTGAGTCTTGCTGGCTGAAGCACCAGGCTTGGAACAACTTTTAATTTTGTTTTTAATTAAATTTCAGTTGTTTCAAATCACTCACTTTTAATGCCATTTCTTTGCGGTCCTTAGAGGCACCAGGAGCCAAGCACTCGTGTTTTCGCATACATGTGAGCTGATGTGTGTGTATCCATGGTGCAGCTAAAGACTGACTCCTGGCTGAGGGCCAGAGCAGGAGCGAGCAATTAGCAAAGTAGAAATGAGTCACAGAATGGGTTTTTGTTTATGCTGTAATATCCAGAGCTAATATGTTGCTTAAACTGGAGTCTTGGTTATTGTATTTGTTTTTGCCAAACTCTATTGGAACAAGGCAGCTTCCTCTTTCATTTCACAATAGGATTATCAAATATAAGCTGGTTGTAACAGTGTGAGCATACTAACATTTATTAAGCATTTATTATGTGTCAGGTAGTATTTTAAGTACTTTGCATATATTGCCTCCTTTACATTAAATGTGAATAATTCGAAACACCGGAAACTTAATTTACATATATTACCTCCTACATTCCTATGAGATCATTATCCACATTTTTATAGTGGAGTAACCAAAGCCTTTTTAACTAGACATTTATCAGTTAGTTAGTGGTCCAACCAGAATATGAACACTGTCTGTTTCCTCAAACATTAGGTTTGCTCTTAAACACTACCCTGGATTGTTGTTCTCACTCTATAGCACAGTAGGTTTTTTATCACCTGAATGACTTTATTTTTTTTTCTTTGTTTTGCATTCATTTTATGATGAATTTATTCCCGGGGCCATAAGCTTTTGTTTCTTCAGTTTCTTCTGGGATATCTTTTTCTTCTGTGCAGCCTCCTCTTCTGGCTTAGGAACAATTTGTTCCTTTTCCATGAGGATCATTTCCATGTGGCAGCTGAGCTCACATATGGGTTAATCCAACCATGAACTCTGTAAATTTGAGGTACATCTTGGGTGTTCACCTGGATATATTCAATGACCAGAGAATCTGCATCCAAACCCTTAGGTTCAGTATCACTCTCTGCCTTTTTAAGCATGTGCAGTGAAAACTTGGTATTCTTTTAGGCCACCTACCCTGTGTCCAAGCCCAGTGATAGGCCTGGGCACAACTACCAACTCTACCATTGTGCTGCTGGAATGCCACACATTGCTTCTTTGAAGTGCCATCTCTCAGGTACCTGGTGGCTTTTGGGATATGCAAGCCCTTGATGGCCTGGGCAGTTTCACAGTTTCACATCTGTTTTTTAAAGTGAACACATAGATTTGAACCTCTTGGTTTACATGATCAAGAGTAGCGGACCATTTTTACAGGTCACCTTAGGTCCCTCACAGGAAGAACACCCGAATGACTTTAACAGTGAGAAAAGGCACATAGACCTGTTTTTCTGCAAAGTGAAATTGTCTGAGTATGGTATGTTCTTTGCTGAGGCCTCTGCTAACGCCTATTTCTGTTGGGTAAATTATGAGTGTTTTCCATGGGTTTTTGGGTTCAAGTCACAAAATCACAGCCTAGCGAGTAAACTGCGTGATTCTCTCAGGTGCTTAGCTCCCCAGAAAGAACAATTAGGACCTGAAAGGAAAAGCATATATATATTTCATGTCCTGGGTACCGTCCAGTTTAGTGCTCATCATTTGCTGGAATGTCTGTTCTCGATGAAAACAGAGCTCAGTCTATTTTCTATCTCAGAAACTTCACATGCCTCATTCCCCTTGCAGCAACCTACAACCCACCACCCTTTCTTTTCTACTACAGCACACACACACACACCCCTTGCTTGTTCATGCTAATGATCATATATGTATTAGTACATCTTTGTGTCTTCCATTTATTTGATGTTCTACGCACTGAACTTCTTCATCAGTCATTTAAGATTAGTGATGGCTCTAGCAAATATACAAAAAAAGTGAGGATATAAGATAATCAAATGCCAACTGCTCTTAGAAACACTTTCCATATACGTCTTCCTGACAATACCCCCTAATTGACATTAATTTCCTGATATTTTTCCAATGAGAATGCTGAAATCCACCCAGGGTAATTAAACTTTATCCGGGGCACACAGGTGTCTACCAGCACTGTCTAACTCCAGAGCCTCAATTATCTCATGCTGGAGAAACACTTGAGCTGTCAGATATGAAGGTTTTCAGTATCTTCAATGTTATAAAATTTCGTGTTATTACACTATCACAAAGGTTCCTTGGCAAATGTGGGTGGGAACTATGTGACTTGCTTATTTTGCTTCCCCTTGATAATATTTAAGGAAGTACTCTCCGGTAGTGGGCTGGAAGCACAGTGTGTCACTCCATTCATTTATTTAAAATGTGTCACTGATTGTCTACTAAGTGCCAAACACCATGCTGAGAGATGCCAACTCAGAGATGAGTTAACTGTGACTATCCCTAAGGAAGCTTCCTTTCTCCTTGTGGGAGGAGCCATCGGTATATCCATGTTTCTTTGTGGTGCTCACTCAGAGTGTGTGCTGGGAATAAGCTAAGGAGATGTGTGCTCATGTCAGGACAGAGGAAAGATTGGTATATTACTTATTTGTCTGGCTGCTGTGATAAAACGTGCAACAGTCAGTTAAAGGAAAGAAGGGGTTATTTTAACTTACAATTCGAATCAAAATAAGCATGGTGGGAAAGATATAGCTAGGGAAGAGAGGAAAGAATGTCAGGTAGCTAGTCACATTACATCCACAGTCAGGAGGCAGAGAGCAATGAATTCTGGTATTCAGCTGGCTTTTTCCTTTCTATTCAGTCCAGGATCCCAGTCCTTGGAATGGTGCCTCTCACAGAAGAACCTCAGTCAATCTAGTCTGGTGACTCCCCCACAGAAATGCCCAGAACTTTGTCTCCTAGGTGATTCTAGGTCTTACGAAGTTGACAGTATCAAGCCTCACAATGAACCACTTCTTTCTAAAGGAAAGAAAGGTTTGTCCTCAGCTGGGCCAGGGAAATGGTTGTGTTACAAGGTTTTAAACACTTCAGGGTATGGGGACAGAAGCGAAGCTCTGAGAAAACGTTTGGAAGAAGGAAATGTTAACCCTTGGGACTTCCCTGGACCCTTTCCTCTATCTGTCCCTAGGTATTGGGACCATGCTTTCAGAAAACCCCTGGGGGCAAAGAGAAAAGCAATAATCATTTTTTGCATTGAGGGAGAATGGTTCAGTGGGTAAAGTGCTGATCACACAGCACAAGTGGATCCCCAGCCACAGAAACACATCATCTGTAACCCCTTCAAGCCTAGAGGAAATGAGAAACAGAGGCACAAGACTCTCTGGAAACTCATGGGCCAACCAGCCTGGCTTATGCAGCAGTGTTGAGCAAGGCTGAACTCTACCAAGGTGGAAGGTGAGGAAGAACATCCAGAGTTTGTCCTTTTCCTCCACATGTGCACTGGGGCACACACACACACACACACCACAGGAACATGGGCATGCACATACATACATACACATACACATGCTCACATACATACACAGACACACAGGCACACAGACATAGACATAGTATATACATATACAGACACACAGGTATACACATACATGAAAGCCCTTATTGGCACCAATTATGTATTCGATTAATTTCTACAACTTTTATACATATTCTACTTTTTATTCCATCTAAACCTTCCAAAGTCAATGTGATCTTAGCACTGATATCACTAGCAGTATTATCATAAAACAAAAAGATAAATACTAGTAACAGATGAATACAAAACACCCCTAAACATTTCTAGTCCCTGTCTTTTGAGTTGATAATTTTGGGGGACATATCCTTGAAGAATTTTTGTCACATGCCCACATATATACCATGAATTGTTGTGATGTGTGTTTGTTGCAGAACTGAGATGTGATCCTAACTATTGTTGAGCCACTTGCTTGTAAGATTTGGTCATTCCAATGTGACATTGCACAAAGAGTGAGGAAACAGGAGTCACTCTTGTCACATTTTACAGAAGAGGAGTCCCAAGGCTTCCGGAAACATTGAAAGAGCACTAAGGCTGTCGTGGTTGATGGCAAGACAGTCACCCTAGTAATCCTCCCAACTGCAGAGCGGAGGTCCTTCAGCATGTTCCCCACCAGCTACTTCTTTCAGAGGGGAAGAAGTCATTCTTCACATGTCACTTGCCATCAATGTGACCTGCAGTCACCTTGACCCCTACTTGAGTCTCAGAGCCTTTACCTCTACTTCAAATAAAAACTTTATCCATTCTCTCCTTAGCACTTCCAGAATCTGCAGAGACTTGGCAGGAGAAGGGTGATTGCTGTGGATACTTCAGTGTGGCTATGTCGTGGTTTTCTTTCATTATGTAGCTCTAGGTACCAATATTATATCTTTAGACAGCTGTTCTCGTCTGTACCAGGCAACGAAGGCTATTCTGTCAACATGAATGTCAAAACCTTTGATTTTTGGAAGCTTTGCCCCGTGTAGTCTTTTGTAGTATCATAAAACAATTAGATTTAGGCTAAGCATTAATTTGAATCATTGTTCAGTTTCCAGAAATGATCTCCTGGCAATGTCATAAAGATGTATTACATGTCTTTAGAGATATTAAGTATTGAATTACAGTGTTATATCACCCTCCTGCTATCACCTTTACCCCCAATGTAGAATAATTTATGTTTTATTCCTGGCCTGAATAAGTGCAGGACTTAGGGAAAGAACTGCCAATAAATATTGGCACAAGCCAAAAATGAAACAAAAGTCAACCACGACAAACAAAACTTCTAACAGTACAGATAGGCTTTCCTTGAAGTGAGAAGAATGTCAGCGTCCTAGTATTAAAAAGCTCTCAACTCACAGAATAAATTCTAATCTTAAATCAATTGCCTATGTCTCAACATACAAGATATGTACATTTAAATCTTTTAGCCTTGAAAATTCTAGGAAATGTTAGAACAACCAAACAATATTTAACAGCAATATCCTATAAATAATTAAATTCACAACTGTAATGAGCCTTTGTTTCCTTGTCTACAAAATGGGCAAAAAAAATCACCTCTCTGTAGTGATATTTTAAGTTTAACTTGATGACAGCAGCAGTAACAGTAAATAATCCCATGAGGGTTAGAAAGAGGGTTCAGAATATCAGCAGTTCCTGCAGAAGCATCCGGATCTGAGTTGGAATATTCAGAACCTAGTGGAAATTTAGACATGGTCTTACATGTGCTCAAAATCCCTGTGAAGTCAGGCTGAGGTGAGGCAGAGACAGGGGGATCCCTGGGGCTTGAAGGCAGGGCAGGGAGCTCCAGGAGAGACTCTGAACCAAAGGAATAAGCGCACCCTCCTCCAGCCTCCATGTGAACATAGGTGATATATCTGAACACACATGAGCATATACCACACATAAATACACTGCATGTACAATGTGTATATACCATACCTATACACACAGGTGCACACACACTTTTTTAAAAATCCTATTTGACAAATACATTTAGTGAGTCAGGCACCTTTTGATATTCATGCAGCTGCTCTAAGGGAAGTACCTTCTACCCTCTCTCTTACACACAAGAAACACGAGAAATAGGAAGCATTTCTCAGGTTACTTAGATGCTGAGTTAGCACATACTTATACACACATAGTAGTCACACACAATGATATACGCACACCATACACACAGCCATGCACACCACAGGCACATATATACAGAGTCATTTGCACACATATACATGTGATACACATACATGCAAAGTCATGCACACATACCACACATACACAGTCATATCACAGATCACATGCATATGCATACACTGCATATCCATGCATTCACACCATGAATGCACATTCATATACATAAAGTACCTGTACACATACAAGATATATACACACATATCTGTACACAGTCACCATATATACACACACCTACCATATATTACATACATCTGTACATGCTCACACACATCAGACACATAGCCATGGGGACACACACGCATTCACACACACACTGATAGTGAGAGACAAAGAAGCAGGCAGGTGCCTGGGCCTAATTTGGTCTTTTGGCATGGGACCCACAGTGTAGTAATGAAACAGATCCGGGGAGGAATTGCTAATATGGTTATTCTTAGCGCTCACAGTTGTGATCTGTCTGTGCCAGAAGTCCCGGATATCTGCGCAGGCTCCTTGGGAGAGGCCAGAGAGAGGCTCACCTCATAGACAAGGGTAGGCTGCAAGAAGAGGGACCGGGGCAGGGAGCACATTCATCGTGGCAGATGCGGAAAGCACAAGTGTGCTCCTCTCATTCTTTTTGTCGCTATCCTGCCTCAGTCACATGATGGCATGTTTTTTCAAGTGTCCTGAACCTAATCTGTGCCAGACATCCTTCTGAGGCCCCTCACCAGTTACTGCTAGCATGTCTTCACTCCTACCCTTCCCAATTCACCCGACGACACTGTGAAAATCAGAGGAGAAGCTGCTGGCTGGTATGTGATGAAAGGCAGCCTGAAGGAAATGGGTGGAACCTGGGAAGGTGAGAGCAAAGTGGAAAAATGAAAATATGGCTGAAGAGAAAGCTCGATGCTCATGAGCCTGTCCTAGGGCTGGGGAGGGGGCTCAGATGATGAGGTGCTTGTGCCACAAGCATGAGATCTGGAGTTCAGATCCTCAAAGTCCATGTAAAAGCTAGGCGGGGTGGGCAAGGTGGGCAGGGTAGTCACTTAGGATCTCAACATCTGGGATACAAAGATCGGGAAATCTCAGGGCAATAGACTAGTCAGTTATGGAGTTTTGTGCTCCATTGAGAGATGCAGCCTTAGTAACATAAATGGAGAGTGATGGAAGAAGACATTTTATGCCAATTTTTGACTTATATATAACTTGAAGATACAAATGTGCCCACACATTAGAATAAACACACACTCACACACACACACACACACACAGAGAGAGAGAGAGAGAGAGAGAGAGAGAGAGAGAGAGAGAGAGGTATGTTTATTCCAGTCAGAATAATAGTGTTGCTTGGGTTCAGGAGTCATTGTCCACACAAAATTCAGCCACCTACCCATAGACTTATCTGTGCTTATGTATATGAATACATTGGTGTATATGTAGACACACAAATACTCAGTTGTGTGCACTTACATAAAAATTCATCATATATATCATATCTATAGGTAAAGGTATAATTACACAAAGAAGTACATAACCTGCTATGAATATTTCCTGTCAGAATAGCACGCCCTAAAGCCCTAATCAGGCATAAGCTTTATTTAATATCAGAAACTCTATGATCTTTGATCTCTGTGGTACAGATAAAGACATGAGGAAGGCTTACCAAGATGAAGTGATTCAGTCCAGAATCAGCCAGCAACAAGTATTCAGGATTTCACTTGCTGCTCCTTGGTGCCTCCCAAATCTTCCATCCACACTGTCTTCAAAACCCATGTCTTGGGACGCTGAAGGAGAGAACAAAGGTCTTTCAGTGTTAGAAAGTCAAAGCAGAAGGATCTCTGAGACTTGGGAACAACCATCCATCATGCTTCTTCAAAAATCACTAATTTAGATGAGAAGAAATTCAAGGTTGAGTTTGGCTCTGCTGCATACATTCCAATAATTCCAAAATAAATTCAAAGAGTAAACAACTACTCTCTGTCTTTTACCCAAATTATTTCCTTAGAAATTGAAATGATTTTAAGAAACATGAGAAGCATTTCGCCACTTTGTTCTTTATCCATTACTTTGCTTGGTACCAAATTGCCATATACCTTGAGGGAAAAATGTTCTTTTGAAATGTCAAAACTTCAAACAGCTGTTGCCCAAGCTCCAAACACCCCTAAACTCAACTGGAAGCAAGACCAAGGGTGCATAAAGGCATGTAGAATTCTGTGGCAATCTGTTTCTAGCCAGGCTTTGATCACAGCATGAAATGGGGAATACAGAAAATAGTTGAGACATAGCCAGTGCCCAGAGGAAATTGGGCAGGATGCTTCAGAGAAACCTATTTAGAGAGGTCAGAAGTGATACAACTTCTCCTGTATTTGGAAACAACTATTTCTCTCTTGCAGAACACCCCGGTCTCCATTGGCTCCTCCAAATCTATGCTTCTTTTTCTTGGGAACCTAGTAATGAGTTCTTAGGAATTTCTCCCATGATACGGTCCTCTCCTCCTCCTTTACCTCCACCAGACCTGCTTTGGATGGTCAGTGTGATACTACAACCAATCCTGAACTAGACATCATACCACTTTGGTTCTGTTTTGATACTTTCTAGCAGTCATTTGACTGTGAAGTGTAGTTTTTAGGTATAAATATGGGCAGACATTACTTCACAATGGAGCTACAGCCTGAGTCACTGTACAAACATCACACAAAGCCGGATGGAGCTATCGCCTATGCACATGAACAGTGAGGTACATGTGTGTAGTAGATCCAAAGCTCCCGTGCCTGTGCTAAAATAAACAGCACAAGATTAAATCAAGTATATGATAAAATGTCGTACATGAGATGTGATCAAGATGGAACTACTGATGTGACCCAACGAACGATTTTATAGGAAACATTGTGAGTGAAAGATGTATACGCTGAAACAATGATGAAAAGTATTGGATATTAAATATACACAGGAGTAACATTGATGCTGATTGGCCTCCTCAATATGTACTATCAACAGCTGTGTATACCGTGATTTCCTATAACTGACAGCATCTAAGTGTATTTTGCTAATTCCAGTGGGATCTCAAACACATCTCTCCCTTTCCTTTGCCTTTAATTTCCTTGTCTGTAAAAGACTATACTGTGCATCCCCCACCATACCCCAAAGGAATGAAAAATGAATTCTTGGGGCAGGGAGTGTAGAAAATACTCTCATATATAATAAAAAGTATAAAACAGTGTGTATAGTACATTATCAGATGTGCAGTATATTTGTGGCACTAAAATGTCATGGTTTGGGATGGGATGGTTTGGGAAAAAATATGGATAAAGTTCCATAGGGAGTTATAATGAAAAATACTTGAGAACTCTGATCTAGGAAGTCTCAAGTTTTCTGATAATCTTAAGTATCATGCATAACTATCATATCATCATAAAATTCTGACCTAGTATATAGTCGTGAGCAGATTTTTAATCAATTCTTTATTTTCTTAAGAGTTGTAAAGAACAGTATTTCCATGGAAAATGACTTCCATCTTCCCCTTTTTACTGGCAGCTATGCACACTATAAGTGTATTATCATCCATCTGCCATTTCCTCCTTCTGTACATGCTTGGGAGCATCTAAACCAAATTGAACACCAGAAAGGATGTCCGAAGAATGCATGGGAAGGGCTTAGTTCAGACCATTCTATCCTGAGCCCCAAAAACCTCTGCACAATATGTGGATAGAGATATTTTCATTATTTCATTTATTGCTTTCTTTGCCATTCTGTGACTTCTATTTTATATACTTGAAAGCTTTATTCTGAGAAGTAATGCCTAGGGATCCTTGGCACTAAAATAAAAAAGCCCAATAAATGCAGCAAATGTCAGACTTTAAGATCTTATTTGGCCAAGAAGACCAGAGTGGTATGTTGGTTTGCTAAGATCGCTGCAGTGAAGTACCATATCTTGAGTGGCTGAATAACGGGAGTGTGTTCCTTGCAGTTCTAGACTTCGGAAGTCCGAGGCCAACATTTCATCAACACTGACTTCCTCTGAGGCTTCTCTTTTGACAGATTGCAGTTTTCTCCTTGTACCTTCATCAAGTTGTCTTTTTACATACATGTGTGATTCATTTCTTTTCACAAGGACAGAAGCATGTTGGATATGTGCATCCACTAAAGACCTCATTAACTTTACCTTTCGAAGACTCCACTTCCCATATAGTCACATTCTGAAGCAATGGAGATTGGGCATGTGATATGTGAAGGTGAGGAAGACATGATCCATCCCATAATTGGTAGAGACCATGCAGATGACAAGGAAGAAAGTAGAAGTTGATTAGATGAAAGGGGAAAGTGGCAGGGAGAAATTAAGGGAGAAAAAACAGAAGCTTGAGAAGAAAACAGACAGAGAAGAGGGTGACACCCTTGCAAGGAACACAACCACAGTAACCATATTGCTACTACAAACTCTCAGACATACTTATTTCAGGTTGGCCACTAACCTTAATAGCTTTCAATGGATAGTGGGTAGAAGAATGAGCCAAGCCCAATTTATGGCTTTGTAGACCTGGGAGAGGGCAGGAGCTCTCTCCAAAGGAGCTATGCTCCAAAGACTTTCTGAGCAGATATAGACATGGTCTCCCTTTGTGTTTCTGAGTGTACACATCATCCTGGGTCCAGGAAAGACTTCACTCCCATGCTATGCCCAAGACCCAACAGATTAGAGCTGAAGGGACTCAGCAGAAAGAGGGGTATTTACCAATATTTGACACACAAAGGAAGGAGGAAAACAAAAAGAACTGAATATTTTGGAACCATATAGTCTCTGCACTTGATTTGTGGACTGTATCTTTCAGCCCTACACCCTTTCATCTGCTGGGCATTCACCACTGTGAACAGAGCCTTGTTTTGAAATCTCCTATCCACATCTCTCCCAGGTCTGGCTCATGGTTCGTTGTGTAATGAAAGGAATTTGCAGCTGCCGTCTGTCTCACCAGGCAATTTTTGTCTGGAGATACCTCTTTCCCATGGTATTTTTAGTTCTCATCTGGTAGCTTTCTGTTTCTTTGGGGGGCTGCTGTGCCTATGGCTTTCTGGAGAACATTACAGAATGGCCTGAGCTTCCCAGCTCACCCCTGATCTATGCTGCACAATTACAGAAGCAGGCTTATAATCAATGTAATTGAAGATCAGAGTTAATGAGGACCTCCGTGGCCGCACAGTCCCCTGAGCAACGCTAGGCTTCAGATGCTAGATAAGGAAATGATTGGGCTGAACTGAAAATCCATTTGGCTAATTAGATGATGTATATTCCCACAAGGCAGTAGGAGAAAATGTATATATATATATATATATATATATATATATATATATATATATATATTTAAAAATAAGGAAACATGACATTTTGAAGTTGGGATGTTGGCAGAGATTCATTTGAGAGTCATTGCTCTCTGGGAGAATCTATATGAGTATCTAAGAGAGGAATCTCAGAGCACCCAGTGATGGGAGGGGAGAATTTAATCTAATGCCAAGAAAATAAGACAGCAGTCCAGAGAAATATGAGACACATGGAATAACACATTGCTATTTCTTTGCTATATAGTGTGCATACCCATATAAATGTGGCAATTTATTCGGAGAGCTGTCTGATACTCACTGACCTTGCTAGTGTTTCTTCCTTGCCTTTCTCTCTCTCTCTTTCTCTCTATCCTCTCTCTCTCAGTATCCCAGTCTTCTGAACCTTTACCACTCCACCACACTCTAAGACTTATGCCAGTCATAACTCTCCTAAGCAAAACATGGCCTGTTCTTTCTAGACATGGGAAAATCTAGATTAAATAATTTAGTAAAGACAAATGGGTAGGGTGACACATAAGGTTTACCTTATATGTGTTTATGTTATCTGCTTCAATAGCCATCTTCAAACTATGTGTTCTTAATGTTTTTATATATATATATATATATATATATATATATATATATATAGAGAGAGAGAGAGAGAGAGAGAGAGAGAGAGAGAAAGAGAGAGAGGTGTAGCATGCAGGCTTTATGGGATTGAATTCAGGTCCCCAGTTTTGCAAGCCGACTCCTTACCTGCTGAGCTATCTCACTGGCCCCAAACCATGTGTTTTATTCAGCCAGAGTATAGTGCAATGTCTGATTGATGGTCATATCCAAATGCAGATCATTCATAAGGTCTTGGTTCCTTCAGCTTCTTTTTCATTTGATTCACTGTTCTTTAACTATTTCAAGACTTCAAGATCAATCTCAAGGTCTTCTCTCTGAGTTCCTTTTCTTTTCCTCTCATATACAAAGACATTCATCACTCATCTTTCCAGAAAGTCCCCATATGCATGCGTGAATTGATGAATGAATGAAGAACACATGCAGGACATGGCGTATGTAGGTGATCATTGAATGAAATTCCTCATCAGTGTTAAAGAGATGATGACTGGTCTGAAGCAGGTCTGAAGTTGAGCTAGATGGAGGAGGTACCACTGTCAGTCACATGCTCCTGAGCAGCTCATTCATCTGGCCTTGTTTCCTTCACCTTCTCTTTTGTCTGGTTCACCATCCTTCACATATTTCAAGACTCCAAGGTCAATCTCAATGTCTGCTTTCTGAGTTCCTTTTTATCTTCCTCTCTTATCCAGAGATAATGCTTATCTTTCAGGATAGTCCTTACCACACCCCAATTTGCACTGTGATTTCCTGTGTATGCATTTGGTCTGCATATTTAACTCCTCATATTCTCAATAGGTTCAGTCTCTTCCCCAGTCTCTATGACAATTTCTTACACAGAAGAGGGGCTCATTCAGTGTTAGACAGATACATAAATTAATGTCTTAAGCTTGGCCCAAAACTCTCTCCGTACATGATCTTTCAGATGTGCCATGACCTCTGTGTCCCCTTGCTCCTTCACCCACAGCTCCTCCACCTGAGTCTGCGTTTACTCAACTCTGTCAAAAGCTCATAGAGGCAAATGGAAAGTCTCAGAGCTATGGCCATGATACTCATGTTTTAACTTTGGAAATTGGAGAATTCTAAAAGGCTGCTCTTCTTTTCTTGATTCCACTCACTAAACTTCTAGTATGTGACAGGTATTTTGCTGAGAGATGAACTGATACATTGCAATCTGTTCCTTGTAGGAAGCCACAGTTTATCAGAGAAAGCAAGGCCCTCTAGCAGGATAGATACTAACAAGGGTAGTAGCCTGTTTGGAATGGGGGCATAGAAAGCAATCCCACCAAAGCTCTTATTTATCATGACAGCCTGAAATAATTTGGAGGCTGAAAAATCTTGCATCAGTTTCCACATTTGCTCCTTAGTAATTGGGAAAATTTGGTCAAAGTGATTTCTCCCTGAATTTCCTGTGTGCTTCTGTGAATTAGAAAAATGACTGCCCCATCAAGCTTCTTGAAGTGAGTGAGATATGAAACACATTCCAAAAATCAACAAACAGGACATTCGAAGGTTAGTAGCTCCCTTCTGTCATTAAAGCATCTCTACAGCTCTGCATAATATCTATCCAAAGAAGTTAAATATAGCCTGCTGATGTCGTCCATTCATGCTGCTAAAAAATGCCATCATGTGGATGCTTTATAAACAATGGAAATGTTGCTTTTATGGTTCTGGAATCTGGAAGTTGCATTTTACTGTGTGTGTGTCTCATTGTGTTTTCATCTGGGGAAAAGTACAAAGAAGTTCTCTGAGGATATTTATAAGAGCACTAATCCCATTCATAAGGGCACCACCTTTATAACCTAATTATATAAAAAAGACTCAACCTTCGAGTACATTTTAAGCTATTGCAGATATGTTTTAGCCCACCTTTCCAAGAAGTACATATTTCTCAGACTTGAAATCTGCTGATACTGCACATGGAGCTTGTAAGTACAAGAAATTCAAATAATATTTAAAATGGCGAAGGTTAGTTGACTTCACAGGCACTTAGTGGATGTCCTCATGTCATATCATAATCAATAGTAAGTACCATAGCGCTCATGCTCCCTAGCTGCAGGGAATGTCAGTGCTTGACCCCTTTACTGGAAAAGCATCCTCCATTGTCAGGGACTGCTTCTCCTACAGTTATGTTCCCTTTGTAGAGGTAACCTACAGCCTAATGTGGAGATACAAAGGCCTCGTCCATCTTGATTTAAAACAATCATAGAGCATCCAGCAGGAGGGCTTCCTACAGGATCAGTGGAGGACTTTGAGGTGTCTATACAACAATTCAACTTCCCACATCGTTCAAGCCCACCCACTCCAGAAGCATGCCCCCAACACATCCTCCGTCTCAGTGTCTACCTTTAAGTCTGATTATAGGTGATCTGACGTGACTCAGGCGCATGGTCTCGCACACCCTTGTTATGAGCTGTCAGTGGGGGATTTCACTCTGCATGCTACCCACATGCAGTACAGAGACACTTTTGTTTTCTTGCTGAAGCCTATGGAGGAAGTTAGCACCACTGTGAAGATCTGAACCTGTATCTCACTGACTGTTCTCTTTGTTGCCACACTGTGTAGCTTTTCTGAAGTAGCAGGATTAACCACACTGAGCCCTGGGATACAATTCAATATCCATCCCTCAGTCTTTAGTGAGAATAAATACAAGAATTATCCATTTAAACAGCATGACTGTGCTTTTCAAAAGAAAAATCTGTAGTCGATACTGATGTGCACTGCCTTGCTCAAAGGACCCATGTGACATGTTTTTGCTCGGGCTTTGTTCCAGTGGGGGAAATATGGCTTTGCAGATAGATTTGCATATCTTGGCTTGCCAGAAATTTGAAATATGGAATCCAACAGCCTCATTCCTTTTTCTTTTTAGATTCCAAGGACGTTTAAGGACCAACTTCAAAAATGGTCATTTCCTTATCTCAGAGACTGATGCTATCTAATCCTGTGGCCTCACATGGATGCCTCTTGCATTTGCATTGAAAGTCATGCTGTCCACTGTACTTTTACACAGGAACCCCTTCTAGAAGGTGACAGAAATTATATGTCCCTGGGGATTAGAGAAGATAAGCATAGCCTTGCCGTGCCCTTAGCCTTCCAGGAAATATTCTGTTTGCAGACTCAGATGCTCAGACAGTCAGGCATGGTTTGATGGGATCCCACCTCCCTGGCCATTTCCCAGTGGACTACAAATAGCAGCTCCCTTGAGCCTCATCACAAGGTGAGTCCAACTGCAGGGTCAAGAACAGTGTCTCATATGATCCAACGTAGAAGTTCCTGTTAAATACACAGGATGCTCGTGAACTGAGGCCCTTTTTGCAAGTTTTGAATTTCTTCCTTGGAAAGAATTTTTGTTTGTTTTATAGTTACATAAAGAGAAGCAGACTTAGAAGAAACATGAGTTAATATCCCCTATGATGGAAGTTCCCAGATCTGCCAAGAATCCAAACTCTTCAAATCTGACTCTGTGAAGTCAGTTTGGAGTCATAGTTTTTCATTTTGTGTAGTTCAGCCTTTGCTTTGTGCTATTGCTATATATATATATATATATATATATATATATATATATATATATATACACACACACATATATATAGCATATGTATAGCATATATATAGCATGTATATATAGTATATATATAGCATATATATAGCATATATATAAATGCTCACCATCATAACCATATGCAACCACCCTGAACAGACTTCTGTTTCTTGCCTACCCCTAAAAAGTATGCACATATGTATGTGAGCACATGTGCATGTATGTATGTAATTGCCCAGTTATATAATAATTGTATTGTAATTGATAATATGCTAGCATAAGAGCATCTATATGGTCTCTCTATAGGTGTTAATGAGGAACTTTCAGTAGGAAGAGCACAAAGCTGGAGGTTTGGCGGGACCTACAAAGTGTTCAGGAGCACATTTAGGTCAGCATTGGGAAATCAAATGATCACAATACAGCCTTGCATCCTGGGTCTGACCCATGTGGAGAGAGATGTCTGGTATGGATTTCACAGGTGTTCTCTTCCCAAAGGGACTGGCACGTCCCTCTGATCCCAGTCTCCACTCCAATCCCTTTTCCCCTTGTTGTTCTTCTGGCTGTTCCATTTGGAGCTTTGAGACAGGGTCTCATCATGTACATTTGGCTGCCCCGAAACCCACCATGCAGACTTGATGGTCCTCAAACTTAATGCCTCCATTTCCTGAGTGCTGGGATTACAGGTGTGCATAGCCATGCCCAGCTATCAAGGCAGTGTGTGTGTGTGTGTGTGTGTGTGTGTGTGTATGCACACACATACATTACATTATTCCTTGAAAGAGATAAAGATTTCCTTGGAAATCTCTCTGCATCTATCTCTCTCTATCTCAATTGCTAGCCCATCTTTCTCAGAATAAAATAGAGAAAGTTGGGGGTCTAGCTCAGTGGTAGAGCACTTGCCTGGTTTGGATAATATGACTTATATTGCTGATTTGAGCCACAATACTGCAAAAAGAGCATATGTATAGAAGAAGGGATGGAGAGATGGCTCGGGGGTTAAATCTTTGCTTCACAAACAAAAAGAACAGTTTAGATCCCAAATCCCAAGTTAAAACACTGGGCAGAAATGGTGGTGTCCTGTTAATTCCAGCCCTGTGTAATAGAGCCTATAAAATCCCAGAGCAAAGCAATAAGAACGTGGAATAATCCAGGATGATTCCTGAAGTTATCCTTGGGTGTCCACAGGCACACACACTCAAGTGCTCTCTGTTGCATGCACCTACATACACACACACACACACACACACACACACACACACATACATACATATACAACAATACAGAGGGAGACAGGGAATAAGCCTGGATGCTGCTCATTCAGTCTCTCCTATAGCCGTCACTCACCGGCCCCTTGTAATTAGCCCCCTTTTCAGAGGGATGCTTGGTGACAGAGACATTAGACTTCTTCCCATTTGAAATTTAGCATTTAATCATTCCTTACTAGGACAAGTCAGGCACTGCCTAAGCACTTTACCTCCATTAATCTATTTCCTTCTCAAAGCTGAAGTGGGTCTCATTAATATATCCATTTGCAGATGAAGCAGCCAAGGCCCAGAGGCACTAAGTGACTCTTAGAAAGTCAGTGGTCCATAAGGGCAAAGCCTGGCTCTGAACCTGCATCCTTCTTAGTCCTGAGGACTTATTCTTATCCATGAGGATGAATTCTCTACTGTTGACTTTTGGTGCCACAATGGCACAGGGTAAAAGATTCCATGAATGCTCTGAGGGCAAGAGAGTTGAAGTAACAGGGTGGCTTGGGTTCCTGATGCATGAGCAACAAGACTGAATTTGGGGAGAAACTAGCTATTGCTCTCTGTTCACTCACAGGAAGCAGCTTCGTGGTGAGTGAAGGAAGCTACCTGGATATCTCCGACTGGTTAAACCCAGCCAAGCTGTCCCTGTATTACCAGATCAATGCCACCTCCCCCTGGGTGAGGGACCTTTGTGGACAGAGGACTACAGATGCCTGTGAACAGCTCTGCGATCCAGAAACTGGTAAGTCATGGGCTATGGGGCTTGAAATGGGAGTGAGGGGTTCAGTCTGTCTGCAGAAAGAACCAGAGCCATTGACAAGGGACTTGGTGTGAAGATCCTTCAGTGCATCAATGCTAAAACCTTCTGCTGCCAATTCAGGGTAAGAGGGTAACTTCTTAGAGAACCTCAGAAATTAAGAGTTAGAATAGATCATCGAAGCCATCTAAGTCACCTTTATCAAGAGGGATGGCTAAATGTTATCAGATACTGCTGAGTTTGGATTCTAGCTCACTGGGTGAGCAATCTAAGTATCACTTCAGCAAGATATCTGTGTATCTTTGAGCCCTACAGAAAGCAAAGATAACCTAATACACAGTAGAATGGACATGACAGTGAAGCAGAAGGGGAGATATTGGTGTTGGGGGAGAAAGGAACCAGGAAAATCAAGTAGAGGGATAAATAACAACAAAACATAATGACCTATGTACAAAGAAGCCATAATGAAACCCATTAGTTTGTATGCTAACTTAAAAATAAAATTTAAAAGATTAAATGAAATACATAGAACTTTCCCAGCTCATTCATTTGTAAATTATTTATCAGACAAAAAAAATTTTAGACAAAGTTTTTGCCTAATGCAGTTTGTATTTGAATGTATTTGGTCTCATCTGGTAGCAAAAAGGCATGGATGCCTCTTAATTTTAAATTATTGAAAATGAAATTAGTATTCATATCTCTAGTCCCCCAAGCCAAATTTCAAATGTTCCATAGCTTTGTATGATTAGTTATTATCTTCTTATACAATACAGTCATAAAAAATTTGGAAAGTTTTATCAGACAATGCTTAATAGACAAGTTATTAACATATATTTGTATATGAGAGATATGATGAGAGAGCCAAAGCCTGTGGAATTCTGAATTTGGAATAATCTAAAAGTTGTCACTGATAATGTCTGCAGTAGTCTTGGAAGACGTCTCTGAGGAGGTAGCATTTAGACAGATGACTCAAGACAGAAACAGATGAAATCATGCTGCTGTCTTGGAGAGAATTCTCAGCAGGGAGATCTATAGGGGTCAAAAGTCTGCAGCAGAAACTCTTACTTGATTGATTTGCATGAGTAGAAAACTCCAGATGCTCGGAGAGGAAGCAGGGAGGGAGAGGAGTAGGAAATACAATCTGAACTGCAGATTTGGGTCTGAAGGTGTTTTGGGATCTTGTTAAGGATGATATTTGACCTTGAGCTAAATTGAAAGTTGTTCAAGTTTCTGAGCAAAGGGACCTGTGCTCTAAAAGGTTTACTCTGGGTGCTTTACAAAGAATCCTTTAAGATGTGGCGAAGCACTCTATTACTGTAATCTAGGCAAGAGTTGACAGTGACCGGAAGCATGAGGCAAAAGGGAGACGGTGAGAAATTATCAGGTGCTGAGCACCTTCAGTACAGGCCTGACAGGTCTTGCTACTGCACATCAGTGTGAGAAATAAAGTAGAGGCATAGGTGATGGAGAATCTCCCCAGCTGAGCAGTGGGATGAATAAGTCATCATTTTCTGAGACAAAGGATGTCATGCAAGGCTCAAGGTAGGGTGAGAGGGAGGCAAAAAAAGATAGTTCTGGATATTAGTTCGAGATGACTGCTACATAGTATGCAGAAGTGGAGAGCAGCCATTTGAATGTAGTCTTAAGATACCATCACCACATTGATTCTCCAGTGTTCCAGTGACTGGAACTCTGCTCTGATAGGAAATGGAAGGCACACGGTGCCCCTTTGCAGTTTGCTTTCTCCAGGATTTCTCTTTAACCTGATGGATAGAAAGATGCCTACGCTGACTTCCTCACACAGAAAATTTATTTATCCTATCAAATGTCTTGATGGGTGTCGTCTGACCTATGACTACTACCTGTCTGTCTGAATTACCCCTTCATGCTAGGAGTTCAACTTTGTGTTCTCCTAAAAGCTTAAGAAAAACACAGCTTGAAGTTGCCCTTGGTTCTCCAGATGAAACGAATAAGTTCTGATTCCATTGCCTTGCAGTTGTGAATAGAGTTGCAAAGAGCATGGTTGTACAAGTGTCTCTGTAGTAAGATGCAGAGTCGTTTGGAAATATTCCCAGAAGTAGCATAGCTGGGTCATATGGTAGTTCCATTTTAAGCTTTCTGATTTCCAAAGTGTCTATATATCACCACAACAGGAATTAAGTTCAAAGGTTTATTGCATGTGGATCCTGCACAGAGAGACTCTATTGTGTGTGATGGTGGAACTCCTCCATTCCCCCATCATCAGGTAGAGAAGAAAAATTAGGCAGAAGGATAAAATGTGGAAGGTTTACATTTGTGTGTTGGGGGATGTGGTTTCAAGTCACTTTCAATTCATCAGAAAATATTTGAACCAGGAAGGGAGGTTGTCAGTCTACTAGAAGAGAAGCCACCTCTAAGTTTTTTTCTCTGCTTACTCCCTTGAGCCATTTGAATTCAT
Source organism: Typhlomys cinereus (assembly GCA_023101885.1). NCBI lineage: Eukaryota > Metazoa > Chordata > Mammalia > Rodentia > Platacanthomyidae > Typhlomys > Typhlomys cinereus. The sequence continues at coordinate 2,402,728 of JALPQD010000130.1, read as the reverse complement.
TTTTCAGTTATATATACCACCACCCTTGCCAGGTGGTCCCTAATATTTGTATATCAAAACCAACTATGTAGAAGTGGCAAAAGATTGAAAAAATACAAATTAGGTCAAAAGAGAGAGAATTCTGTAGTATAAAATAGTACAAACTTGCATTTAAAATGGAAGCCAAATCAACATAAAAATTCATAAGAATTCACCCACACACCCGTACATCAGAGGAATTATTGGCTGCAGAGAGAGATATTGTGATAAACAGCATCTAGATGCAAGTCAAGACTAAGAGTCACAATCTTTTGGTGAATTCTTGATAAGACATACAGAGTAAATTCTATTTATTGACATCTGTCAGGGAAACATGAGCCCAGGTCTCCTTACTCCTGGCCCACTCTTCCTCTCCATGGTGTATATTGGACTCTTTTCTGTGGAACTCTTTTTGCTATTATTCTTCTCTCCTTTGCCCATAACCTCACATTCCTGAGAATGTCTTTGCATTGTGCCTTCTCTTCATACTGTTCCTTACATCTTGTAGAGCATCTCCCCTTATGACTAGATTTCAAACTTCTATAAGCCTTGGTGCCTTCCACCCATGATCATTTACCTTCCTAATCTCTACCCAATTAATTGCTTTCACTTTTTTCCTTGGTAGAATGGAAGACTTGTATGAATTATTAAAGTTCTCTGTTGGCTAAAAGCAAGATTAAAAACTGAATTATTGTGTGAAAATTAGTCTCCCCTCCCACCATGTAAGTTTATAAGGCAGATGCTGTATATAATTTATCCCTGTGTTCCTCCCAGTCCTGTCCCCAAGAAAGTATCTTACAGATATGAAACACTTAAGGGAAAAAAATGAATTGAACTACCTATAGGAATGAATGGGAACATAAGATCCCTGAATATATTTTCATGAGGTTGACTCAGACTCACTTTGCAAAATTTAGTTCAATTTGTTAGATTCAATTCAACCAAGATTCTCTTAATTCCACAACTCATAAGTCTGTGTGTTCAGAGCTATGGGAAATTACAGGAAAATTGGGCAGTACTCTTGTCTTCATGGATTTTTTACATTCTCACAAGAATAAAAAAGAATCTGATCAGATATAGCTCTTATAAAAAAAAAAAACGTAGTGTGCCATAAATCCAGAACAATGCATTAACCAGGTGCTTCCTGCCTGAGACTAGGGAAAAATGTGTGGAGAGACAGGGGCTTCGCAGACAGGTCATGGAAACAACAGTCTTTCTGCTTAGCCTTGGCTCAGTGGGATGTGTAAGTAGGAAGAGTGCTTCGGCCAAGAGAATTCAGTGTGGGAATAAGGAAATTTATGAAAATTCAGAAAATACAGAACAGTGTAGTCTGATCGGCATCTCAAGAATGTTCTGCACATAAATGAAAAGTGAAGACTAAGGGAGTGACAGGAAATAAAGTTGAAATTAGCAGGAAGAGTTCATGAAAAAGATAAGTTTCAGAACTGGCAATATAGCTTAGTGGTTAATTATGTGCCTAGTATGCATGAGACTCTGGATTTTATCCCTCAAAATACATAGACAACAACCTCAAAATACAGACAAATAGACAGACAGACAGAAAAATAGGTAGATAGATAGATAGATAGATATTTAGACTATTTTTTAAAAAGTTCCCAAAGACTTTTGAACCAAAAAAGAGTCTGGTAAGTCTATGTTTACTCATTGAAATAGGGAAAGTTCTACCCCAATCATTTAGTTAAACATCTAACTTTGTAAATGAACCTATAGGGCAACTCTTAAAATTCCATCACAAGTAACAATTGAGGAAAAGCATGGCAAATTAAACCCACAATCCTTGTTCATGTCTTATTCTTAGCTCTATCAAAAATGGCCTATCTTTTTTTTTAAGAAAGGGGGGGTATCTGAGATTGTAAGAACCTAAAGATGAAAAGGTCCACCATTGGACAAGGCATTCCATTCAAGGCAGGATTGCTGCATCCAGGAACTCAGTCCAGTGAAACTTGTCCTTACCAGACCTGCATAATGACTGAAATACCAACATGCTCCCACAGACTATGAAGAATTCAAGTGAGATAAGAACGCACAGTGGAAACCTTAGGGACTAGAGCTGGATGAGTGAAGGGAAATGCTCCTATCAATGAGGTGGTCCAAGGAGGGGCAACTTGGTATGCCATAGAGGCCTGAACCCCTCCCCCCCCAAGAGTAGACAAGCCAGAGGAAACCCTGGGATCCATAGAAGTGGCCAGGCAGGAAGGTGGGAGGGAGTGGAATGGATTGATGAAAGGAAGGGAGGTAGATCAGAGGGAGGGGGATGGAGGGAAGCAGGGATTAGTATTCAATATGCTTGTAAAACTAAAATAATAATAATAATAATAAAATAATAATAATAATAATAATAAACCAGGCTGCCCATAGAGTATCCTCTGGTCATGACAGGAATGCCACACCCAGAACTCACTTAGATGATGTCTACTTCCATAATACCTGCACAATATCTTGACCTATCAACACTTCACCAAAGAATGGAAAAGAGACATTTCACCTTCCTAAAAGACTATTTAAGGTTAATTCCAGACAGAGGAAAGAGAGCTTCTTTCCTTAGTGATTTATCCACTAGTTTGTCCTCCATGTCACAGCGAATACTCGGACACCAGCCAGAGCAGGCATTGTGGATGAAACTTGATGGGCCTTACATGCCTAAAGACAAGAAGGTAGGAGGGAGACTGGCTGTAAAGGAGAAAGTATGAAGTGAGAGGAGTGGGGGCTGGGATTTGGCAGTAAGAGGGGAAAATGACATAAATTGTTTGTATTCAAGTATGAAGTGTCAAAGGATAAAAAATTAATAACTCATGGAAATAAGTGCATAAATAATTTAAAAAAAAAAACTTTCTCAGACTAATGGTATTGCTCACCAGGTAAGGTGTCTGTTTGCAAATCTCATCACCTGAGTTCAATCTCCAGAAGCCACATAGTAGAAGGAGAGAAATGACTTCTGAAAATTGTCCTCAGACCTCCAGACCTCCATCTGTACACCATGGCAGGCATTTTCTCTCTCTCTCTCTCTCTCTCTCTCTCTCTCTCTCTCTCTCTCTCTCTCTCTCTCTCTCTCTCTCTCTCGCTCTCTTAAAAACAAGTTAAAAAGGTCCTCCTGTTGATCTGACCTGAGTCATGGAGGCAAGCTGCTTTGATAATCAAGACTTGGAGACTGTATGGGTGTTTGACACAGAAAAAGATCATTCCTGTCAGTGATAGAGTAAAAGAACATATAGAGAATACATGATTACTGTGGTGCGTAGAATGGGCTGGCATGTTTTCATGGCTATATGCCTTTGTCCAGCTCTGGTGCATTTTTCAGCAATTAGTATCACTCACAGAGGTGGTTATGAAGTGAGAGCCATAGTGCCCTGGAACCAGCTGACGTGGACTCATGAAAGTTGACTGACATGATGTCATTTGGATGACTTAGACATTATCAGGTGAGGATATGTACACCAGGAAAATTAGTGACCACTACAAAAAAAACAGGGTGTGTTTTTAGAGGGCAGGACATTATACATTTGCACCATATCATGGGGTGAAATGACAAGAAAACACACAAAGATTGAGACAATGCCATGCTTATACCTGTGCATGACACTGGAGAGTGACACATGATACTATTTCCACAAAAGAGACTCTTGCTCTCCAATCTCTGAAAGGACAGGATGTGGCCATTGAAGGACGTCTTGCTGTGGTACTCAAGAATGCAGCTGAACAGTTCAGTCAATCAGGCTTTGACTCTCGAGAGCATCAGCATAGAGATGACTGATGGCGAAACAGCTGCATTAACATTCTGCACACATCTGACATCAGGCTACATTCTAGGTGTCTTTGACAGCATGGCCTACACCAAATGAATCAAGTGACAGCAGAACACTAATTAATTTAGTCACTTATTTGTTCTTTCAGCTCATTATGCATTCATTCAACCATTTAGAGCCTGACTGGATTTAGAATCTCCATTGGAATTGGAATCAGTTTTCCTTTGCTGCCTTCCCTTTGTAGGTTGTAGGTCAGTTACTATGTTTGTGAATCACTTTTTAACTATAAAAGTGAGAGGAAGATAGGAGAAGAAAATGAAATTTTAAGTGAACTTATCAAGATTCCTATTATATGTTGAGCATTCAGTATATATTACTCTTGTTTTGTTTAACCTGATTATTTAGTGAATTATGTCTTCACTTGTTAAATCCATAAATATTCCATGAGATATTTAAGCCAGTCATGTAGAAGTCATGTTAAGTTAGATGGGAAGAAAATAAGAGCCTCTGTTGTCTTGGAGCTGGTTTCTAGTAGAGAAACTTACTGTCATTGTATATACCTTTACACTGGCCTTTCACTTATTCCTTTTATGACTTTTAATCATGTGCAATAAAAAAAATCCAAAAGCTCTCAATCCTGGGGCCAGCCTGGCCACAAATTTGTCATTTGATCTTGGACATGTAGCTCACTGTGGACTTTAAGCTCCTTGTCTTCAGCAAATTGTTGAGTGGAAATGTGTGCTGAATGCAAGAATGGTCCCTGAACATTGTGTCATTTGATCTAGTGAAAAGACTGAGGGCCACAAAGGCCCAGCATATTGCCCAATGTCACTCGCATATTGCCCAATGTCACTCACTAAATTAGTGACATGATACAAATTACAATGCTAAATAATTCCTGAGATAACGTTCCAGCTCAGATTTCATGTTTCTATGACCTTTTAAGCACTAATAATGTAGAGCATAAGTATGATTGAAGCAATTTATAAATGGCATTTATGGCAAATTGAATTTTCTTTTCACAATTGAGATGAACTTCAGTCATGTTCATCCATTGTATTCAGTTTATTTTTACATGTTCGGCAGCCATTTTTCATTTGTAATAGGATATGAAATGAGAATACAGACTGTATCCTTATATCGTATGGCTGTCTACAATTGTACTAATCATTCCTAATGCTCACTGAGTCTTTCAATTACTTCATGGAGCCCCCGTGTTAAAGTTTAAACAGTCACAAAAGGTGTCATAAAACTGTAAGTCCACAAATTTTCAAAGGTGGAGAATGTCACTTCTTTGAAGAAGATGGTCACATTTCAGTTAGTAGGTCATATTAAAATCATGTTGAGATATAGTCATGTGTAGGTGGAATATATAGTTAATGTGGTTTTACTCAGATTAACTTTGACAGAAGATAGGAGAAAATAGAATGTGTTTTAAAAAGACTTGGCTGTTACTTGTCTTTTCATTTGCTGTGATAAGGAAATAGTTATAGTTCAGTACTTGTCTTGAATGAACAAATGACTATAAGGCAGATGAGTGAATGAATGAATATAAAATTTTATTTGCTTAAGATTCATATTTGGTTAATGACATACATGGTACATTTGGTGTCAGCACCATGGATAGCTCCCGTGGTGTATGTTTGGTAATTTTTCTTTTTTTTTTAATCCTTTTTAATTCCTTTTTTTATTAAAAATTTAATTATACATTTTAAAATTTTTTACCAGTTCCCTCCCTCCCCCCTCCTCCCCCCGAACCCCGTCCTCCCCCTCCCCTTCCCCCAGTGCCTCCCCCCCAATTCCCAGAGAGTCCTTCATTGTGTAAGCCTAACTCTCCACTGGGTCCTCCTCTCCGATGACATATAAGGACCCAGTGGCATTTCCATAAGCCCTTTCTCTTGTTCCCCTTAAGCATAAGATCACTACTATGGCTGTCAATCCCTTGCCTCCAGGGGTCTCGGTGCTCTTAACAGATGCTAGACTTTATGAGGGCAACAGTGCGCTGGACATTGCGCAGGGCATGCAAAGTCCCATTATGATTGCTTTGGCCCCAACTATTGTTGAGAATCTTGCAAATCGTTGCTCCTCCCATCCTTTTGCTCTTACAATCTTACCGCCCCCTCTTCCGCAAATGTCCCTGAGCTCCAGGATGGGGAGAGATTAGGCTGGCCTAGTTCTATGTGATTGATATAGAGTCTCTGAAGTTCTGGATTGTGGTTTGTTGATTTTCTTTTGCAGTTTTGCTGCTCCTGCAATGCCCTTCACTCCATTCTGCTGGGCACTGTATGTCACCCCCTGGCCAGAGACAAAAAGCTGTTAAACTGGAGTCTTGTTGTAATAGCACATTCAAGGGTAGATGTAATAAGAGTAGGAAACCTCACTGAGGGAGGGGTCCATCACCCATTTGCAAAATGATTACTTTTTATCTGCTAGACTATATGCCCTCCCCTTCTGGTGAGATCAGGAAAGAACGTCTGTGAACTTAACCAGGTTTCTCATTACTTACTTGCAGACCTTGATGGAGGCCTATTTTCTCAGCTGTAACATGGTCCCCTCTCTCCTTGTTTCTGGTGTGGCCCTCCTAACCCATCTCTCTTGTTCATAATCCTTGCAATTACTGTGTTACATAGGTTTACTTTTGAGTGTCTCAATGTGGGCTGGGTGAGTTTGGTACTAGGAGCCACCTATTAGGGAGTACATACGGCGCTTAACTTTCTGGGTTTGGGATACTTCACTTAATATAATTGTTTCTAATGACATCCATTTCCCAGCAAATTCCAGTAATTCATCATTTTTGATGGCTGAGTAGTACTCCATTGTATAGATGTACCACAGTTTCCTTATCCACTCGTCAACTGTTGGACATTTAGGTTGATTCCATGACTTTGCTATTGTAAACAGTGCTGCTATGAACATGGTCGAGCTTGTGCTATCGAGGCGAAACTCTGCTGCATGGGGGGTTATTCCCAAAAGTGGGATAGCAGGGTCATATGGCATTTCAATCTTTAATTTCTTTAAGAATCTCCAGACGGCTCGCCAGAGTGGCTGTATGAGCCTGCATTCCCACCAACAATGTAGGAGAGTTCCCCTCTCTCCACATCCTCTCCAGCATTTGTCGTTGTTTGTATTGTGGATTTTTGCCATCCTGACCGGGGTGAGATGATATCTCAGGGAAGTTTTGATTTGCATTTCCCTGATGGCGAAGGAAGTGGAGCATTTTTTAAGATAATTGTTAGACATTTTAATTTCATCCCTAGTAAAGTTTCTTTGAAGTTCCAGGGCCCATTTTTTAATTGGGCCAGTGTTTTCCTTGGAGTTTAATTTTCTAAGTTCTTTGTGCACTCTGGACAGTAGAGCTCTGTCAGATATGTGGTTAGTGAAGATTTTCTCCCATTCTGTGGGTTGCCTTTGAGCTCGTGTGACAATCTCTTTATCTGAACAGAAGCTCTTTAATTTCACAAGATCCCAACTGTTGAGAGTTGGTAGCAGTGACTGTGCCATTGGATGTCTGTTTAGGAAGTGTTGGCCTAGCCCAATCAGCTCGAGGGAGTTCCCTATCCTTTAAACTATGGTTTTTAAAGTCTCTGGCCTGATATCAAGGTCCTTGATCCATTTGGAATTAAGTCTTGTACATGGTGACAAGTACGGGTCCAGCTTTAATCTTCTGCATGTGGAGATCCAGTTTTGCCAGCACCATTTGTTGAAGATGCTGTTCTTTTTCCATTGGATTTTTTGGGCCCCTTTGTCAAAGACCAAATGGCTGTAACTTTGTGGGCTTATATCTGGGTCTTCAATCCTTATCCATTGATCTGTGTGTCTATTTTGGAGCCAGTACCAGGCTGTCTTTATAACTATGGATTTGTAGTATAGACTTAGGTTTGGTATGGTAATACCTCCAGCTGTGTTTTTGTTAATCAGGATTGTTTTTGCTATCCTGGGTCTTTTGTGCCTCCATATGAACTTTGAGATTGTTTGGTCAACTTCTTTGAAGAATTGCTTTGGGATTTTGATTGGTATAGCATTGAATCTGTATATTGCCTTTGGTAGGATGGTCATTTTTACAATGTTGATTCTGCCAATCCAGGAACAAGGGAGGTCTTTCCACCTTCTGGTGTCTTCTGCAATTTCTTTCTTTAGGGTTTTAAAGTTTTCATTGTAAAGGTCTTTTACCTCCTTAGTTAGGTTTATACCAAGGTATTTCATTCTTTTAGGGGTTATAGTAAATGGTATGGTTTCTCTCAAGGCTTTTTCACTTCTTTCATTCTGGGCATATAGGAAGGCCTCTGATTTTTGCACATTTATTTTGTATCCTGCCACCCTGCTGAACTTCTCAATTAGTTCCAGGAGCTTCCTGGTGGAGTTTTTGGGATCCCTCAGGTATAAGATCATGTCATCTGCAAATAGGGATAGCTTGACTTCTTCCTTGCCTATTTGAATCCCTCTTATGTCCCTTTCTTGTCTTATGGCTTCAGCTAAGACTTCAAGTACAATATTGAATAGAAGTGGTGAGAGTGGACAGCCTTGTCTAGTTCCTGATCGAAGTGGGAATGATTCCAATTGTTCCCCATTGAGCATAATCCTTGCTGTGGGCTTGTTGTATATAGCTTTTATTATATTGATTAAGGTTCCTTCCATTCCCACTGTCTCTAGCATTTTGATCATAAAAGGCTGTTGGATCTTGTCAAAAGCTTTTTCTGCATCTATCGAGAGTATCATGTGGTCTTGGACTTTGGACTGGTTTACATGATGAATTACATTTATTGATTTGCGTATGTTGAACCAACCTTGTGTGCCGGGGATGAAGCCTATTTGGTCCCCATGAATGATCTTGTTAATATGTTTTTGAATCCGATTTGCTAAGACTTTGTTGAGAATCTTTGCGTCTGTGTTCATCAGGGAGATCGGCCTATAGTTTTCTTTTTTAAGTGAATCTTTATTAGGTTTTGAGATTAAAACGATATTAGCTTCGTAGAAGGAATTTGGTAGTGTTCCTTCCTTTGCTATTTGATGGAACAGTTTAAGGAGTATTGGTGTTATTAACTCCTTAAATGTCTGGTAGAACTCTGTGCTGAATCCATCTGGTCCAGGACATTTTTTGGTGGGAAGATTCAAGATTACTTCCTCAATTTCCTTATATGTTATAGGACTATTTAAATAATTCACAACTTCCTGATTCAATTTAGGTAAGTTGTGTTTACTTAGAAATTCATCCATCTCTTTTGTGTTGTCAAACTTCACAGAGTATAAGTTTTTGAAATATGATGTTATAATTCTCTGGATTTCTTGGGTATCAGTAGTGATAACTCCATGTTCATTTCTAATTTTGTTAATTTGGGTTTTATCTCTCTTGCTTTTGGTTAGTTTCACTAGGGGTGTATCAATCTTGTTGATTTTTTTCAAAGAACCAGCTTTTTGATTGGTTGATTTTTTCTATCGTTTTCTTAATCTCGATTTCAGATATTTCTCCCCTTATTTTGCTAATCTCTTCTCTTCTACTGCTTTTGGGATCAGATTGCTCTAGTTTCTCTAACGCTTTAAGCTGCATTGTTAAGTTGTTTATTTCTGATGTTTCCATTTTTTTGATGTGGGCATTAAGAGCTATGAACTTACCTCTTAGAACAGCTTTCATTGTGTCCCAGAGATTTTGGTAAGTTGTATTTTTGTTATCATTCACTTTCAGGAAATCTTGAATTTCCTTTTTAATTTCTTCCTGAATCCAGTTCTCATTCAGCATCATAGTGTTAAGTTTCCAGGAGTTAGTGTATTTTCTCTTGTTTGATGTGTTGTGGATGTCCAGCTTTAGGCCGTGGTGGTCTGATAGGGCACAGGTTAGAATTTCACCTTTCTTGTATATGTGTAGATTCATTTTGTGGCCCAATATGTGATCTATTTTGGAGAAAGTTCCGTATGCTGCTGAGAAAAATGTGTATTCTTTGGTGCGTGGGTGAAAAGTTCGATAGAGATCTGTAAGGTCCATTTCTTTCAGGGTTTGATTAAGTTCCAAAGTGTCTCTGTTAAGCTTTTGACCTGTTGATCTATCCCATGTAGAGAGGGCGGTGTTGATGTCCCCAAGAATTATCGTTTGGGGGTTGATTTCTTGCTTTAGACGCTGTAGGGTTTTCTTAATGAATGTGGAGGGGCCCGTATTGGGTGCATATATGTTCAGTATTGTGAAATCTTCCTGGTGAATTGTACCTGTGACTAAAATGTAGTATCCATCCGTGTCTCTTATAATTTTTTTTGGTTTGAAATCCACTTTGTCTGATAGCATAATGGCTACCCCTGCCTGTTTTCTGCTTCCATTTGCTTGTAGAATTGTTGACCAGCCTTTTATTTTTAGAGCGTGCCTATCTTTTGTGGTGAGATGGGTTTCCTGCAGGCAACAGATTGATGGATTGTGATTTTTAATCCAAGTTTGTAATCTGTGTCTCTTGATCGGTGAATTAAGTCCATTAACATTTAGTGTTATAATGGAGAAACTATTGTTAATTCCAGACATTTATTATGTTTAGTAGCTTTTATAAGTATATTGCTTCGCTTTTAATGGTGTTATATTTGCCTTCTGTTCTCCTGGATATGCCTGTTTTTTTCTTCACGCTTGAGTATCATTTCTAGCAGTTTTTGAAGGCCTTTAAGGCCTTAAAGTTGTCTTTGTGCTGGAAAATTTTTCTTTCTCCCTCAATCATGACTGATAGTTTTGCAGGGTAAATCAGCCTGGGTTGACATTTTTGCTCATTCAATACTTGAAGTATGTCTCTCCAAGCTCTTCTTGCTTTTACTGTTTCCACTGAGAAGTCATTTGTTATTTTAATAGGTTTACCTTTAAAAGTGACTTGTTTTTTCTCCCTTGAAGCTCTCAGCACCAGTTCTTTATCTTGAATGTGGAGTGTTTTAACTATTATTTGCCGTGGTGTGCTTCTATTTTGGTCGTATCTGTTTGGGGTGCGGAATGCCTCTTGTATATGAATGGGCCTCTCTTTTTTTTAGATGAGGAAAGTTTTCCTTGATGATCGTTTGAAAAATTTCCTCAGGGGTGGTATTTTGAGATTCTTGCTCCGGTATTCCATGAATACGCATGTTAGGCTTCTTCAGGGTGTCCCATATCTCTTGGATATTTCTCTCAAGTATCTTTTTGGCTTTAACAACCTCTTCCATTGAGCTGGTTAGTACTCCCACTTTATCTTCAAGGTCTGAAATTCTGTTTTCTGCTTCATTAGTTCTGTTGATAAGACTCTCTGTGGCATTCTGGGTTGAAGATAACTTGTCTTTTAGCTCAGTTTTAGATTCTGCTTGAGTCTGTTTTAACTGCTCTATTCCACTTTTTCTTTCTTGCACTGTTTTTCTCAACTCCTCCAGATGTCCGTTGTGTTCCTCTTCAAAGCGATTGATTCGATTATGTAAGTCCTCCCGGATTTCCTCTTTCATAGTATTGAACATGGTAATGATCATATTTTGGAAGACCTTATCCTGGGTCAGGCTTTCTTGGCCTTTTTCCGCGGGTTTGTTCTTGTTGGAGTCTAGGGCGCGGGGTGAGGCCCGGCTGGACCACGCGCGTGTCCCCACCGGCGGAGCGGGGTGGGGTGAAAAGGGAGGATGGGCGAGTCGGTGTGGAGCTATTTAACCCGAGGGCAGCTGGGGCGGGGCCCGGGCGCAGGGGGAGGTCCTTCTCGTCCCTAGGCCCCCGCGTGGCTCCGGCTGGATGGTGGGAGTCGGAGCCGGGTCCCTGTGTGCTGACCTGGGGTCCTAGCGCGCGGGGTGAGGCCCGGCTGGACCACGCGCGTGTCTGGACCGGCGGAGTGGGGTGGGGTGAAAAGGGCCCTTTTTAATTCCTTGACCTCTTTCCTAATTGAATAAAATGCATTTTTGCCATTTTCAGCCCTTACTATCTAGTCTTATCCCACTCCCTGTCCTATTTTGTACCTTGTCTTTTCCAGCCAGTCTCCCTCCTAATTTCAAATTTTCTCACATCTGTGACTCACTGAGTTTTTTCTGTGATCCTATACTGGCAAGAATCTGAGTACTTGCTGGGTCATGGATGGATTGTCATTGGGTAAATCATAGAGGAAAGTATTTCCTTTTCTCCTCTCTGGCCTCTCAGCCTTAACCAAACTCTCAGGAAGGTACAGTTTCTTGAGATCTTTTCCCCTTTTTCATGTTGAAATGTTGATAGACAAATTATTGCGCAGGTCTTGTGTAAGTAGTCACAGCACAGGGAGATCGTAGGGCAGCTAAATTTCTTCTGAAAGTCACCTACTTCTATGCTAGCTAGGGACAGGTGATCTTCCCTGAACTCAAAGTAAGCTTTGTCCTTGTGTGCAGAATTGGTCTTTGTCTTAACATAGCACTGCTCCAGTGGACACAACTCAAGAAGCAGCACTCTGGTCTTCAGATTGCAAATCACTCTCCTACTTAGTTCTGAACTGCGGTAGATACCGAAGGAAACAAAATTCATTGAGTGTGAATTAGTGACTATCATAACTTTTATTTACACAAACAAGATAATGGAAATGAGAATCACAGACCACAGGGGTTTTTTTCTGTTTCCATTCAGGAAATGAAACAATTAGTCATAGAGTCAATTTTCTCTCTTTTGATGAATCCATTTGATGTAGACTCTATCTGTGTGCAGCAGTTGGAAGTGGCAGACAATGGCCAAGCATGGCTTATAGTTAAAGGAGGAAATGCTGAGCATAGCGAGACATCGAGAGATACTCTGCTGCAGTTCACCTACCTGCATGGTTGCTGATAAATGACCATCATGTGGCTTATGGGAACAAGAAGTTGATTTTCTCTTACAATTTTCTGGTTACAGTGCTCAGTCCAGCTTGACAGGAGAGCTCACACCAACACCAGGGCCAAGGAAACTGGCCACACCATCTCTACATAATGGCTGAGAGAGGAACAATCCTTATTTACCAGACCAGCATGTCTGGCCAGGTGTACACAAGGATGCCAACTTCCTCAACCAGCTATAAATATTTTATTCATCTGTTCAGAGCCTAGTCCCACCCACCATAGGCTAGGCCTTTCCCATCAGCTAGACAATCTCCTGAAGGTGTGCTCTAATATTAACTCAACCACTAATTCTCCACAAACGTGCCCAGAACTCAAACCCTCAACAGTCAAATTGACACCCATGCCTAACTATGGCATACTTCAAGGAGAGTATGACAGAGATTACAGTTCATTTTGCTTGTACTGTTCACAAAGCATCATACTATATCTTGACAATTACCTTGGTCTTCATGATGACACTTCCAGTCAGTTATTCCTTCTATTTAACATACTAGAAACCCTGTCCTGATACGATTGATTGGCATATTTACCAAGTGTCACTGTTGGAACTTGAACCCATGCTGAAGACAAGCTACTGGTTTGAAAAGTAACTTTGCAAGAGAGTTTGCTTAATGTCAAGAAGAGAAAGACATTCTGGCATTCTCCTTAAGTATTTGCTAAGAATTCCCAGAGGTTGGCATGAATCCTTTGGATAAAGAATTTACAGAATAAGTTGACTTGAAAGAAATAAGAGAACTCAATTACATTGAGGGCATAAAAAATGTGGAAGTATGAAGTCAACTGTTAAAGCATTTATAAATTGTAGAGAAACTCATATATCACTTACTATTTGGTGTTCTTGATATATTTGGTTAAAAGTGCTGTGGAAGGTTATGTTGTGGAAGAGGACTAAGGTCTTTTCAAAAAGGGCAATCGGGGTCAAAGATGCAGTCATAAAATTTCAGAGAGGCTGGAAGAGTGAGCAACAGGTTTGACAGTTCAAAAATTGAGGACAAGAAGGTTAGACTATTCTACAAAAGGCACACTGAAAACTTTCCCTTATTGGAAATTGCCAGTCTCACTGAAAGTCAAGACAACCTTGCTTTAGAACTTGAAAGAAGTTGTAAAGGTCGGGACATCCCCTACTACAAAATAGTGTGCAGGAGGAAGGTAGCCTCAGGTGTCTCTAGTAGCCGTATCCGGGGATGCTAGAAAGGATATAATCTTTTGACATTTAAATTTGGAACTACATTTCTTTTCACCCAACTAAAGCTGTCCATGTTTTGCGATTTAAAAAAATATTCAAGAATCTTCTAAATATATTTATCAAATATTATGAACGTGTACATTATTAAAGTTTAGAAACAGCAGACAATGATCTGGGTCTACGTTGGAGGTAGAGTGTTATTAGGACTTAAAGCTCACTGGTAAACCCAGCACATGAGTGCTTTTCACTTCCTGTACTTTTATAAGCTCTTTTCTTTAATTGGCTCAATCTTATTCATTCCAGCTTAAATGTCATTTCCTAAAAGAATGAACTTTTCTGATGAGGTTATTCTTCCCATGCTCTATGCTGTATTAGAAACATGCTTTCCTTCATAGTAAATAGTTTGAAGAGTAGCAGGTCCTTTCTAAACTCTTCATAAATATCTCATTTTTATCTCAGCAGCTCAATATGGTAAATGCAATCATCAATTGTATGTATGTATGTATAGAGTTATATGTGCTGATGCTTTATCTAATATTAACAAAAGATTGCCGGTAATGACTATAGTGTACTGGTAATTATTAGATGAGTCTTCATGTCAGGAATATTAAATGTGAAAAGTTGTATGACTTTGGATTAATGTAATGACATATTGTTATCATCATTCTACAGATGAGGACATTAAATCACAAATAATTAATGAACCTTTCCAAAGTCATCTGAGAATTGATGGAGTCTAGATTTGAATCCAAAGTCTATCATCAGAATTTATCCTCTGAAACACCAGCATATGCTATCAAATATAATTACAACCTGTAATTATGCACCTATTTGTGTGGTTATATATTCAATTACCAGTTATCTAAGGGACTGCAGAGTGAAGAGAAACAAGGACTCTGCTCCCTCGCTCATTGCTTTAAACCCAAGCCAAGCTCATTGTGCATCACACTCTTTATGTTTAATAATGAATGCTGGAGGCTAGGGAGATGGTTTTGAAGTTAAAGTGCTTGCTGCAAAAGCAAAAGGACCGAAGTTCAGATTCCCAGAGCTTACTTAAATGTTAGGTAAGTATGCCCCCCCACACCTGCAAGTTCAGCTCTCAGAAGTACAAACAGAAGATCCCTAGAACATGCAGGCAGGCTGATCTAGTCTGGTTTGGTGACTTACAGGCTCTTTTCAGAGACCCTGTCTCAAAGAACATGGTGGAAAGCAATTGAGAAAGATTCATCAACCTTGAATTTGCAAATGTATATATACACACACACACACATATATGTATACCGCACACACTTGTGCTCACAGACACACATGTCACACACATACTCACATGCAGATCACATATATAATGCATAAAAATGAAAGATGAAATGCTGGATTTAGAAACCACTTTCATAAGCTTCACTCCTATGGTTGCAGTTGACTCTGGTGCAGCCATAAGTAAGTCATTTTTTTTTTGCTTTTCAAGACTATTTACATTAAAATCTTCACAGACAACCTGTGCTATGCTCATCTCTGGTGTGATCTCTGCCTGATGTCTTACATAATAACATCATAGTCACCCAGGAATCTAGGAGCAACGCAAGTTTCTACACTTAGTAAAGGTGTAGTAATTGTCAAGAATGTGAGCTGTGAGTTGACATGGGTGGGATTCAAATCTCAACCTTTCTGCTTGGATCTGCACTACTTGGATGCTTTGCTGATGTCTCCTGCCTTCTGTTTATCTTGACAATATGACAGTAATACTATGATGAACAACCTTTGGAGGGTTATTACGAGAATTGAACTGGATACAGTATAGCATACAGTCTAGTACAGCACATTAGTCTGGCATAGTAAAAACCTCAATAAACTTTATTATTACAGCTGTGAGAGAAACATGGGTTGAATGAAATGGGTATCGTGAGACCACAAAGGCAAGCGCAGTGGTTGTGAGCTCTGTCACAAAAGACTTTGCAGGCAGACAGAAGAAAGGACTAAAGTTCAGACATGAAGCAAAAGAACGACTGACAGGACTCTACTGTGCTATGGTGGCTAGCACCCACATGGTCATTTAAATCAATGTGCAGGTAAGTTACAAAGGAAACAAAGGGCTGGAGAGATGGCTTAGGGGTTAAGTCTCTACCTCAAAAGCAGTAGGTCCTGAGTTCTGATCCCAGATCCCATGGGGGAAAGAAAGTCAGGTATAAATGGCAGCGGCCTGCACTTCCAGCCCTGGTAGGCAGAGCTTGGAAAATCCAAGAACAAAGCAATAAGGAAGTACAGCAATCCAGGATGATTCCCAAAGTCACTCTGGGGCCACCACAGCATAATCAAGTGCCTCTTCTACACAATAAAAAAAGAAGAAAAGAAAAAGAGAAAATGAGTAAAATTTGAAATTCAGCCTCTCAGTCATATTTAACATGTTTGACATGCTGAGTAACCACGTGGAGCCAGCGATTTTGGTCCTGCCATTTATAGGCATATGCAGTAGTCACATGGGGTAGTGGTTACCATGTTGCAGGACATCAGCATGAAGCTTTGCCATCATTGCAGCAAGTTCACTTAGTGTGTGGAAGATATTAAAGAATAGAACTGTTGTTTGTGTACATTTCCTTTAATTAAAAATATTTTTTAATAGTAGACACCATTCTCTATACAAGGATTCACTAGAATCCCACAGGCTAACTGATAATATAGTGTGCATACTACTGAAACAGGACCATGCTCATTCAATCATCGTATCTGTAACTTCTGTGCTTTAAGAACAGAGTTGAATAATTGCAATGATGTGGCTTGCAAAACCTCAAATGTTGTCTTTTCTGTCTTTTTTATAGACAAAAGAAAATGACACTGTTTAAGGAATAGACTTAAGGTTTCAGCAGTTTAAGGAAATAATTGTTTGGGATATTTATCTGTTCATTCGTGTGTTTATTAACTATCTAACAGGTATTGGTAGAGAACCTGGTGGAAGCAAGATGTAGCAGAACATACTAAACATAAAAGTCTGCCATCACAGAGTTCAAAAGGAAGATAGTGACATTAGGAATAATAGTAAATCAAATTGAGGACTGAGCCTCTCCTATATGCAAGAAAACTATTGGAAGAGAGTGTACTACACTGCCCTAGGCTAGTAAAAGATGTGATCAAAGAATTGTTCAAGAATATATATAATATATTCTTATATATGGAACCTATGTATATAATGGAATGTGTATATATATATATATATATATATATATATATATATATATATATGGAACATATGTACCATATATAAGTTCTTTTCCACCATAGGTACAATAGAGGACCACCAGAACGCTCTGAGAAGAGAGGGGGGCATGGTCTAGCTTCCATTCTAAGAGAATCATTGGATTGGATTACTATGGCAATTCTATGAAGGGAGGTAAACCTGCTAAAACAGATTTAGGACATTCATGAGAATCATGAGGTGATGACGCAGGGGCACAGATGATGGCAACTTAGATCAAGTAGTGGTCCCACAATGGTAAGGACTGTTGAGAATTCTAACACTGCATTGCACTAACTGCTTTTGTTTCGTGAACACCAGTTACATCCCATGTCACATATTCAGTATTAGAAACAGTGAGTGAAAGAAGCTTTAGAGCTCCATGGTGTTTCCAACAACTTGATCTCATGCTTTAGCATCAAAAAGGGGATATTTATTTGCTATAAATGTAACATGTGTGAGAGCTGCAGTTGCAGCTTTCATGCTGTGTTTGAGGATGTAACCCAGGAGAAGATGACACCAAAGACCTAGGCCAGGAGGAGAAGAGAAATACTGAAATCAACTAGTGATACAAGTGAGAGGTGCGACAATTAGAATTTCTGACCACAGCTACAGAGTGATGGAAAAGAGGGTGAGACGGGGAAGCTGACTTGAACGTGAACTCCAAGGAGGTGTTCATTCTTAGCTGCTGGACATGCACTTGCACAACCGTGTGTGTGTGTGTGTGTGTGTGTGTGTGTGTGTGTGTGTGTGTGTGTGTGCGCCGTTACAGTTCAAGTAGGAAAACTCTTCATCCACATCCCTCATCTCTGCAGCCTTCCCCCCAAGGAGGTTTTAAAGTCCTTCTTGGCAATGGCAAGAGAGACTCAGAGTGGAAGTTTCATGACCCAGAGGAACCCCATAGATCAGCTGTTTAGGCTTCTTTCCAACAGCCTTGATGTGACTGAGGACCAGCCGAGGATTAAGTCAGTAGCTTGGTAAGTTCCGGAGCACCCTGCTCAAACTTCATCTTACCACCTCTTGCAAAGATTCTAAGCAGAAAAAAATACTTTGTTTTTCATAAGTTGTCAGGATCCTGCTGAAACTTGAGCCAGTGCATTTTCCAATATCTCTTCTCTATGTTAAGGGTTTTATATATAAAATATATTAATTATACATAAAAACTTTTGTCATACAATTTCTGTTTTTTTTAAATTTTTTTATTATTATTATTTATTCAACTGTGTGCATGTGCGTGTGTGTGTGTGCCCGTGTGTGTGTGTGTGTGTCTGTGTGTGTGTCTGTGTAGAACCACGGACGAATTCGCGAACCACTATGGATACCTCCACCTCCTTCTGCCCCGGGATTCACAGGCTCCGCCCTACCAGGACCAGAAGCGCAGGCCGCCCCCACTTCCGCCTGGCGTCTATACATGGGATCTGGGATCCGAACTCAGGACCTTCCGCCTGCAAGGCGGAGGCTTAACCCCTGAGCCACCTCTCCAGCCCCATACAATTTCTTTAATAATGTATTTAGATCATAGTTACCTCATTGCCCTTTCTCACCCTCCCCAAACTCCTGCTGGTCCCGTTCTTCCCCTTCCTAGGTGATCCTCCTTCTATGTTCATGGCATCTTTTGTCTGTGGGTGTCTGTGACCCAGTACACTTCATTGGGGTTGCTTATAAGAGCATGGGTACCTCACCAGTGGGTGCTCCGCTGAAGAAATTCTCTTTCCTCCATCAACAGTTAACAGTTATCAATAGGTCTTCAGGGAAGGGTGGGACCTCATGAACTCCTCATCCTCTCGCTGATGTGGATCGCTGCCTATACATCTTCAAGGGCCTGGAGTCTCATGAGCCCCTTCCCATTTCATGGCAACATGTTGATGTGATGATATTGAACTCACGGCTGCTGTGAGTTCGTAATCAAGGTGACTGTGTCGTGTCTGGAAGACAGTATTCCACACTTAACCCCTTCTTCTGACTCTGCTTTCTCTCAGGCTCCTCTTCTTCCATATTTCCTCAGTCCTGCAGAGGGTGATGGAGATGTCCCAACCATGGCTGAACATTCAACAATCAGTCATGTACTGTCACATACCGTGACCAGATCTGAGTCTCTTCAGTTACTACTGCCCCCTCATAAAGAAGCCAACTAAGCTTATAGCAGTGTTAATCTATTGGAACCAGCAAAGTACAGAAGGTAATCAGAGGGGCACATCAGCAGCATGTCCATTTAGCAAAAACAGTAACAGCAGCTTCCTCACTAGGGCCTCCAACTTCCTTAATCATGCACATCTGGCCATATTAAGAGTACAATAGTTGAATTCCCTCCGGTGGTGCAGTCTTCAAACCAATTGGAAAACTAGTGGTTAGTCCCTATCAGACTATTACAACAGTGTGCACATTTCACTTGTTGCATAGATAAAGTAACATGCAGTATTCACACCTAAGTAAGACTGTTGAAGACAATTCTCCCCTGCATATCACTTTGCCTGCACTCTGACTGCTAGCCAACAGGGAGAATGGGAGGAAGAGGAGAAAGGAGAAAAGAGAAAGGAAGGAAGCCTCCCACCTAGTTCCAGCCTGAGTGTTCTATATTATGGGTGGCCACAGTGTGTGTGGGGGGGGGGCGAAGTCTTAGAAAAATAAGGGAGAAAAGGGGTTCAGAGGGAAAGTCAACCAAAGGATCTAGGAATATGCCAGAAGGAAATCTGATATGTGGTAAGTTAATTAAAATTTGAATTAAGAATCCAAAAAGTATTTGAATGGAAGTACCCTTGGATGGACTGACGGATGGACAGATGGACGGATGGATGGATGGATGGATGGATGGATGGATGGATGGAGGAATGGATGGATAAAGCCATTCCTAGAATCATAGTATAGTAAACAAGAATTCAAGCACCAAGCATAAGCTATTTCCCTTTGAGTTGTGAATCATGGAAGCCACCTCCAAAAGTACAATGTAGACACTTCTGCATGTTTTTTTTTTAACATGGGAAGATGGCAATGGTGTTGCTTCTGGCAGTGCTTTGGGCCCTGTCTTGCAGGGATGCAATCATACACACCCATTCCTGTAATGTGTTCAGGGCTGTGTCCCCTGCACGGTAAATCTCCACTAACCTTCATGAATGTTTTCATTTCACAATTGACACAGCCACCAGAAAGTGACCTGTAAAAGACTGCCATGACCTCTAGTTGCTGACAGTCCAGTTGGGTGAAGGTGGGCTTCTTTTGGTTTTGCAGAGGTTGTTGGAGCAAGATGGGAAGACACTAGGCACCGAAGTCATTCAGAGTGGGGAGAAATGAAAATCTTGGCTCTGCCTTGGACTGTGGGACCTTCTCAAGCAAGCCACTTGATTTTCCTAAGCCTCATTTGCCTACTTTTTCACAGGAAGGGAAATGTATTCACCTTCATGGCAGCATTGTGCTGTCTGTAATCAGTGCAAAGCACTTGATGTATTGTTTGGCAAATCTACATGTTGAACAAGAGGGAATTATTGAATTAGGGGCAAAAAGGACTTCCTAGGGTTGGCAATGCTGAACCCACAAAAGACTTAAGTGTGATAGAATGGAAGATATACATGGTGGCAAATTTTCAAGTAGAAGGGAACCCCTGGAAGCCATTTAAGATGCAGCACTTAGCAATAGAACAGACTTTTTCGAGAGACTTAATACTTCTGGTAGGAGCCTTGCTCAGGATCTTACAACTCTCCTCTCTGTGGCTGCATGCTGTGTTTACTTACTGTGATTCGGGGGATTGTGGGGGAAGGAGCAGAATCTTGGTTATACTGCTGAATGGTCTTAAATCAAACTTTGCTAAATAGATTTGGGTTTTTGCCAGATAGTAAGGGATAATATCTGGATTTATGGAACCGTGCCAGGAGTCTTCCTCAGGACAGAGCATCCAGAAATTGAATATGCTCCTCGCAGATTAGGAAGGAAGGTAAGTAGCTTTCCCTGTGTGGTGTGAGCTGCCTACCACCACCATCCAATGGTCAAAAATGGTCCAAATGGGGAAGCCAGACTTCAGTGAAGCCTGGTGCAAAACTCATGGACATGTACTGCCGATGGTAGCAATTCATAGTGTTCTCTATTACAAACCAGGAAATGAACCTTAAAAGTACTTTATAAAGGAAAGTGTACTTTAGTAATAGGAACTGCACCGCTCTAAATCAAACCCTTGCTGGAAAGGAAAGGCTATTTGGGCCTGGGTTGGTAGCTGTGTTTATCTGGCTTGTGTGATTTGAGGAATCTAAGAGACAATGGATTAAAAAGGAAGGGGAAGGAAGGAATGGGAAGCAGAGGAGAAGAAAGAAAAGGAAGGAGGGAGAGAATGATAGGGGAGGGAGGGAGGAAGGGAAAGAGGGGGGAAGAAGAGGAAGAAGAAGAGGAAGAGGACAAAAAGGAAGGGAAATAAAAGGAGAAGGAGAAGAAGAAAGGAAGGACAGAAGGAAGGAAGAAAGGGAGGAAGGAAGGGAGGGAGAGTTAATGTAACAGGAAGAAGGCGATAGAATTAGTAAAATATGACTATTTTCCTGATATGACTTTTTCCTTCATATGCCATATTCTCTTTTATTTTCATATTAACCCTTGAAGTAGACTATATTTTGTCTCTTATTTGTAAAGGAGATGACTTAGTTCTAAAGTTTAACATGGACTTCTCAATCTCTGATCTCAATTTCCTCTCACTGCATTATGCTGGAGATTACAGTCATAAGAAAGATAAACCAATATTAAATAATGGAGAGATACACAGAGAGAGAAAGACAGTAGAAGAAGAGCAGTGGCCAAAGGGGAAACTGAGGCAGTAATGGAAACACAGGTGCTGAGTGCTAAAAGGAAAGCCATAAAGCAGAATTTGGAGGAGGAAGCAGCAAGGGACGGCACTGAACCAATAATGAATAAAGTCAGGATTGTAATTAGCAAAGTGAGAATAAACTGGGTTCAGTAGAGTGTGGATATTATGTCAAATGACATAATATTGCAGATGGAGGGGACTGGCAGCAACAGCTCTCTGGGTTCTCAGGGAGTCCAGTTACGCCCTGACCATCTGCCTGCAGTGGAGGCTGAGGTGAGTCTGAGGGAAGGGCCAACACTAGCAGATATCACATTTGTCCACAGCTCCTCCCCTCCCCATATGCTGATAGGTAAAGGCAGAGACCCCGCCCCCCACCCTTCTGGGACATCAGTGATGGTCCTTCACTTCCCTGAAAAAGAAAAAGAAGTCTTCAGATTCAATTGTATAAGTGCAATTTGATTATAAACTGTTTTCAATAACTGATGCTTGGAGGAAAAATGCATCAATTGATCTCTCTCTCTCTCTCTCTCTCTCTCTCTCTCTTCTTTCTTCTTATTGCCCTCTCTTTTTCTTTCTTTTTTTCTCTCTCTCCTTCTCCCTCCCCTTCCTCTGCAATGAACGAACCTTTTGCAACATGAATAATCACCCTGAACTTAATTTCTTTTGAATATTTCCCTTTGCTGCTTCACATTTTGTGCAGGTAGGCAACAACTGCATTATTAATCACTGCAGTCGCTGACTATATTTTATCCTCACAGCACTCTTGTGAATAGGAGAGGATGGAGCTTATTCTCCTCCTCTTTTAGAGTAGAAGGATGAAGCTCCGAGAGATGGAATGGCTTGAGCGGAGGCCAGCAATCTGCTTGCAGGAGAGAAGAGCTCAAAGGCTGCTTGCCTTTGAAGCCTCATTTGCAGCATTAAGCTCCCCTAGAGGCACAGAATGTGGACAGCCGGGGGTCATCAAGTGGCTTCTGGTGACACCCAAAGTTATGATGAGCCTTTTATCTTCTATGGTATTATGGTGGGGAGTTCTAGCTCCAGAGTCACATGAGGCTGGTTTGGAATTCTAACCCTGTGGCTCTCTTGCCTGACTGGGGTCATGTTATTTAATCCCCGGGAGTGTACACTTGAACTCTGTACTCTGTAAACGCTGAACAGCATTAGCACCTGGTCATAGGATGTTTCCTTGGTGTCAAAGCCAATAGGCTTAGCAAGCTCAAGAGTGTCTCACAGCCTTGTCAAGGTGAGAGGCCACCTGAGAGCCACGGTCAAGGGGAAAACATTAAGGCAATCAGTCAACCACCCTCACAACAAGCACAGGGGTTGCAGGTAATACTCATGGAACCCAGGCTGGGAATTGAGCGGTCTTCATATTAGTCAGTGAAAAGGGCAGGGATGATTCACTTGGAAATGAGGCAGTTGGATCTCAGCCAGTGACAGGGAAGTTTTACAAAATCTCAAAGCCATTGATTGACAAGTGCAGAGTTCAGATCACTCTGACACCTGTGCTTTCTACAGTCAACTGCTTCTCTCCATGCACATCCCATGGACCTGGCACTTGAGAGTGACTGTTCTCACAGAGACGTCTAGATTCCTATCCCCACCCCCAGCCCTATCCCATCCCCCCTCCCCCCCAGTCTGAAGAAGCAGGCCAAGAGTGCTCTGTACCCGTTCATTATCTGCCACCAGGGCGCAAACACAGCTGGTCTTCACACTGCAATCTCTGCCTGCGCATGCCTCCTCTCCTCAGTTTGGGAAATTCTTGCTGCTTCTCCTGGATGAGGAAACTGGGACAGACTGCAGTGGTAGCACGGATGAGGAAAGAGGAGGCCAGCAGTCCTGGCTTCTAGTGCTGTGTGCTCTGTCTGCTCCTGCTGGATTCTTACAACGCCTTGGCCTCCTCAGCAAGGAAGTTGCTTCGCCCGCTGTGACCACAGTCCCCTCATCAATGAGATGGTTACCACCAGAACCTACCTCATAGAGTTGTCTGGAAGATCCCATGGACTGATTATATCAATGCAGAACTCCCAGCTTTCCCAGGCAGCGAAGGACTTTAACCTTCCCTCTTGCCTGGTACACTCCCTGACTTTTGGAGAGGCAGCTCTGATTTGGGGACAGAGCTTTCTAGGTTCCTTTGGTTCAGGGTCTCTTTGAGCATCTGCTTTAGGCTCACATTGTACCTTGTTTTTACCCAGGCTACATGGGCTTCCCCATTCCCCCTACTTGAATGCCAGCTACTTGAAGCCAGTCTCCATATCTACCACACGCCAGCTGCAGAGAATTGCCGTGGGACTGAAAGAGAAAAGACTTAAGTTTGAACCATAGAACAGACAAGGTCCTTGGCTGGGGGTGAGAGGCTGGGGGGTGGGAAAGGGAGGAATGTACCATATAACAAGAAGTTCAGGAGAAATGCGAACTCATCAAGCCAGGGAGGGAAGAAGTGCTTTAGCCCCCACCTAGACCAAAGAACCTGTCTTTTGTATGTGGACCAAGGCTTTAACCCTTGAACTCTCTCCCTAACTATTTTCTAAATGAACCAATAAACCCATTCTCTTTCTTTTCTTATATCTCATACTGTGTGCCAATTTAAGCAGCCTATGTTGTTGATTAGAGTCAGATCCTTCCTGGTGTTTGGAGAGGTCTACTCTACATCTTTTTTCAGGTTATTATTGAAATTTCTCTCTTTCCCTCCCTCCCTCCCTTTTTCTTGCTTTTTCTCTCTCTCCCTTTCTTTTTCCTCTTCCTTCTCCCTCTCCTTCCCTTTCTTACCACACACACACACACACACACACACACACACACACACACACACTGTCCTTAATCAGCTGTGACTTTGAGGGAAGCGTTCTTTTCTGTCCTAGACACTAATGTGTAGGCAATCATGTGTGCAGCTCACTAGGAATTAGATAAGGCTTCTGGGAAAGGCAATATTGTCAAGCACAGTGGGGTCACCTGGCATGGGGGCCTTTCTGTAACCTGGATGGTGGATTCTCAGCAGCCTGGGTCACCCTGCATGGGCTGCCCACACAGCAGAGCCAATGCCCATTATCTCCCATGGAGGCTGGTGAAGGGCTGTAATCACCATTAGACCTGATCACCCACCCATGGCACCAGCCACTTTTGGCCCATGGTTATTATTTTCTTCAGAGGCCTGCTGATGAATGGCAAAGATGGGCAACAGCTAAAATGCAGGCTTATAACTTTATCTTGAGTGCTTTCGAAAGAGCAAGCCTGAAATGGCTCCTGCCAGCAGAATTTTAAAAAGAAAAATCATGAGAGATGCTGGCACGCCCTTGCTCAACTATCCTCAAGATTGTTGACTGTGCTGATAGAGAAGCTGTGACTCAGGATGGGCGGGACCTGTCCTGCCCCACTTCGCATTTGGCTGAATAGACCTCAAAATGGACACTCCCTGCTTCTTGGAGCTTCAGAGCACAGTCTCTTCTCATTTTGCTCCTATTACGGTTCCCTCCTTCCCAAGACCCCAGTCATCCATTTTCCAGACTTTTCACTCCTCCCCACTCACCTAGTCACAACAGAGATGCTGACTTTAAGAGCAAAACCAGCGTGTGTGAGAAGTCTAGAACTTGACCAGCTTGGAAAGGGTATGTAGAGATCTGCGAGCACCGAAGTTCTCATACCACAGATAGGGAGGCTGAGGCAGAGAAAAAGAAAGTGCTGGAAAATGTAATCATTGGAGACAACCATCATATCCAAAATCATTCTTAATTTATGTTTTTATTGTGTATGGGAGGGTGTCTGTGTGTCTCTGTGTGTTGTGTCTGTGTCTCTGTGTATCAGAGGGCATAGTGTGTGCTTTTGGAGGCCCAAGGGTTACTTTGAGTAATATTCTGGATTATTTCTACCTCCTTTTTGCTTTGATCTGGTATTTCCCAGGTTCTGCCTACCAGGGCCAGAAGTGCAGGCTATCTCCATTGTACCTGACATTTTTATATGGGATCTGGAATCCAAACTCAGGTCCTTTTGCTTTCAAAGCAGAATTATAACCTCTGAAGCAACTCTGCAGCCCCAGTACCCAAGTGTTTTAAATATCGGCTTCCTTTCCCACTTAAGTTTCTCTTGCCTTACATTCCATTCCAACCTCTGAACTCTTCCTCTGTGACCTTATCATCCTTCCTGTGTGTCATGGGAAATTATTCGCATAACATCATCCTATAGTAGATGCTCAGTTAGTGACAGCTATAAAGCTACCCTTTGGCTTATTATACCCGCTGTGATAAAAAAAAAAATCAATGCAGCTATCCATACTTACATAGGTAATTATGAATTCAAGACAATCCTCACATAAAATACATGGACCTGAACCACAGTAATTGTGAGAAGCAAAGCTTAGCCTCTACTTATTGTGGAGAATTTTAAAAACAGAAGCTGGTCATTTAAATACAGGTGGACCTGAGACTCCTCTTCCTTCTCTAATCATGTGTCTAGAATATGTAAATCGCCAAATTAACGTTAGAACTCCTTCCTGTCCTTGAGCTGAGGCTGACAGGACATTTGTGGTGGTACAAAAAAAAAAAAAAAAAAAAAAAAAGACAAAACAGGTATTTTGAAGACCTTGGGTAAGCAAGTCCTCAAATCTGACTTTCAGTTTCTTTAAAATTGTAATTAAAATTTAGTACGTACCTCCTTGTACTAACTGTGGTACAAATATACTAACTCAGGTATCTTCTACTGCCCCCCTTTTTTGCCTCTGTATGTGTCCACATGGACATATGTACACACAAGGGGGTATATATGCCTATGGAGACCCAAGGAGGACATTGGGAATCATCCTAGATTTTTCTACCTCCTTATTGATTAGCTTTGGGGTTTCCCAGGCTCCACCCCCCAGGGCCATTTCTGCCTGACATTTTTACATGGGATGTGGGGCCCCGAACTCGGTTTCTATTGCGTGTGAGACAAAGGCTTATTTAACCCTGAGCCAAGCCCCCAGCCCTGTCTTTCATCTCCGTAAGCAAAAAGCTAGCCCTCATATACAGTCCTGGCTGCCCTGCTCTCTCTGCCTGGCGCGGAGCTGGGTCACAGGGACCTAGGGACGAAGAGGCGGTCCACTGGAGTGAGAGCAGAGAAGCAGGCCGTGCTCAGTGCACAGAAGGTCCAGGCAGAATGCCTTTCCCAGCCTCTGGGACAAGGAGAGTAAATAGGAAAATGAGCAGCAGGCAGCAGCTCCAGCCCGCGATGATAAGTGATGACTGAGTTGGAAGCAAGTGAAAATGGAATCGTAAAAGGATGGCGAGGAGGGAGGAGTGGAGCCAGACAGCCAGACAGGCTGCAGAGAGAGGCTTTGCACATACAGCTGGCTGCTGATTGGATCTCAGGACAGAACAGCAGCCTCTTGCCCCTGACCTGTCTTTGCATGTACCTTGTCTATAAGAAGATGCTTAGATAAAAACAAAATACATACACACACACATATAAACACACACACATATACATACACATACACATGCACACATATAAACACACACATATATACATACACATACACATATACACATGCACACACACATATATACATATATACAAACACATACACACAAATACACACATAAACACATACACATACACATGCAAACACACATATACACATACACATATACATACCCTCACACACATAAACACACATACATATACACATACATACATACACATACACATATAAGCATACACACAAACACACATACAAATACACACAGACACACACATAAACATACACACATATACATACACACACATAAACACACATATGCACACATACACACATATATACACATACACACATATATACACATACACACATATATACACATACACACATATACACATACACATACACACATAAACATACACATACACACATAAACACACATGTATACACACCCATATACATATGCACATACACATAAACACATATATACACACATACATACACATATACACACACACATACACACACGACTCTGAAAAGGCTTAGCACAGGCTTAGAGATTCACTTCTTTTGGATGCTCGAAATCTACACATAAAAACCTGTCATCCTTTTGGCTTTTCAAACCCATCCTTCATGCCAAGTACCTTTTCTTTTTTTCTGCACTAACCAACAGCTGAACAGACCTCTCCCACACAGGCACAATAAGAACTCAAGGAGCTATATAATATGTTCAGCCGCAACCACAAAAAATGTGCCAAAGAATGTGCGGAGGACTTCTCAAGGATATCTCTTGAAATCTCCAGCAGGTACTTGGTACTGGCCTCGTACACCTGAGGTAAGAGGCCCAGAGAAAGGAGAAGCAACTTGACCTATTTATACCCCCTCTAAGTGACAGATGCAGACATGGATGAGGAACAAGATGTTTTTCAAGGCCCACCGTTTTGCCAGCCCTGTAGCCACATGTAATTAATAGATAGCCATTGCTTATCTTGAGGTACTTTGCAAGAGCACCATGCAAGGTGACCCAAGTTTGTTTATGATGGAGGGGTTATTTTGTTTACATCCTGGAGTTTATAGACTGAGAGCACACTTAACAA
Organism: Typhlomys cinereus; assembly: GCA_023101885.1. Taxonomy (NCBI): domain Eukaryota; kingdom Metazoa; phylum Chordata; class Mammalia; order Rodentia; family Platacanthomyidae; genus Typhlomys; species Typhlomys cinereus. The sequence goes on along the minus strand of JALPQD010000130.1, from coordinate 2,374,412 downwards.
AGGAGGAAAACTCAGTGCATAGGACTGGGAGACAGAGAGAAAAAATGTTTGAAAACCAGCACAGCATGTGCAGTTGAGGCTGACTCTACTTGCTAGCATGGTGGAATTCACTTAATCGAATCCCCTTAAGGGAACCACTTTAATGAAGAGATTTTACTTTTTTAAATGCCTGTGTTATTAACCACATATAACTGAGTGTCTTCAATGTGCTTAAGGATATTTCAAATTCATCTTACGTTTTTTGTAGACTACCTGCTTAGAAATGTAATAGTCTCATTATAGGAAGCTCAGAAATGTCAGATGAGTAAAACAGGCAAAACTTTTCAGAAAAGGCTCCAATGTGAAGAAAATGATTGATATCATTGACGAAACAGAAAGAACCCTGGTGGTTCCAATGGCCAAAAGCCCTGAGCTCTAATCCTGGCTGGTCCAGAGGCTAACCCAGATGTTTGCCAAATCCATTCACTCTCCAAGGCTTAGAGTTCCCTTCTGAAAAATGAAGCCAGGAAGATCTCAACTGAAGGATCTGTAAGGATTTTTCCTGCTCTGCAGTGAAATAGGATTCTATTTTAGACATTTCACCAACACTTGTGTTTACAGTATTTGCTTTCTTGATAAGTATCTGTCTAGGATGACAGTTTCCTGTATTCTACAACAAAGTCATTGTTACTATAAATGAATTCAGCCTAAGGTCATGGCAATTATAATTGTAGATTCGCTACATCTTCTTCCATCCATCCTCCCTCCTTCCTCCCTCCCTCCTTCCCCCTTTCCTCCCTTCCTTCCTCCTTTCCTTCCTTCCTTTCTCCTTTCCTTCCTTCCTCCTTTCCATCCTCCTTTCCATACTCCCTCCCTCCCTCCCTTCTTTCCTTGCTTCCTTCCTTCTTTCCTTCCTTCCTTTCTTCCTTCTTTCCATCCTTCTTTCCTTCCTTCTATCCTTCTTTCCTTCCTTCCTTCCTTCCTTCCTTTTTTCCTTTTCTTTGTCCCTTAATCTGCCTTGTATCAGTATACATCAGTATATACATTGATATATATGCATATATTTATATATTTATATATATATGCTATTTATCATGATACAAGACGATTAAGAAAAGTTTCTGAAACCAAAATCTTCTAAATTTAGTGTGGAAAACAGGAAAAATCTATTTCACCATTGTATTTGCTGTGCGATATTAACCTTCAATTACTTACTAGACAAAACGCCATTGGTCACACAAGAGAGAAGATTTGAAAATAGGAGTCTGTCAGGGGAAGATGAAGGGGTTTAAGGGCAAAAGGAGGGGGGATAGGACTGGGGATTAGGTGGTGGAAATATAAATTCACTATATTCACATATACAACACTAAAATAATAAGAAATGAGCCTGCCGTTATTCAATGTTTGTTTATTGAATGATATTATGGACCAGGCAGTGTGTCAGGTGCCAGGATGCAACCCTAACAAGAAAGGTAGAATGCCTTCTGATAGCAAATTTCCAGAGTAATCACTGTAGGAGTAAGGGAGCATAGACGTTTATTGTCTCTAAGCCAGGAGAGCTCTTCTTTGTTATCCAGGGCTATAAAAGAAGAACTGGAGAGAAAAAAAGAAATATATCTCTATCTATCTATATATCTCCAAGTAAGAGTTAATAACCCTTAGCTCTTGCTGAAAGAGTCTTTGCATCTTATGAGAAGGAAATGCTTAGTTGCAAATAGTGGCTGAGTTTGCTTAATCAGCAAGATAGGAAAGAGGAGTCAATAAAGTCAATCGCTTTGGCATTGATGGAGATGTTGCCTAAGATGCCCAGCTCACTGTCCAGAGTGCTTACAGCTGAGGCCAAAACAAATTGTCCAGAGAGCAGAGGTCAGGCATTCAGCAAACTGTGCAACACCTAACTCTCATGGTGCTCAGAATTGATGAACATTTAACCTGACCTTCTGTTTTGCAACTGGGGAAACTGAGGCCCAAGCTGGAGGGAATTACTTGTATTCCTGGAATTTACCTGTGAGCACAGGCCGGAACCTGGGGAATCATCTTGAGACTGAAGATCTAGAGAAGAGACTAACTCATTGAACTTCAACTCCTGCCTTCCTGAGCTGTGACATTCACTTCCCGTTATTTCAGTCTCTTCTTCCATCTGCTCTGATGTCTGCATCACTCCCAGAGTGTGGATGTGAAAACCGAGACTAATGAGGCGAAGCAATTTCGCACAACATGCAAATCTAACCCTTGTCTGTCCTGCCTCCAGCCCGTGGGCTTCTCTTCCTGCCTACTTCTCATTCTCTAGACAGCACTCTGGTGGGGAGAAGGGGGGACATGGTGACTGTTTCTCATTTGCAAAATACATATTTGTTATGTAATGAGTGACAGTAATTAATGATCCATCTAAATCCAGGAAAACTTGTTTAGTAAGCACCCTAGAAGGGAGGGGAAAAAAAACGTGGCTGTGACCTTTTCCTGGAGAGATTTCTCACTGTCACCAATATTTCCAAAAAGAGAGAGGAGGGGAAAATGAACTGTGCCCTTTTCTGGAGAATCATTGACAGGAGAGCTAGGAACCAAAGGAGCTTCCTCCTCCCCCTGCGCAGCCTGACTTCCTGTCCCTCTGCCAGGAGTAACCATTTTACCTCTCCCATTATGAATCATGAGGTCTGTGCCTTTTGGCAGATCATAAATCAGTTCTGGGAGTCTCGAGGACAAATCCCAAGACTTTTAATCTTTAATATTAGACGTGTTTAAAGTGGTGAATATTTCATCAAGGGGCCGTTGCATTTTAACACATCATTAGCGGGTTCTGCTCCACCCTCCGCTGGTTAAATTACCAGCCCCCAAATGCAAAGCTCTCAGCTCTTCCCCTCAATTCCTCTTCTCTTCAGTAAGAGCTAGTCCAATAGGTCACACACTTACAGCACAGCCCCTCAGTGGACCACCCCAGGCATGAAGGTGATGGGAGGCCCACAGAGAACATCCCTTGCTTACAAGCAGCTCCCTGATGATTAATCAAGTACCCAGAAAGGAAAGGTAGGATTTGTGTATTGTGTATTTTCCTTCTGTCTTTCAACAGTTTTCTGACATTTCAGACCCTGGACCTAACCCACTCTGTGATTGCTTCTATTGTCTTTCTCCCATTTCATTTTGATGGATATTTATGAAGCCCAGGCTACTAGGCAAATACTTGTACTAGGTGCTGAGCACATCACAGTGCCAACAATGAGTTAAAGGTTTCATGGTTCATTTGTTTTCACTCACAATGGATATAATGTCAAACTTATAACATTTATAGTTTCCTTCCCTAAAACAGAAGGGTTGTTTGATAAAAGCAGAAACATTTTGAAACAAGTAGTTATGGAATAGGGAATGTTTTTGTACCTGATATTTTGTTTACATCCTATATGTTTGGGATGTAGAAGTGATAAAATGCCGATTGGTAAGACATATAGTCGCAAATAGCTTGAGCTCTTGTTAACCCATTGACTATCCTCTTGACATGCTCTTCAGGGAACCAAAAATGAAAGGAGACCATGTTTTTCCTGAAGCCAGCTTAAAATGAGTTTGCCTGGAACCCTTAATGACTGTGAGGATTCTTTCTATCTGAATGTCTGTCTCCTTTTAAAATTAAGCTCGTGTTGTGTGTGTGTGTGTGTGTGTGTGTGTGTGTGTGTGTGTGTGTGTGTGTGTATGCATGTGTATATGCATATATATGTGGTACACGTGTGCCACAGTGCTTATGTGGAAGTCAGAGAGTAGCTTTCAGGAGTTAAAACTTGATTTCACTTCCTGGTTCTTCTGCTTTGCATACTCCAGGCTGGTTGGCCCATGAGCTTCTGGGTGATTCTCCTATTTCTACCTTTCATGTCCATAGGGCAATGCTGGTATTGCAGATGTTAGCCACCACGTCTGTCTTTTTATACAAGTCTCAGGGGTCGAATTCAGTCCATCAGCTTTGTGCAGCAGGCACTTTGGCCCACTGAGCCATCTCTCCAACCTCTCTTCCCCCTTTTTAAAAGATTTTTAAAGAGATTTAGAAATGAAACTTACTAAGGAAAATTAAATTGAAAAGTCTATGAATCTGCCACATTGATTAATACATTTCCCTGAGCATGTTTGAAAAGTCTTGGGCCAGAATTGTGAGATGGAAGAGTTGCAAGGGTAGGTGCATATATATGTGGGGGGGGGATATGCACATGCATGCATGTTTACATGTGTGTGTTTATATATATGTTTGTATGCATAGTAGAGAGAGTGGAGGGAGGTGATTAGAAGAAGGGGGATAAGGCAATCAGATAACAGTAGTCAGGATATATATATATATATGTGTGTGTGTGTGTGTGTGTGTGTGTGTGTGTGTGTGTATCTCCCTTCCATAAATCCAGTGGAATGTAATTCTCCATGAGGAATCACATATAAGTTTCTTCAAACTTTCTTTGCTTTGAGAAGCTTACAGGGCTGAGGTTCTCTTTCAATAGAACACTTGCCTGGCATGCACGATGCCCTGTCACTCACCAATACTGCATGAAGAACAAAAAAAGGGGGAAACTTGCTGTTGTCATGTTTACAGTGTACAAGACTCACATTCTGTGGAACATATCTTGGGAAATGCTGGTAGAAATGGCCCTGGCTTAGCCTGCTGCCTGGAACAGAGTCTATGCTGATAAAACAAGTCGAATGATTAGATATCTGCATACATGAAAGGCTAGTATTCTACTGAGTGAGAACTTCAGTCCTGTGAGCTTCTCAAAGCAAAGAAAATTTAAAGAAATTTACATGTGGTTCTTCATGAAGAATCACGTTTCACTGAATTTCTGGAAGAGACCACATTTTCTAACTTTATTTTTTATAGAATCTATTTTGGGTAAAGCATCTGTCAGCACTCTGAAAATACACCTTTGGGGAAAAATAGCTAATTGAATAAAACACTCCACCTTAAAAAGTTTACAATAAGGCAGAAATGATTAATACTTACCAAAAAAAAAAAAAGAAACTTTCTGAAATTGTTTGTAGGATTTGAACTTTGTACTGACTAGCTGAAATCAATCTGGTCAAAGGGCAATGCAGAATGCTAAGGAACACTCATGCAACCACATACTGACATAGCCATTAAAGGAAACAAAAAGATATGTAAATGGATAGATGCAGACAAGGAAAGAGAGTGATGGGACAGAAAAAAGGGTAAGAGAGGAGATGACAAGGAAAAGGTCAAGAGAGACAACTAAAATGATATAATCATGATTGATATATATATATATATGACATATACATGATGGTATATGCATACATAAGAATAAAAGAGAGAATAGGCAAGAGAACTTTTTCAAATGAGGATTCCCAAAGATGAAGAAGCTGGCATTTGATCTAAGGTTGATGTATAAACATGCAAGAAGGGCTCATTCCATTGGAAAGAATTCCATTTCGGCTTATGTTTGTGTAGTAATTTACTTTTAAAGTAGGCCCTCCATTTGTGGTGACCTGGTCACTTCCTGTTTACTTCATCAAACTGTGGGCTCCTTCAGTCCTTGAGTCACATCTTTGGTTTCTGTCCCTGGAATGGAGCTAAGAATGAGGCGATACGTGCCCACGACTTGAGAGATGATTGTCTTAGTATCTGAACAAGTCAATGAGCACGCGTATAAAGTCTGCCTTACCCACAGTAGTCAACAGAACCAGTAATTTTTTTTCTTTTCTATGCCCTGGACCTTTGCAAAAACTGACAATTGGCTTGTTTCCCCCCAGGAAAAGAAGAGATCCAGGGACCAGTCTAAGTAGAGACAATAGAGGCAATGTTTCATAAGACTCATTTCCTTTTGCTTACAGGAGAGTGCAGCTGTCATGAAGGCTACGCGCCTGACCCGGTTCACAGACACCTGTGTGTGCGCAGTGATTGGGGACAGAGTGAAGGGTGAGTGACAGGAGCTTTCATGGCTGAGAAGTGGAGCAAAGCTCTCCTTAGCCCTGCTGTTTTCACAAGATATCAAAATCAACTGCCCAAAGAGAGCCGTCTGTGGAAAACATGTGAAGTGGAGCCTGTTTCTCCCACCGAATCGAATTCCAGTTTTTACAGATACATGACTGATGAATCTTTTACAGAACAAACATGGACATTTCTGTCCTGCACCCAAGAAAGCAGTAATCAATAAAGTAGACTTGGGAAAGGATCAGGTTTTTGTGCATAAACTCATCAATGGACTAGAGAGCTTAATGAAAGTGCTGTAGGTCCATCTGTCAAATGAAGACTCACCTTTGGAATTTAAAAAAGTCAAGTAGGCAAGATGACTCCACGTGGGTAAAAACACTTGCTATGCAAGTTCATAAGCTCACGTAGAGGAGATGGACTTGTTCTTTTTCCTTTAAACACACACACACACACCATGGTATTCATACAGACAGCTGTATACACACACACAGACCATGACATTCATACACACAGCTATATTCACACACACACACAAGACTCATACACAGCTATATTTACACACACACACGCCCACATACACACTATGGCATTCATGCACACAACTATGTTCATACACACACCATGGCATTGATACACACAGCTATACACACACACACACACACACACACACACACACACACACACACACACATCAAATGAACATAGATAATAACAAAAGTCTTATCCGATAATTACCTCTGTGGACCTTGTCACTAATACTGCCTTCTCTTGTCTTTCCCTTCTCTGTTCTATCTGCAGACCTTGGCCTTATACAACACTTGAGAGAGGCTATGATCTGGTGACAGGGGAGCAAGCCCCTGAAAAGATTCTCAGGTGAGTTTATAGTCTTGTTGGGGTGTAATACTGGGGAGTGGAGAGAGCTTGACCAAGAAGATGTGGTCATGCATCCCTAGAATATTGATCCTGTGCTGCTCTGAGCCACACTGAGTACTAAACGAAGTCTCAGTGGCACTAATGTACAATCATGACCCAGGTTGCTATGGGAATCTGATTTCCATTTGTCTGGCCTCTAGACTTAGAGACTCAGGTACTTGAATTGGAGGAGACTTTACTGATTATCTCATCTAGCAGCTTGAAAACATTCTGTAGCCACAGAATCTCCACCTACTACCTCCATAGACTCTTGTGTAAGGCTTCAATATTTAAGCAGATAAAGGCACACAGCAAATTAAGTGTGCAGACCTGGGAATCAGACATTGGTTTGAATTGATCCAGAGTCGGTGCTTTTAACCTCTGTGCCAGACTATTCCCGCTGACTTGGCAGTCACTTACAGAACTCCTGCTGGGTACCAGGACTGCTGGAAAAGCAGAGCTGAAATAGTCCACCTTCGTAGAGTCCACTCTTCACTCAGGAAAAGAAAAGGAGCAACACAAAGCAATGCATGGGCTAGATGATGAGCAGACTTCAGAAACAGCCATGCAAGGGGCTGGCAAGATGGCTCAGGGGTTAAGCCTCTGCTTGCAAGCAGAAAGAGCCAAGTTCAGATCCTAGATCCTATGAAAAAAAATGACAGGCAGAAATGGTGGCAGCCTGCATGTCTAGCCCTGGAAGGCAGAGTCTAGGAAATTCCAGAGCAAAGGAAAAAGAAGGCAGAGTAATCCAGGATGATTCCCAAAGTCACCCTTGGGGGCTCCATAGACATACACAGTGCCCTCTACACACACACACACACACACACACACACACACACACACACACACACACATTCACAAAAGAGGAAATGAAATGAAAGGTGCATGTAAATATGAATAAATCTGCCATCATTGTGCCTTGGGAATGTAAGGGATTTAGTGGGGTGGTGAAATGAGAAAAGGCCCTAGCAGGGATGGGGAACAAGGGGTTCCCTTTTATGTTGTTGTTTGCTTCCCGGGGAGTTCCCCAATGGAAACTCTTACATTGCAGGTCTACTTTCAGCTTGGGCCAAGGCCTCTGGCTTCCGGTCAGCAAAAGCTTTGTGGTTCCACCGGTGGAGCTGTCCATCAACCCCCTGGCCAGTTGCAAGACAGATGTGCTCGTCACAGAAGACCCTGCTGATGTCAGGTAGGGAAATCATCTTCAGGACTCTGAGTCTGACACTCTTGGGAGCTCCGGGCATCCTTCTGTTCGGATCACAGGGATTCCTTTGAAAGGAGGGTGATAGAAGGAACAATTGCCAGCCACTTTGCTCTTATGGCTCTAGACACCCTCCATTGCTGTGCCAGTCCACTTTGCACTTCACTATCATTGCTCTTCTGTGTTTTCATAAATTAAAAGAGAGCCTGACATGTTAATCTCACTTGAGGAATTATTAATGTATTTATGTAAAAACCATTGTTTAACAGTATACAGGAGTTTGGAGGAGTTGAGAGGACTGACTCTCAGCTAATCCATGAGATCTAAGAGCCCCAAGTGTCAGTTTTCCTTGGTCTCTACTCATGAAAGGTTGGGGAACCACATCTTTTCTTATGCAATTTGGACCTCACAAGCTAACTTCCTTCTACACTTGCTCTAATTGGTGGCTTACCCCATCATGCTGTCCCTTTATGAGATACACCTTTCAAGGTCAAAGAAAATAATTTATTTAGCTTTGTAATCCCCAGTTCCTAGCACATATTGAACAGCTACCTAATGTTTATTGATTTAATTAAGTCAGAAGTCTTAGATCTGATCCTACTACAAGTCTGGAGCTTTCTACCAGAGGGTTCCCCCCCCCTTAATTCGATAAAAGGAGACCTAGAAGTCTTAATGTCATCGAAAATGGACCCTAGTTTTTAATTATAAAGGCAGCTTGCACACAACGTATTGGCTGGAGTATTAAAATTAAAACATGGTCCTGCTGACTACCTGTGGCTGCTATTCTAGCATTCAACAGCTGTCTCTGAGTCATTCCAAATTTGATTGTTGGGAGTACATCTACACTGTCTTATTAGAAACACCTGCAAAACAGATCTGCTTGTCTATCACCCTCTGCTCAGAAAGATGAGCCTGGCAGGCTTTTCCATGCTATTAATATTTCCTATCACTGATTACCTTTAAAAATCGAATAATAAAGGGATAGCATTTAGAAAATGAAGCAGTAATGACTAAAAATTTTCTATACATAGGCAAGTTGGTTCATAAAAATGCCATCATTTCCACATTTTTTTTGAGAATGGAGGTAGGTGAAACATGAGTAATACATGTTGAAGTCTCTTGGCATTATGTATAGTAAAGTTGGAACAAGGCAAAGAACTGCTTTAACAGAGTCTGATGACCATGTTTGAAATCATATAGCACAGAGTTCTCTGCTACACTGTGATTTCTTTGAGGAGGCAGAAGGGACAGCTGTCAGATGGGCATTATAATGATGACTCACTCTGGAGTGACCAAGGGCTAGATGGGAATATCATCACTGGTGTATGCATGAACAATGTGATTTCAGCTAAGTATAACTCTTAAGTTTCCATTTCTTTGGCTATATAATCAGGATGACAGTATCTTCTTCGTGGAATATGACAATTCTTAGCCACAGATCATATTCTATGTGCCAGATTTATCACTAATGTATTTTATTGCATCTTTCTCTCAGACCCATGAGGTGATACTATTATTTTCATTTTATGGACCCAATGTAAATAGGTGAGGAAACAAATTAATTTAAGACATGGATGATCACCTATGGTTCACAACGTTCTTAGTTACTCAGCATTGTTGCCCATAAATCTGTGACCAAATCAGCTTAAGAGAACAGAGGTTTCTTCTCTTTTAGGATAGTCAGATTACAGCTCCTTGTCCATCTTGGCAAGGAAACACACACCATCACTTAGGGGCTAAGGGAACTGTCCCCAACATATCCACATAATGGTCTGATAGATCACCATGTATGGCCAAGTGTATAGAAGGATGCCAACTCTCCCAAACAGTTCCCTCTATTTTTTTTCACCTGCCTAGGAACTAGTCCCACGCACTGTAGGCTGGACCTTCCCCATCAGTTAGACAAACAAACTCCTGTAGATTTACTATGTTCTTAACTACTATACTATATATATATAACTACTATACAAATGTGCCCAGAACCTACCCCTCAATTGTCAAGTTGACACCTGTGTCTAACCGTGATAAACATGGATAAAAGATGCCAATCATCACCACATGGAAGGATTTACACTAAGTTGGTGGAGTTTTCTAAGCTGAACTATTAAAGATTGTTCGACATGACATTGGCCAGACAAGCATATCATAGGAATTTAAAGAATTAATAAGCTTCCACTCAGGTGATATATTAGAAATTAATAAATAATAGATTATAATTATAGATAGCTAACATCACTGACATGGAGTCATGGCAAAGACTTGAAGACTATGGCAAGCAGAGGGAGACAGAGCTGGGAATAGCAGTCATGTTGTGGAAAAAAGCTGGGCACTGCAAGTTGATCTTGTGACTCTAACCCTCACATGAATTCTTGGAAAAATACAAAACCTCATACTACCAAAGGCAGAACAGCTATGGTGATTACATGTAAAACAGCTACTCTAACAAATTTTGGGAGCACCAGAAACAATTAAAAGTTCCCTTCCTTATTACAGTAATACACATTAGTATGACTTCTAAATAAATCTCCTCAGTGGTATTCACTAAAGCTGGATGTACACAGATCTGGGACATCAACATCACTGCAAAGAATGTGTATAGCAGAAACATGTATATGTGTGTCACAGATAAAACAATACTACAAAATGATACCCATAGTACTCATTTGTATTTCCTGAGAACTAGAAAAAAAAAACCTATTCATCAACAAAGAAATCTTTAAATATATTAAAATAATGTTACAATGCAATATTATTGAGGCAATTTAATCAGTGTAATAACCATACAGTGCATCATGAGTTAATCTTGCAAACACAATATTGAATTACAGGATCAGGACACAAACCATATGCATACTTATACAATGATTTATAAAACTAGTTTTACCATTCTAAGAAAGGTTCTTTTTTTTTTTTTAATTTTTGGACGGCTTTTGTAGAAACAGTGGCCAAGGAAAGGATTTGGACACTTGTGTTTTGCTGGTAATGTCTGGTATCCTATATTAGTTGTGGTTCATGAAGATTTTTGCTGAGTCTTCATCAAAATGCACATTTTTCTGTGAGAATTTTATTTGCTTTTTAAAGTTATAAACTCTGGATCCTCTCTGAAGCACCTTGGTTCATGTCTTCTCTGCATGACTTGCTTGAATGTAAGATTTTCTGTAGTTATTTTTTCCCTTGAGGACAATGGAAGCAGAAGGGTTTTTTTTTAATATATCATACAATAGAGAGGTGATGATTAAATAATCTAATGCAGGTAAAGTGCTGAATTTGACAATAGCTGGTTCTCAGGGGTGTTGAATATTGCACTTGCTGTGGCATTGCAGTGGGTTTTCACTCTTCTTTTTCTTTTTTCTTCTCTTTGCTAAAAGGGATGATGTCCCCATTGAATCAGCGGTATCTTGGTGGGCTGGGAGATGGCTCATGTGTTAAAGCCTTTGCCTCATTAGCAAAAACACCCAGATAGAAATGCTGGTGGCCTTCATGCACTTCTGGCAGGATCTGGGAAACAAACCCCAAGCAAAGTAAAAAGGAGGAAGAGTAATCCAGGAATCCAGGAAGATTCACATTGTCATCCTTAGGCTTCCACACACACACACATCCAAGTGCCCTCTTGTACACACACACACACACACACACACACACACTTAAACACCTAAAAACAAACAGTATCTTAGTATTAAAGGGTAAGCCACTTCTCATCTCCTAAGATTCAGGGAAGTTTGGAGGGACTGGAAAAGAAAGGGCAAATTATTTTCCGCAGAGAGAACATTGCTAATTAAATGTGAATTGTGGATAATATTTGGTGGGGTAGACTCTAAGACGAGAGGGAAGGCTTTCAAGTCTGAGCACTGAAGGGCAAAAAAAGAGGGCTCTCTCTTGGAGGCCCCCTATTCTCCAGCCAAAACCAGCAGGAAGCTGTTGGGAATGAGATTTTAGCACTGGAGATATTAATGAAGCCAGCTGTAAAGGTGGAGGAGCCACATTTCACAGGGATTCCTTTCAATCCTCAAACATCATAGCTTGACGCCTCCTGTGGGCCAGGCACTGGGCTGAGGACCCCAGGAACACGGACATGAATAAGGCCCACCTCTGCTTCTGGGAGTCTCCCTGCTCAGCAAGGAGCAAGAACAAGAAACTGACTCAAGCGATGGAATAAAAGTTACTTGTGGAGAGGAGGCATGGTGACCATATTTACTGCTGTGCACTTGGCCTTCTTCACAATCTCACCCGGAGGTGGTTCTTCTTGTAAGAGAAATGCGAGAAGGGCTATTATATTCAGAATAATAATCATCCTCTGAATCCCGTGTTTGGAGCTCCTTGGTGATTTTCCTCTGATCTCGATCAGTGAGAATGAGACAGTGATGCACTGTTAATTCCCAAACAATGCCGATGGAAGAATGGGTCCTCAGAATACAAGCTAGCATCATTCACATGGTGATAGTTTTCACATTGCGTTTGTTCTGAAGAGAATTAAGAATATCTTCTTGTTCTTTCGCTCATTCATTTCCAAGCACTGAGCATTTATTGAACTCCTATGATATGGAAGGCCAAGTATTAGAGATAAAGAAAAAAAATGGGACAAGATCCTCAGTGTATTAGATGAGACAAAATCGCAAATAAAAAGATGGCCTTTATCATATTACAAGAGAATAGAGGGAAATTTCAAGACAAAGTGAAGACAAGTATTGGAGATGGTCAAACACAACTACAGGTTAAAAGGAAATTTTCAAAGGCAAAATCCACAGAATCAAATTTCAAAGTACTAAGAAAGCACTTTGCTACTGGCCCAGAGTCACTAGGAAACCTATTAGAAGTACAGATTCTCAGACTGCATCTATAGTGCACCAATTTTGACCTCCATAGTGTAAAGTCCTAATATCTAATCATTGTAAATATTACTTTATGCATAAAAAATGGTCTTTGCAGATGTTTTTAAGACTCTTAAGATAGGATGACAGTCCTGGCTTATCTGGATGTTCCAAGAACATGACAGCAAATGTTCTCATAAGATAATCATGGAGAAAGACCATGCACACACGCACACACGCACACACACACACACACACACACGTGATGGTGTAAAGTAGTAAAACTTTGGTGTAGTACATTCAAATGCAAAGGAAAGTCAGTAGTCAATAGAAAGTATGAGAAGAAAAATCCATATCATCAACACACACACACACACACACACACACACACACATCCTCACTCACAGTCTCTATAAAATGGCCTTCTCTTCAGTGCAGTAATACAAAATTGAGACTCTTCTTGGTCATTTTAAGATTCCTTCAGGTTGTATGATTTACTATAGTAACTAAGGGAAACTGATATACCTACTGAACCAGATATTCCGTACATTGCCCCAGCAGTTAATTAAAACAAGATTTTGGATGATGTAGATGCCCACTAGATTTTAAGCTCGAATACCCTGGGTAATAAAACAAAGAGAACACTGCCTGGTGACTTTGGTTTCTGGTGTAGCAAAACTGGTTTATTCCTGACTCACTATTTCTGTCTCATTTCTGTTTTCTTCTGAGTTGACTCTCTTCTCAAGCACATACTTGTTCTCAGATCCAAGCTTACAATCTGAGGTCAGCATTACCAAAATGCAAAAAGAGTCTGTTTCCCAATGGTTCAAGACACCTGGCTCTGTTCAGTAATAATGAAAGTTCATCTCGGTGTGTGTGTGTGTGTGTGTGTGTGTGTGTGTGTGTGTGACTATTCTTCATTAGATCATAACATTCAACATTGCCAGCTTTATTTAAGAAGAATATGAAGCACTTAGAGATCATATCACTTACCCAAAGTCTCAATAAAGGCAAAATAAGTAAAAAAAAAAATATGAGTATAAAAAAGCAAAAATTTGAATCCTGAAGGTCTGTCTCTTTTGAGTCCATAAATCTCATTTGTAGACTATGATAAAATTTTTCCAAGTCTTAGGACATTGGCAAATACCCAGAGGGACAGTGTGCTTTGGTTTGTCACAAACTTGCTTTCTAAACCAAAAGGGTAAAAGTTTTTAAAAGGTGTTTTATGATTATAGGTAGTATAACTCCCAGGGAAAAACTAGGACAAACATTTAAGAAACCCTGCAGGCACCTTGTTCATAGACAAAATATAAGGTATTGAAGTAAAGCTTCCTGACTGTGATGTAGCTGCAAGTGATGCATGGCAGAAATGCAGTGAAAAGAGGGGAAACAGAACATGCATGGTATTTTTCTGCCTTTCTCAGCTGCAAACCACTAGAACTAGCACAGTCAGAAAAGACTCAGATGGATCTTGAGGTTAGCGCATGCAATAATAGTACAAACCCTTCTGAAGATACTCCTGTGGCAGGGCTCCAACTCAGCTCGACATTGGGCCCATAAAGTGAGCTGGTCAGACACAGAATGGTCTGAAAACACAGGCCATGCATCTTAAGGCAAATCCTTAATAGACACACACTGGACATTTGCCTGTATTACAGTGAATGTGCTAGGCTTTAGTAAGATAAAGACCAGCAAGGAAAGGAACGGTAGGAAATAACATAAGCTTGGGAATCACACAGGTCTGGATGTGTTCTGAATCCACAACATGTTACCTGAACTACCTGGATCAAATCAGTTCTCCTCTCTGAGTCCCAAGTGAGGAACTGGAAGGTGGAAATTAATGGGTTTTTCTCACATGGTGATTGTGAGATCATCAAATTATCAAAAGTAACCAGCATTTAACTGGCGTTTCGTGAATGATGACAACACTTACTTATTTGCTTACTTATTCATTTTTTACGAGATAATATTGATTGTACTAGATAGCTCAGGCTTGCCACAAACAACAGGCTTGCCTTACTCTACCTAGCTGGAGATATTTAGAAGTGGTTGCAGTTGTAGTATAGAAAGGAAGTAGCCACATTTTAACCAGGAGATTAAGGACATAATTCACAGAACGGAAGTGACACTCAACCAATGGAAGAAAAAAGTGGGGGAAGTTTATAGGTACAAGTATGAGCAAAGCACAATCATACATGTGCAGAAAGTGCTATAGCAAAACCCATTAGTTTGCTAACTGAAAGGATTAATAAACTAAAATTAAGAAAAAAAAAGCAAGGGAGATGAATGCAAGAGGGCAGGGCAGATGTCCAGAGCAGAACTCAGCCAGGTGAGGCATTGCTTAGGGCCAGCAGGGCTTGGAAGTATCCAGGCAACAGATTCTGGTGGGAAAGCTCTCGACTCATGTCAGCTGTCACTGAGAATGAGTACAACTCAGATTCCTGCTGTTGCAGCCCCTAAACCTCAGCAGATTAACAGAGAACGTGTGAGTACGTCAGCACGTGGGCAAGCCCCAAGTGCCCTTCTCTTCCCAGTGAGATGCCGATGCCAGGGGTGGGTTTCTCTACCTCACTGGGTGGAATTCAAGCGGTCAGAACTCCCCTCCCCACCACCCTCCTTGCTAGTTGTTACACAAACCTTCCTTTCTGAAATAACAGGAGATATTCATTATACAGCCTACTTAGGAAGTTAGAAACCCCAAGATGAGAGCATAGGGCAAAGTAAAGAATGTAAACCCTGGTCCCAAACTGCTTAGGGTCTAATCCCAGTCCTACCACTTGTTAGCTAATCTTGGGCAAATGGTTGCAACCTTATAAGCTTCAACTTCATATCTGTACATGGAAATGAGAATTAAAACTATCTATACCTCCCGATGTTTTGAGAAGGGATGTTGTGTCTGGCTCTGTCTAGGCCCATCACAAGTAGGAATTCTGATTCCTTACTCCGAAGGTCTTGTTACTGTTACCTCTAGATAAGGAAACAAACAACTTGTTATTTACGCAATACAATGGTCTCAGAATTTTAACGGAGACTGTTAGGTGAGTGCTTCTTAAATGCTGGAAACTGAGGGTCAGGATATTCTTTCTAAGAGACAGGGATATGGGGCTGAGAAGATAGCTCAGGGGTTAAAGCCTTTGCCTCACAAACAAAAGGACTTGTATTCAGATCTCTGGATCCCATGTATAAGGGATTACTGGATGTGGTAGCCCTGAAATGCTGAGCCTAGGAAACCACAAAGCAAAGAAGTTAGAAAGTAGAGCAACCAGGATGGAGAGATGACTGAGAGGTTAAGACTCTGCCTCACAAGCAGAAAATCCTGAGTTTGGATCCCAGGTCCCATGTTAAAATGTCAGGCAGAAATGGTAGCAGCCTACACTTCCGGTCCTGGTAGGCAAAGACTGGGAAATCCCAGAAAGAAGACAGAAGGAGGAAGAAACAATTCACCCTTGGTCTTCCACAGGGACACCCAGTGCCCTCTGATACACACACACACACAAATAAATAAATAAATAAATAAAATCTAATAAAAAGAAGGTAGAACAACCCAGGATGATTCCTGATGTCACACTTGGGCCTCCACAGGCACACATCATTCAAGTGCACTCTTGTACACACACTTGCAGACACATGTGCACATGTGCATGCACACGTGCGCGTGCGCACACACACACACACACACACACACACAGAGAAGAGAGAATAGAATCATCAGCTTGCTGCTAATGTTTTTAGAGCATTTGTCATTAAGGATATATGTTCCTTCTTAAATTTTTTATTTTTTTCATTTTGCATATGAACATGGATGTTTGTATGTATAAGTGCATCATGTGTGCATGTTTGTGTGTATAAGTGCATCATGCATGCATGTAAATGCATCATGTGTACAATTCACAGGACAACTTCAGATGTTGATTTCCCAGGAGGTGTCAGCCTTGTTTCCTGTGAAAAGGTCTCCCGGAGGCCTGCCTTGCCAAGGATGCGAAACAGACAGGCAAGCAAGTCCCAGGGATTGGCCTGTCTCCATATCCCATGTGCTAAGATCGCAAGCATGTGGCATTATCAGGAGGATCTAACTCAGATTGTCATGCCTGCCAGGCAAGCACTTTACCAACCAAGGTATCACTATGAACGAGGGCTGTGTGCTTGACACGAGTGGAAGATGAAATATAAGCAGGAAGAAGAGACCGTGGTATCTATGGGATCTCTTTGACTTTCATAGCACAAGTCATAGAATTTGGACATTTAAGTTTTCCCTGCACCACCACATCTTCTCTTTTTGTGGAGGAAGAGGTACTTCTGATAAACATTACTCTACAGGCTATCACATTCCTCTCTACCCTGTTCAGCTACTTCCTCTTTGCCTATCAGTCAACTAGTGAGCCTGGAGACATATATATATATTCCCCATTTTAGTTTAGCGATCATAATAAAAGTGAAGTCTATTAGGATGAGTTTCTGCCCGGGCTCAGTAAATCTCTTCAAACACTGTTCGGCAGCAGATTTCTGTTATTCCTGGCCACTGGGGAGGCTGTACGGTACACCACTGGGCAGCCCGGGTGGAAGGCTCAAGACACAGACTTTGTTAAACGAAACACAAATGGAGACTTTGGAATATAAATATTGAAGTGACCCAGGTTGGATAAAGGCGAACCAGTTAGCTAAGCTTCTATCTTACATGCAGGAGATGTTAAATTATTAAAACTTTAATAAATGTAACGATAAATATTTGATGTTGAATTATAGAAGGCTTTGCAGCCACAGTGAAACTGAGAAATGACTTGTTATATCTACGTTAGAAGTTAAATACTTTTCAAATGGGACTTCTGATGCGGAAGCAAATCTTTGTATATTCAGATTAAAAAGAGAAGCAGGAGAGAAGGTATGATTTGGGGGAAGTATGCTGGACTGGGGTTTGTGGGGTTCTTTTAGCTATCATCATAGGCCAAACCTCTTTTCGCTTATTTGTTTTGTGTGTACATGTGCATACTCATTTGTGTATGTGTTTGTGTGTGTGTATGTTTGCACATGTGTGCCTGTAGCAGCCAGAGATGAATATCAGGTTGTCTCAATTATTCTCACCTCATTTTTCAAGCCAGTGAGCTCACTGATTCATGATTCTGCATCATGGCTGGAAGATTTCTATCCCTGTCCAATGAAGAGAGATTGCTAGTTGCACCGACACAAAAGAAATCACAGTCATGAGGATGGAGATGTTGGAGATGAATTAGAAATAGAGCTTTTCTTATCCATAAGTTTTTATTGATCTGTTATCTCAGGGGACATATTTGGAAAAATCTCATCTTGATGCCCATATAGTTCTTGAAATCCATTTCTGGTTGTAGCAGAGTTGGGTCCTATTTAAGTGCTTCCTAGATACGATCTGGTGTGATTATTGTCATTTGTCTTAAAAATGGAGTATTGTAATTTAAGCTGCAAACACACTACCCACAGTGAAACACCAAGAGCAGTATCCTAGTGTTCTAAAGGCATCTACAAATAATCATAAGGTCATAGACAGGAAGGGATTTTTTTCCCATTTCCTTGTCATCAATTGGATGGTCCTACATTGATAGGTTCCCTTTTTTTTTTTTCTTTTTAAACATTTTTGTGTTTGTAGATGCCAGTGTAATTGTGTGTGTGTGTGTGTGTGTGTGTGTGTGTGTGTGTGTGTGTGTGTATGTGTGTGTGTGTATGTGTGTGGTGGGGAGTGGGGAGGTGGTATTAATAGGCGTGTGGAGAAGAGAGCACTATGTATGTCTATGGAAACCCAAGAGTGACTTTAGGAATAATTCTGGATTGTTTTATCTCTTTAATTGCTTCACTTTGGAATTACCCAGGATCTGTCTTCCAAACCAGAAGTTCAGGCCACTGCCATTTCTGCTTGGCATTTTTATGTCAGATCCAGAATCTGAACTCAAATCCTTCTGCTTACAAGGCAAAAAAGCTTAACCTGTACCCATCTCTCCAGCCCCAAGACTCACCTTTTCCTCATGGCTTCCTGGTGTGTTACCTGCTTTCATCTTAAAGTGTTTCCTAGAAATCTTCTCATGATCTCGCCTCTATGAGCAACTTTTTTTGGCTATGGAAATGTAAACAGCAACTCAATAGCAGTAATCACTAAAGCAATCTAAAATGAGCATTGTGTCATCTAAGATCTACATGCTGAGACTGTGTAGAATGGTGTTTCCTTAGGAGTTCCTCAACTTGGCGGGTGAATACCAGGCCTCCTATGCCAACAACGACAACACCCCCCCACACACACACACACATCACATAATACACATACTCAGAAAGAGAGAAGCTCCATTGGTCATTTTCAGAAAGATGATATTTTGATGAGTAATTGGTTAATGTGTAGAGAAGAATCATCTTGTCATCTTCTCATCAACCATGAAAACAGTTATCAAAGAACACACAAGTGGTGCGTTCAAGCTGGAAGAATTTACTCGCGAATTGGGGGGAAGGTTCTGGATGAGCAATGAAAGCATTGTGTGGCTGGATCAGCCACCAGCATCAGTGGGTCAAGGGAAGGGCAATGTTAACAGGAATACGGATAGAATGCCAAGGAATCATGGCATTCAATCAAGAGATACACACACCCCATGGTGACCCAACAACAAAGATACTGGGAAGAAGTTCTGTGCCCTCCTTCAGTGCAGGAAGTAAACACAGTAGGAAACCATCTAAAGAAGCCCACCGAGGTGGCCTATTCATGAAAGATACAGATCAGGGAAGGATAAGCTGGTGGTAGACCTGCAGCGGTCCATGGAAGATTTCCATCCTTCTAAAGGTCCATACAGCTTCATGGTCACCTATATTCCTTCATCAGACTTTCTTAAACATCATCAGAGGTTTAACCCCCATCTTACAGCCATGCATACACCCACCTCAAGCTCTTTACAATTTGAGCTGTGTCTGTCCTCTCCTTGGAGCCATCTAGAAGCCTTCCCCAAACCCAGTGCCTCATAATCAAAGTTTGAACTGTCAACACACATTAGCAACTGTCTGACCCACATTAGCAAGCCACAGTTGGACCAACCTCTTCTTAGTCCTTTCATCTTCCACACCAGTGGTTCGTTCTTCCAAATGACAAATGCTCTCCTAGGCTTTGTCTTTGCCATTGCTGTCCCTGCCTCATACCCATACCATCCTTTCTGTAATGGTTACTCTTTACTATTGCTGTGAGAGAGCGCCCAAAGTCAAACAACTTATGGGAGAAAGGGAGATTTATTCAACTTACAGTTCCAGAGGGGAAATAGATCCAGTCTTTCAAAGTGACAAATGCATCATGGCTGAAGCTGGCAGGTAGGCGGTAGTCACGATAGACCTCTACATGGCTTGAGCTTTCCTGGAATATCTGTCCTTCTATATTCTGTGGCCCCTTTTATATGGTTCATTACTGGGAGGTTCCTATGAGATCTGCGGAGGTTCTGATGGGATATAGGGCAGGTATAATCCTCTCAGGTGCTCTCATTTGATCTTTCCAGGTGTGGTCTCAGCTGATCTTAGTTAATACTAGGTATGTCAAGTTGACACCCAGCATTAACTATCATACCTTCTGCGCCTGCCTTCCGATGTCTGATCCTTTATGGTTGTGCGCCTGTGTTATTTCCCCTGAGCAGCCTTCTGTAAATGTGTCCTGGAAGCCATGAACCAAAGTCACAGTCCTCTGGTTGGTCATTCAGCTTGCTAAATTATTTCTTCCTGAACTAGGGAAACGTTCATTGTATTATAATTAATTATAGACAATGAGCCCCATAGTTTTTCCTTTCTAAACACCCACACACACACATACACACCAACCTTACCTGTAATCTGTATGTTTCTGAAGATCATCCATTAAATCTCTCCACCTTACACTTCTAGCTTTAAGCGCAGTAAGTGACCCAAAGTTAAAGAATACGGAAAATTCTGATGACCTGAGTTTGATGTGGTTATTTTGATGTAATCGTGAAGATATTTTTATATTACCCACAAATATTGCTCTGCAAATGCTTCTGTGTTCCTTTCAATTATCACCTGATTCCTTTACATATAAATATCCTGTCTGACAATGTTTATTGTCTCGTAGCATAGCAGGCTTTGTTAGCTCAAAGCGATTCTAGGTAACACCTGTGCTTTGAAAAAAAAATAAATGGAATGAAATTGAAATGAGAAGCTTTTTTTTCATTTGAAAAGTTTGAGAAATCTTACTGTTAAAATGGAAGTGGCTACACCCATGTCCTTGGTGGCAGCTTTCCCAGAGGTGTTGATATGTTAATGGGTGTCATGAATCTTAGAATTAAATCCCCCTGCTCCATGCTCCCCAACATTGCTCTAGTAAGAACAGGTTCAGTGCCTACATTCATCGAGACACACTTCAAGTAACAGCACATTAGTCCTCAAGGTTCGAAGTCTGAACAATTTGAACAGAGTAGCAGAGAAAGAGGGATTTGAATCCCAGGAGGCTGCTTTCAAATTGCATATATGTTTGCAGAGAGTGGAAGAGACAACCCCTTCCTGTCAACCAGATGCTGAGCTTCACGCTCTCTCTTCCCAGTTTGGCACAAAGCTCCATGCCCTCTTGGGTGACATAAGACACCCTGCTTGGGCGTTCCACTAGGAGCTCATCCTGGGCAAAATCATCTCTAGCATCACCGAAGACAGACAGGGAACCACAGAAAAGTGTCAAAGAGGAAAAAGTGGTGAAAGAAATATATAGAGCAACTCAGCCTTTCCTCTTTCCATCTTGTTGTTTTCCCCTTTCCCTACATTCACGTCATTTATGTGTATACTCAGATTTAAATGTGACGTGCCTCCATAGACTAGCGAGGATCTCAGGAGAAATCATTTCAAGCAGTAGGATCCTTAGGAAGTAGGGTTAGAATGGTGAAGGAGAGTGCCTCCATCAGCAGTCTGCCCAAGGAAGGACCACTTGGCCTGCCACAGATGCCTGAACCCCGACTAGAAGAGGTGATCCAGAGGGAAACCCAGGACCCATCAAACCTAATGGTTAGGAGCGTGGGAAGGAGCAGGTTGGATCCACAAAGGGAGGGGAGGGAAGGAGGGAAGAAAGAGGAGAGAAGGAAAGGAAGAAGGGAGGAGATCAGAGGAGGGTAGTGATACCTGCTCATTGTGCTTGCTAATTTATTTAATAATAAGATAAAATTTAAAATGAATATATTTCAACTTAACTTCTGCATATGAGAGAAAAGGTACAACATGTTGTCTTTCTTTGTTCCTCATTATTCTCTCTTATTCCTCCATTTCCTTACATCCCTTCCTCCCTCAATACAGCAGTAGCAATGGGGAGGAAGGGATGTAAGGAAGTCTATAGATATAGATATATAATATATATCTATAGAGAGAGAGAAAGAGAGGGGGGAGGAAAAGAGTTTCATATATATATATAATGTATATATTTGTTTCTCCATAAATCCTGCATATGAGAAAAAGCTGTAGTATTTGCCTTTCTTAATCTGGCTCATTTCACTTAACATGCCGATCCCCAGTTCCATCAATTCTCCTGAAAATGACAATATTCAGTCTTCTTTATGGCTGAATAATCCTTCATCATCTATGTTTGTCACACTATCACTAGCATTTATCTTTTTGTGGATACCTAGGCTGGTTCCACGTCTTGGCTACTATGAATGGTGCTGCAGTAAAAAACAGCTGAACAAGAATCATGTTCTGCGGTGTAATGTTGATATGGAGTCCTTGGATATATCCCCAGGGGTGCAGCCCGACCTTTTAAAGTGGTTTTAGCCTGACAGAGCCCAGGTTGTAACAGCTGGTATGGTGGTCTGGGCTGATTTGACTTAAATCCCAGCTCTGCCACAAACACCTTGTTCCCTTTATCTCTATGTCCTTCCATTCCTATATTTACTAAAGACAGGTAAGCGTAGGTACCATAGAACTCTGAGGACTAAGTGAGTAGATATACATCATATTTGGTGTAAATATACTGGCTCCAACTTGTAGTATATTGCAATTACTTAGCTAAATATCCACCCTACAGATGAGTCCGTGTCAGGTCTCATGTCTTTCCAGAAGGGATTGTGACCCATGATCTGTGTCTGCCCCACTGTTCCTTCCTGAGTCTTCCCATGCAGTAAAAATATTCTAAGAGCATGGTGGCTAACTCATTGGAATGCAACTCAAAGGACTTCCACATTTAACTACTACTATCCAGAGTAGTTAAATGTGGAAACAACTGGAGTGTCTTGTAACAGATGCATAGATAAGTGAGGCATAATGTAAAGATAGCAAGGAATATTATTCAGCCTTGAAATGAAGAACAATTTAACATATGCTATCACAAGAACTAATCCAAGGACAAAACGCTAAGTGAAATAAGCCAGTTATTAAGATTTCAACAGCATGAATCTACTTCTATGAAGTGCTCAGAAATGAAAAGCCATGGAAACAAAAAATGGAAGTTGCTAAGGTTGGAGAGAAGGAAATGAGGAAATATTGTGTATCTCACAATGAATATTGCAGGAACAGAGTTTCATTTTGCAAAATGAAAGGTGCTCTGGAGATAGAAGCTACCGACCGTCACAGGTTGTGCAAAACATACGTGACACTAGTGAACTATACTGCTAAAATTTAAGGTGGTGGAGTTTATGTTATGCATATTTACTATCATTTTAAAATGATATAATAGAAGTAAAAGAACCTGGAAGAGAGGGTTCACAATAAAGTGTGACCTTCTCAGCAAACCTAACTTCCCTGTCTCATTCTTCAAATGTATTTTTGTGGTAGACCTCTCAATTTCAGGGTGTGCCTCCTCCTCCTTTACCCCTTAAGAGACTCTTTCAGTTCTGTCAGAACCCTCCTTGGTAGAGCAAAAGAGCTCACTTTACTGCTGTGAACTCACCAGAGGACTTATTGTCTGAATCTGCATGCACACTGAGACCTTCTGGTGCAGGAATGCATAGAATGGCTCTGACTTGCCTACGGCTATATCCATTCAACAGAATGAAGGCAACATCTGCAGAACATGATGGGAAACACCTGGGGATGGTCCACATATCCCATACTGACCTAGCCTATGGATAAATATTTTCATGCACATTAAAAGTGAAAAAATACCTGCCTCATGTATCAAATAAGTTTCGAAGGAGATAGCTTGCCTCCATTGTCGCCTTAAGAGACCTTTGGTATTGTTTGGAAATGTTTTTCCTCTGCCCACAACCTGGAGGTTGCTTTGGCATCTAGCAGGTACAAGACAGAGATGTTGCTAAGCATCCCACAATGCACAGGCCATCCAGCCCACCAGGTACAGGGCAGCCACCCCAATCCCAATCCCAAATGACAGATGTGCCAAAGGTAGAGAAGCACCACCTAAGATGTAGATATGCCTGTGCCCGCTGAAGCGGTGGGAACATTCAGATGTGACTTGAAACCCACGTTTTCTATTCCACTTTTTTAGAGAAAGCCGGTGGTAAAAGGGCTGGGTCCAGATTCGTACAGGTAGTAGCTGGGAAGACGTGCATGGAAAGAAAGAAAAGCCGTATTGCTGAGAGGCGGTCTGGAGAAACAGAACATAGAGTTGTTGTGGGGAACAAGGCAGCAGCCTGGCCTTCCGAATACACTTCAACTTCAGGAGTTTGCATCTCAGACAGGCGCTCTGCAGGCTCTGTGTTGGTCTGGCAGCTCCACAAGGAGGCACAGAGAACCATCCCGGTCAAGGATTCAGTCAAGATCTGACCACAGCCCAATCCGCTCCTCCAAAGCGAGCCCGAGACACCTTGCCCTTCCTTGCTGTGACGGATTTTGAACATTAAAAAAAAGAAGTTTACAATCCCAGCCGGGCAGGCATAAATCACAACGCCTCTGTACAGCAGCAGCAGACATGACTTATGGCCCCATTACCATGGCAACAGGAGCGCAGCCGGCAGACGCACAAAAGCGCCACTCCCGCCTGACAGGCGTTGGCTGGGTCCTGATGGAGAGGCAAGTGTTCTGGAGAAAGGATGCATTCTTCGGAGCTGACTGCCCATTTGTCTTCATTCAGCACGGGAGCAAGCCCCTTGCCCTTTCTCTCCTCTCCCAGTCCCCAGCTAACAGGTTCTTTCCCTCTCTCTCTTCCGCCTGAGAAGGTCATTCCTTCTTTTAACCTTTTCTCCTGAGAAGAAGAAAAAAAGACCCTACCCCCCACAGGTGGAGTTTGCAAAGACCGACAGGTCTGCCGGCCATTCGTGTTCCCGTGCAATAAACATCCATCTCTGTGGACCCCTTGCATATATTTCCCTCATGTAGTTTCAAAGTAGCCTCTTAGATTCCTTCCTGTCTCTATGCAGAGAGGTGGAGTCCTCTGGATTGACCACCTTTAGACACTTCCATCGCTGCCCTCCCGTGTTGCCCACATTTCTCAGGGAGACACACAATCATGAGCTTGGAGCTCTGCTTTCCTGGAAGTCACATTCCTGTTTCCTTCAAGATGTGCCAGCCTTCTCAGTTATCTTGGTTATATGGCGGTCTTAGTTAGATGGGCCTGTCGTTCCTTCTAGCCAGCGCATGCCTGCCTGCTCATCTGGATGCCTTATACTCATCCATCAGGGTGCATCATGCCTCTTTCTCCAGAAAGTCTTATCTTTCCTACCAAGCCAGAGCATCTCTTTCTTGTTGCCCACAGTGTCTGGAGTCTCTGCTGCTCACATTGCTGTATTTTCTTCCACGCAGTGCTAATGCATCTCAACACAGGCTCTCACCTGTTTACTTCCTCCCTGCACCCCAAAACTTCCCATGATCCTTAAGGGATATGTTTGCTCTAGCCCTCAAGACCTACTATCTTGAATTGACTTCTTGATCTCTTCTTGCCTACTAATAAATCCAGACTCCTTGGCATGCTCCTGATGATTGTGCATTGCTCTCTGTGCTGGCCAACTGGACGCAGTTTGTTTCTAGGTAGCTTGTGTCATGAAGCCAGTGCAATCCCAGAATGCCTGTTTCTCCAGATTACTTGTCCCTCCCTCTAGTTTAGGTGAGTGGTTCCCAAACACGACTATATTTTCTAACTCTTGTGGAGCTCTCAAAACTCCCAGAAGCACATCAAGTGGGAAGGCAGTATAATGGTTACTCTTAACTATTGCTGTGAGAGAACACCCAAAGTCAAATAAGTTAAGGAAGAAAAAGAAATTTATTCACCTTACAGTTCCAGAGGGGAGAAACAGTCTTTCATGGTGGAGGCAACATGGCTGGTGACTGAAGCTGGCAGGCTAAGTCACTCCTATCCACGTGGCTGAAGGCTGGAGGATTCCTGGAGAGTCTCTCTTTTTCCCAGTCTTCTGTTCTGTGTTCCTTTTTAAAATTTTTTTATTATTTATTATTTATTTAATTGTGCATGTATGTGTGTGTGCACGTGTGTGTAGGTATGTGTGTGTATGTATGTGTGTGTGTGTAGAACCACGGACGAATTTGGGAACCACTGTGGACCGCCTCCTCCTTGTTTACTCTGCCCTGGGATTTGCAGGCTCCGCCCTACCCGGACCAGAGACTCAGGCCGCCCCCGCTTCCGCCCAGCATCTATACGTGGGGTCTAGGATCTGAACTATATTTTCCTGCAAGGCAGAGGCTTAACCCCTGAGCCACCTCTCCAGCCCCCCTGTATTCCTTTTATCTGGTCCACTATTGTGGGGGTGGGGGGTGTCATTTAGCTCTAGGGAGGTTTCAAATGTATCTAGGGCTGGTCTTTGTATTATAAGTGTATTGATTCAGATAATCTCTTCAGGTGGTCTCAGCTAATCTTAGTTAATGCTGGGTGTGTCAAGTTGACACCCAGGATTAACTATCACAGCAATAAGAATGTAAGAGTCAAAGGGTGGAGAGACATACCAGATAGTGTCAGCTGGGCATGTCAGAGTTTCTGTGCCCATGAACTCACTGCAGCTGTGTTCTCCTCCACAAGAGCTGCACAAGAATTGGTCTGACACTGTTTTATCATGGAAGGGGAAGATCTCTTGAGCCACCAACCCTCCATGAGGGACTATAGATAGATAGTGCTGCTGTGGGAAAGTTAGCTACTCTCTTCAATAATGTACCCGCTGATGTATCATCTATGCTCCAGTAATAGTCAGTCATGTTAATGTAGTCAACGTTAATGGAACTCAATGGTCCACACACACGAAAAGACATGAAAGTAGGAAGAAGACTGGTTGGGAAGAAGTAAGTTTTCAATGGGAGAAACTAAAGGATGAGATCAGATTTGAATTCATTGTATTCACATGTGAAAGTGTCAAAAAACATTTAAGGAAATATTGGATGCATATTAGAACTGGTAGAAATTTTACAGTCATAGAATATTTACAAATCATCTTGCCCATAGTTAATAAAGGGAAAATCACTTACAGTGGAAAAAATTTGACCATTGCCATCTTTATCAAGTGTCCAAATCAATTTCCTGAGTTCATTCATATGCCTCCAGCTAGGGTGCACTGAAAAAGACACACCATCATTTCCAGTGTGGTCCTGTCACAGTACTTAACCTTGGTCTAATCACAGCAAAACATGAGACAAAATGAGGGGCATTTGATTAAATAACTGACCTGTGTGTTTAAGAACTTCAAGGTCAGAGAAGCAAGGCAGATAGAAGAGCTGTCTAAATTTAAAGGATCTCAAGAGATCATGAATACAGATTGCAATATACGTGAACTAGGACTGTAAAGAACTTTAGCAGAACACTTGAGGGAACATGTAGTTCGTATCATAGAGATATGGTAGTGATAATATCCTGATGTGGTAATTACATTATAGTTAAAAAGGCAATGTTCTAGTTTTTTAGAAAATGCACACTAAAGTATGTAAGAGAAAAATGAGCAATATGTCTTTAACCTTTAAATAAGCCAAAGTAAAAATTTGTGTGTGCATACCAAACAGATATAGATGGGGCTGAGGAGAAAACAAGAAAAAATAGCTGGATTATGGATCCTCCTGCTTTGTTTTTTTTTTCTCTGTTTTTGGTTTCATTTGCATGTATATGTATGTTTGGGGCCTTTCCATATATGTATGCATGTTGCATGTGGGTACATTATAGTAGTACATGCATGCATCACAGGAGTACATGTATGTGAATGAATGTGTATGTGTGGAGGCCCAAAAGTAACATAAGGAGCTATCCTTGATTGTTCTTTTTTTTTTTTTTTGAATGAGAATGAGTACCTTTACTACTTGAATGAAGCCATTGTTGGAGTCGAGAATGCAGTATATTTCTCTGTTAGTGACAGAGAAGCAAACTGTTTTTTCTTTTTTTCTTCCTTATTTGGCGTATCCTAAGAAATTCTTTATTTTTTATTTATTTATTTTTATTTCCACTCATACAAACTTAACGGGTACACCGGTCCCTTCCCTCCCTCCACACCCCCACCCCCTGTGCCCCTCCTCTCCCCCTTCCCTCCCCATTCCCCAGTGCCTCCCCCTCCCATCCCCGGATCATCCTTTAATGAACATGCCAAACTCTGCTCTGGGTCCTCCTCTCCAATGAGGTGCAAGGACCCAGTGGCATTTCCCAGAACCGTTTCCTGTGTTCCCTTTAAGCATAGGAACACCACTGTGGCTGTCAATCCCTTGTCTCCAAGGATCCTAGCAAACGCTAGACTTTGTGGGGTCAATAGTGTGTTGGACATTGCGCAGGGCATGCAAAATCCAAATATGATTGCTTCGGCCCTAACTTATGTGGAGTATCTTGCATATCATTGCTCCTCCCATCCTTGTGCTCTTACAATCTTACTGCCCCCTCTTCCGCAAATTTCCCTGAGCTTCAGGATGGGGAGAGATTAGGCTGGCCTAGTTCCAGGTGGTTGATATAGAGTCTCTGATGTTCTGGATTATGGTTTGTTGACCTTGATTGTTCTTATACCTTATTCTTTTGAGGTTGTGTCTCTAAACCCAGAGCTTCCCTATAGGGCTAGGCTGGCTAGTCAGCTTTCAATGAGCACTCCCAGGCTTCACCTGCCAGGACTTGCAGGCAAGTTCATGCCCGCAGTCATTTTCTGTGGGATGTGAGGATCCAAACTCCAATATTTTTGCTTGTGCCACAAATGCCTCTACCACTGAGCCATATTCCCAGCCCATCTTTATCCTTTTCTAATATTGCTTTGTCTGTCCTGGCTTCATTATATCTCTGGATGAATTTTAGTTGTGGATTACTTTGAAACTACAAATTAGTTTTGTGGGCTGTTTCCATCTTTAGAACATAAAGCCTTCTAACCCATGGACATAGGATGAATTTCTATTTGTTTAGATTCTGTATCATATTTTTCAGCATTATTTTGTAGCTTTCAGCACACTCGTCTTGCATTGATTTTTGTTGTTTATTTGTAAGTATTTCATTTCTTGTGCTAGCGTGAATGGAATTGCTTTCCTAATTTCTTTTTTAGGATGTTCATTAACTAATGTATGGAAATAAAATTGATGTTTGTACGTTGACCTCATATCTGCAGCCTGCTGAAGTCAATTATTATTTCTAACACTCTCTCTTTTTCTCTCTCTTTTTATCCCCCCGTGTGTGTGTGTGTGTGTGTGAGTGTGTGTGTGTGTGTTGGGACTCTCTATATGCAAAATCAAGCCATCTGTGAAATAGAGATAATTTTCTTTCTTCTCCAAGCTGGATGGCTTCAGTGAATTTTTCTTTGCAATTTGCTTGACTGAAACCTCCAGTGCAATACTGAACAGAAAGAGCAACAGATATTTTTTTAATCTTACAACAATTCTGTAAGTCTAATATCACATTAAAATAAAGGTTTAAAAATTTTGTCAGATCCAGGGAAATGGCTTTAGTGGGAAAAGAGTTTGTTGCACCATGAGTGTGAAGACTGGAGTTTGGATCACCAGAACCCACACAAGAGTGGGGGGGTGGGGCATGGCAGCACACTTCCAATCCCAGAATACGGAAGGCAAAGGCAGGGTATCTCCAGAGCAAGCCGGCCAGCTCAAGTAACAGAGCTGCGCTAGTGTCCTCTGGGTTCAATGAGAGGTCCTGCTGCGCTGTATATGGTAGAGAGTGATAGAAGAACATGCCTGGTTTCAACCTTAGTCCTCCACATGCATGCACATACACATGCACATACACTGCAGATCCATGTATACATATATATGGCACAGGTGCTGCCTATAGAATTTGGATTCACTTGGTCAGGGGTATTATTAAAGATCCGTGACATTTACAAAACTTTCCTGTACTGTGCAGAAGCTTTGTAAATAAATAAGCACACATACACATATACATAAACACACATAACACACATAACACACACACATATATACACACATATATATATACACACATACACGCAAACATATACACACACAAACACATACATATATACACACATATACACAAACACACACATATACACATATACATACACACACATATACACATATACATACACACAAACACACATATACACATATACATACACACACATATACATACAAACACACACATACACATATATGCACACACATATACACATATACTCAGATGGCATGCAGTTATAGGTGAAACGGTCTAGGGAGGCAGGGGACTGATGGAAGGGTAGAATAAGGAAGGGCAGGGTAGCTGAGTGTGAGAGAAATATGCTTGAAATACATTATACACTTGCATGGAAATGGCCTTATGTAATTGTGTGTAATAAAACTAAGAACTAAAAAACTGAATAAAATGGACTGGTGAGATGACTCAAGCCTTTGCCTTGAAAGCTAAAGGACCTGAGTTTGGATCCCAGGTCCTATGTAACAATGGCAGGCAGAAATGGCAGCAGCCTGCACTTCTGGCCCTGGAAGGCAGAGTCTTGAGAAAACCCCAGATCAAAACTACAGGAAGGTAGAGCAATCCAGGGTGATTCCCAAAGTCACCTTGGACCTCCACAGGCAACACACTGAAGTGCTCTCTTCTACACACAGCCACACACACACTCACATACCCAACCCATAAAAAAAGAGAAAAAAAATTGATGGGAATAGGTAGCTGGGGGTGAAAACACATAAATTCATTGTATTCGTTGTATTAAAATGTCTAAGAATGAAAATGTGTGTGCGGGTGGGGAGAATGAAATTGGCCAAAACATGTAGTCTACTCAAAAGAGAAATCTTATAATTGGCTTTAATGTATGGTCACTGTTGAAAAAGCTGAATTACTTCTCTGGAAGGAATCTTATCCGTTCCCATCACAGCATGTGTCACCATTGGCTGTGGTTTTGTGTTCAGTCTTCTAGTAGACTATGCTGCTTCTGCTTGCTCACTATTTTATCCACAGTGCCTGCTACACAGGATACTGAAACAAACTTAATGCCAAACTCTGTAACTCATAAATGCATGAGGTATGTTGTAAGGCCCTCCTGATAAGAGACTTGGATAGATGAAGCAATGGTTAATTAACCCCAGGCTCAGAAAGCAGAGTTGCAGGAAGTGGTCCACCAGGCCTACATAGATGCAAAGCTGAGTTTTTTTCCCCAATAATTTATTTATTTTTTCTGCTCATACAAACTTAATAGGTACCCCGGTCCCCTCCCTGAGAGTTTTTTTCCTTTAACTCACCACCCCGCTTAGAAAACTCAGATCAGGTTTTCTATCTGTTACAGTGTGCACGCAATAGGGTGGGATTTACTAATTCTTGACTGGGTCTTTAACAGCTCAGCCAATGATCCTTTGATGTTTTTTTCTATCTTTCATCCTCATCCATCACTTAGTACCTTACAAGAGGGCATGCATGGTCACTTTCTATAAACTAAGGACTGGGCCAAATTTCCTGTGTGCATTTTCTGGTTTTAGTTAACTCCTGAGACTTCCGAGAAGCTTGATGATGATGTCATATGTTGTTTCAAATGAAGAAACCAGTACAGAGAGGTTGCTTGTGCAAGATCTCAAAACTAATCTAAGAGCAAGCCAGTATTTCAGCAGGCCTTCTTGAGTCTCAGCACATCGTTCCCTGTCCTTGCGTGGGCTCTTGCTTTCGTGTTGCTAGATGTGGGAGAGTGTGGTCTTCATTTCAGATATGTCAACCCCATTACTACTTGTTCTTAGAATATAGCATGCATAACAGTCTCTACGAAGACTTAATAATCCTCAGATGGCTAGACTTACCCACTGATTTTTCTGATTAGTAAGTCTAGGATGGAAAAATCTTCAATTTGTGTATTTGCCAAGTAATCATCTGATGCTTATGCTCCTAATCCATGAACCACCTTAAAAATCTTTATATAAGATTATCTTGGGCTGTGTTAAATTTCCACAAAGAAAGACAACAAATATATGGAATAATTAATCCAAAAGAAGGAAAGGTGGAGGCTGAGGTAATGGCTTATCACTCGGGATATGAGCACCAGAGTTTGGATCCCTAACATCAATATAAAAAAAGAAGGCACAGTGGTGTGTATCTGTAATTCCATCACTAGGGAGGCAGAATCAGAGAGATCCTTGGAGCTCATTGACAAGTCAGACTAGCTATGTCAGTGAATTTCAGGTTCAACAAGAAACCCTTTCTCAAAATAATGTATAAGTAAATAAATATATAAATAAATAAAAATGGCAAGTCATTGAAGAAATCATACAATTAGACCTCTGGCATCCAAAGCATATATGCTTACATGTTCACACCCATACATGAACATATTAGCTTCCATGGTTACCTTCCATAGTTAGCTTCCATGGTTCCTGAGAAAAACATGACAAAACAGCTTAAGGGAACAAGGTTATTCTTTTTTATGATAGTCTGGTTACAGTAACTTGTCTAGCTTGGCAGGAAATCCCACACAATCATCATGGAACCGAGAGAACTGGCCACACCATATCCACATACTCTTGCTAGATTAAATGCCTGGTGAAGGATATAGGACAATGCTAATTTCCTGAACCAGCTCTCTGTGTTGTATTCACATGTCCTGAACATAGTCCCATCTACCATGGGCTGGGTCTGCCCCATCAACTAAATAATCTCCTGCAAGTTTGCTCTGGCCTTAACTACTAATTCTATACAATGTACCTGAGCTCGAACCCTCAACTGTCAAGTTGACACCTGTATCTAACTATGCCACATGTATACCACACACAAACAATGAAGGAAGGAAAGGTGGTAATGCAGAGTATTGTGATGCATAAGGAGGCCACTTCATCTCATAGCAGCTGAGAAGTGAAAAAGAGAGGAATTACCATACCTACATCCCCTCCAAAAGCATACATGCAAGGATCTAACATCTTTATATTGAGACCACCTACTCAAGTTTTCATCGCCCCTCAACAGTGCCTCAGACTGGGAACTAAGCACTCAACCCTGAGTCTTTGAGGACATTCGAAATCCACTCAAGTGTGGAAGGCAAGAGAGGCAGTGGTGAGGCTGTGGAACTCAATTGATCTGAAAACTCAGTCCCAAATGGTGGCCCATTACAGCCCCCAAACAAATTCAGTCCATCACCTGTCTTTGTATAAATAACATTTTATTGGAACGTTGTCTCTTTTATTTTTTAACAGGTTATTAGTAATTGATTCCTTGGCTACCATGGAGGAATTGACTATCTGCAACAAACATCATATGGTCCAATGAATCTAAAATGTTTGCCATCTGGCCCATAGCGGAAAGCATTTGTACACTCCTGATGTAGATTACGGGGCCTAGGAACTCAACGTGTGGTTTCCGTGGCACTCCCTGTGAATGTGAAACACAGACTCTCATTTCCCAATCTAGACAAACTAAATTACAGCAAGGATCTTAGCAAGATCCTCAGCAATTTGTCTTCACAATAAATATCAAGAAACACTGCTTCCAACAGATTGGACTTTGAAGTCAGATCATTTTATCTCTGTTCCTCACTGATTGCCGTCCCTGGGATAAGTTGGGTTCCTTTAGCAGCTTCTGTCATCTGACCTATAGAATCACTGCTGTTTACATCATGAGATAGTTTTAGGATGACAGACAAATAAAACATTAAAAATTCTGCCTTTAACTGCATTTGAATGAAACATAGCTGCTCCGATGAGGAGCCCTTTGCTACTTTATTCCTATTTTACAGATCACAGCACCATTTGGCCCAATCAAGGCCTGGCAATAAATGTGGAATCTAAGTGCAGAGAGTGAGGAAGTCGAGAGTGTGGATTAGCATGCCTTCTCGGGCTTTCATCCCATTTCATGACCTGCTTGATTCCCTTGGAATTGGCGGGCAGAGAACAGATGAATCCAACTCTACTAAAACTCATTCTTCAGCAAAATGAGTTTGGGCAAGTATTTTCTCTGAGCCTCAATTTCTGCATCCAAGAATGTAATTTACTAACCTCATCAGGTTGTTAATGTGGCTGAAGTGAGCCGGGATTAGTCACAGTACTGAGTATCTCATGTAGGGTCTAGTTCATTAGAGTTATGTACTATCAACACAAGGCATCTGTCATGGTTAGGCACAGGTGTCAACTTGACAGTTGAAGGTTTGAGCTCTGGGCACATTTGTAGAGAGTTACTAGTTGAGTTAAACCCAAAGCAAACTACAGGAGATCGTCTACCCGATGGGGAAGGCCCAGTCCATGGTGGATGGGACACTAGGCCCTGGAATAAAATATAGAGAACTGGCTGAGAGAATTGGCATCCTTGTGTACACTTGGCCAGACATGCTGGTATGGCAAGTAAGGATCATCTCTCTCTCAGCTATTATGTAGAGATAGTGTGGCCAGTTCCCTCAGCCCTGGTGTTGGTGCATGCTCTCCTGTCAAGCTGGACTACAAACTGTAACCAGACTATTATAAGAAAATAAACCCCTTGTTCCCTTAAGCCATGTGATGGTGATTTATCAGCAACTATGCAGGTGAACTGTGAAATAGCATCCAAACTTACTGTTTGAGGAGGTGGGAAGGAGAAAGTGAGTCAATACTTTTGTGGCAACAGCAACCCCAGATTTTAAGTCAATGCACTTTCTTGGTTACCTTCCATGTATCTAAAACTTGAGTCTTAACTAGTGCTTTTAATATTCAAACTAGAAACTAAAACTGAGAATGTAAAAATGAGTATATCATCCTTTGTTTCTTTAAGACTCCTTGCCTACTCTGAGCAAGTGTGGGGGGCATGTGGGCTACCAATGTCTAGATCCTGAAAAATGCTCAGGAAACTGACTTTAGGGGGATGGTGAGCCTTGGTGGTCTGTCCCTTATCCACAGAAATGTCTCGTGAAAGGACGAGGGTTTAGGAGTCACACGCAGTCAGTTCCGTTCTGTTTCTAGCACAGCCTCTCTTTGTGTCTTTCTGAACCTCGATGAGCCTCAGGTCTCTCATCAGCAAGCTGTGATAATTACACCTTTCCATTCAGTCATGAAAACCAATGAGCTGGTTCACAGATGCCAAACAATCACAGTTAATAAATGCTGTTATTTGCCTCAGCGATGGGGTAGTAAACGTCATAAGCTGCCCATCCTGTAATAGATGTCTCGGTGGTCACTAGGGTTGGAGAGAAAGGGGGGTCTGTCAGTTTTCTGCATTGTTTTCCCTTTAGAATCAAGCTGGGGCACAGAGTAGCACCCTAAGAAAGCATAGTGGGCCAACAGGTCCTCATTAAGATCTCTTCACACTTTATTAAATGATTTCCTCCCATGAACCCAGTTTTTCCAACTAGTCCTTGTTTTCCCTATCACAGGTAGGTGAGCGGTAATCGGGCTCTTCCCCAGAGATTGTAATCAAGGTGGTCGAGCTTCGGAGAGGCAACTCAGACCAGCAGATTGAGACAGAGGCTTGAGGCCAATATCAGCAGCCCTGAGCTCCTGACAGCAGGTGTGAATGATGAATGGGCAGCTTAACGTGATGGAGGCAAATTGATCATTGCATCACCGACCGCAACTTATTCATTTCTGCAAGGAGGGCAATTCATTACCCCGCATGTCAGGCTGCCCACATCAGTGCCAGAGATAAAAGCTCGGGGCTCCCAGCCTGTGCCTCTCATCACATCTCCCCTCTTAATGGGAGAACAAGGAAGCTGAAATAGCATACCGGATACCCAAAGCTGCTCCAGGTCCTCAGTCCTGCCAGAACCTGGAGGCCATTGCTTCAAAGAAATCAGCGGAGACAACCCCAACCCCCAGGGCTTTTAAGCTAATCAACAGCAGCTAATAAGTTGCATCTTTCAGGATAGTCTTATACTCTCCAGGGAATGATGTGGAGAAAGCATTTGAGACTTCTTGTAAGCCCAGTAAGAATATAGTCTGGAATTGATTAGCTATGTCTACAAATAGGTTTCAAGTAAGTAAACATAGTCGGAGTATCACCGTCTAGGCAGGATGCTCATGGATAGGTTGTTTCACACAACTCTGCGGTTCTATCAGCTGCACTAGGATTTAAAAATAAACTAAAAGCACAGTGCGCAATTGTAAGCCATTAATGCAATGCTTGCATCATTTTTGTTAACCATAGCCAGAGCTATCGACTCTAGTGACACAACCTTTATATTTGTCCACATATGTGTGGTGGTAAGTTATGAGACATATAACACCAAAAAATTCACAATATTTGAAACTAGAGACGCTTGAGCTAAAGTTTAGATAAGTGGATGAATTATGCTTAAATCGCTTGGTTTTGAATATATTTTCTCCTAGAGGTAAGAGAGGAGCCTTTTTAATCTGGAGTGTTTTCTTGAGTAGAAAAAGGAAAAGGGGAATTACGAGTCACATGCTGGAGATTGCCCCTGCAACCCTTGCCTGTGGTGCATTCCATCATTTCAACCACCAAATAAAGAACGGGGTTTGATGGATGTCAAGATTCTTCCGCTAATGTCCAGGATGTGGCCCTTGACAGACCGCTGTGTCGGAGCCCTAATCTCCAGCATGCCAGCTTATTGAGGCTCTTGTTCTGTGGATCATTGCCTGCCTCTCCTTTACCTTTGGGATAGTAGCCAGACTCATTTTGTGTCAACCAGTGTAAAAATGCAGCCTACACAGCTTAACGGTGAATGGGAAAAATCCATTCACATCACTGTGATACATATGGTCTTTCCCATGACACTCTCTAGAGCAACAGAGCTCTGCCCTCATCTCTCCTTTTATCTTACTTCCTGTCACTGTTGACTACCCTGTCTCTGTATCTCTTATAACATATGGGGCTTGGGCAGCAGGAGCTCTGGAGACCCCTTTTGATCTCATGCCTTCAACAGAAAGGAAGCAAGAAGCTGCTATCTTTCTCTTACAGTTGTGTAAAATTCTAGGGAAATATTTGTATTGGTGAAGTCCTGTGCATATGCCTTTCCCTGGGAAATTCATTAAGAGAACCGGGCACCGTGATGGGACAAATCTATAATGTACTTCACTGGAGGGAAAACAATCTTATACATTTGTATCTTTCCATCTCCAGAGACATGAAAGAGATAATTCTATACAGGAAAGAAAAGAAAATCTGGGATGTTTAAGAGAGAGGCTTGCCTCCAAATGAAAACAATAACAAACCACAATTCAGAACACCAAAGACCCTACATTATTCACCTGGAACAAGACCAGACAAATCTCTTCTGGCAGAAGAGGGGGCAGCACGATTGTAAGAGCCTAAAGATGGGGAGGACCAACGATATGCAAAATACTCCACAGGAGTTAGGGCTGCAGCAGCCAGGATTGGACTTTGCCTGACCTGCACAATGGCAGACATGTCACCGACCCTCAAAAATCTACCATGGATCACAGGGGAGAAGGCTTCAGGCAGTAGGATCCTTAGAGGCAAGGGATTAAACAGTCATCATAGAGTTCCCATACTAATGGGAAGCCCGAGAAGGGGCTCCGGGCTATGCCACTGAATCCTGAACTCTCACTAGGGTGGAGGACTCAGAGGGAGGTTTGGCATTCACACAAAAGGATGCTCCAGGGAATGGGAGGGAGGAAGGGGAAGGCACTGAGAGAGGGGCACAGAAGGAGAGGGATGAAAGGAGGGGGATGAAAGGAGGGGGATGAAAGGAGGGGGAAGGGGGAAATGGGGGAGAGTGCAATGGAGGATGACTGGGGAGGGGAGGGAGAAGGGAGAGGACAGGGGTACCTATTGAGCTTGTAAGATTAGGAAAAAAATGTGGGAGAAAAGAAAGAGAGAGGCATGCCAAATGAGAACAGCTTTCCATGGTCATCTCTAACTTGTTTAGGATTGGACATCTTTTTATTAATTTTTTTCTACTTTTACAAGCATATTGAGTATTCATCCCAGCTTCCCTCCCTATCCCCTCCCTCCCATTCCCTACCTTCCCTTCACCATTCTATTCCACTCTTCTGCCTGTATGCTTCTATGGACTTTAAGGGTTCACTTTGGCCTATCTATGCCTGTGTGGGTCAGGCTTCTGACGTGTAACAAGTTACCTCTCTTCAGGCCACCTCACTGATGTGTGCATTTCCCTCCACTCATCTAGTGTTAGACCCAAAGGTTTCCACTATGAGTTCCCATTCTATGGGTATAATAACAGCTGGCTACAGAACAATTAGATGTACTGTATTCCTATCTATAAGTTTATTGGTCTTCCCTATTAATCTATTTCCTTCCCTTTTTTAAAGATTCTTGTTCTAGTTTACAGTAACAGGGATGAGTACCAGGACTGAGCATCTTATTTCAGTATTTAGACATGTCCAAACATATCCCTTGTTTTAAATAACTAGTAAGAATAATAGTAATTTCCTCTTAATCATATTGCATCCTTCTAGCTCTCTACTAATTTCTCTTTCTCTCTTATGTGTGTGCATGCATGTGTGTGTGTGTATCTGATTTGTTGAATGAATTCTTCTTTCCATCACTCACTGCCTAATAATGTCTCATCTCACTAACAAATTACTTCTTCTACCATAATGAGCCTTGATCAGGGACAGTTTTGCTGTAGGACAGTTTTGCTGTAGGACAGTTTTGCTGTGTCCCTTTGCTATAGGACACTTGCGAAGTCCAGAAATGATGCCAGCATTGCATGAGGGAAAGTGCTCCTGGTACCTACAGGATAGAGACTGGGTGTGCTCCTGAACACACTAAGGTACACCAGGCAAACCACAGCAATGGGTTATTTGTCTGCAAATGCAAATAGCTACCTGATTGAGAGACCTTGACCTCCTTCTCTAGAGCTAGCTCTTGTGTCTTGCTTTGCCTTGAATGTAATTTTATGTGCCTCCTTGAGAAACCATTCAAACTGAAGAGATGCTGAAATAATCACCACAGAAAAAAGAAAAATGAAACTTCTTTTGGCAATGAAAAGAAGTGTTTATTAAAGAAAAATCATATCTGGCCAAAGAGTAGAAAATGAATGGCTGTGAACTTCCCAGTCCTAAATAAAGCACTTCTGAACCACCCCTCCTCATCCTGGGGAACATCATGGAAGAGGGGCAGTAAGACGTAAGAGCCTGAAGGGGAGTAGGTGCAGACAGACATCATCTTCTGGACATATCACGGCTGTTGCATCCACGCATTCGCTGGAGCTGTGTGTACTTGCAGAAGCCCTGCACAGGATTTGACCCTATCAGTATTTCACCATGGAAGGGGAAAGATCGCAAGAGGCCCCATACCTTCCCAAGGGACTATCGAGGGTAATGCTGATGGGAGAGAGCAAAGATGCTTTCCTCAGTGGCATATCCACTGTTAGAGGAGTCATGCTCCAGCAAACGCACAGGCACATGTCGTCGACAAAGGCAACCCAGATGGGACTCAGTGGGCCACACATGTGAAAAGACTTGGAAATAGGAGGAAGACAGACAGGGAAGAAGAAGGATTGTAATGGGAAAAAGAGCAGGAATGGAATTGGAAACTAAGGCATAAAATATCATAAATTTCGGTATTCATATATGAAACTCTAAAAGAATAAAAATTAAGATAAGATACTTTTATTATTGTTATTAATAATACAAATTAAAATCTAACATATAACAATAAAACAAAATATCTAAAAAGCTGCTATTTTAAAAATTTATGCATTTTCATTTTTATTAAGAATTTTTCTTTTATACAAACAAAATGAGGCTTGCCCATGTTTCCCTCTGCCTCACTCCCTCCTCTCTCACCTTCCCTTCCCTGCACCAATTCATACTTCTTTCTCCTGCTCTCATTTCTGTCTGCTTGTGTGGACCACAGGGCTGTCTTAGGGTTGTCTTTCTATTAGGGGACCAGGTCTCTAGCAGTATAAGTGGTGCTTCAGTGGGTAAACCCACAGGTGGGAATGCTCCGTTCGCCCGTTTAGCACTGCCCCGATGATCCCCACTGCATGTATTTAATTTCCCCTGAGATCCTTGCTGGTCCAGGGGAGAATGTCAGCCAATCTCGCTTCAGTAAGCTCCTGCATGTGGCAGCCCCGTCATGAGTGGAGCAACCTAGCCAGCAGTGTATCTCCCCACCTTTTCGCTCTTACAATCCTACAGCCCCCTCTTCCATAAGGTTCTCTGAGTCTTAGGATGGGGAGAGATTTGGATGGCCTGATTACAGCTGATCACTTTGGGGGTCTCTAATATTCTGCACTCCAGTTAGTTGTAGTTTTATACTTTGCTAATTTTCTATTGCATTAGGCTGCATCTTGATTGAGTAGTGAGGTTTTTTTTTTTTCTTATTTAAGGATATAATGAGAGGTGTTTACTATAATGGTGGTATTTGTGGATAATACTAAGACATCTGATCCTGTCTAGTGTCTATTTTCTACCCTTCTGCTGTTATTTGGACAGGTTTACAATACTGGAAATGTGTTCTTAATCTTAAGGCAGGGAAGGGTTAAAAGCTTGTTAGCAGGTAATTGGTTACCCGCAGGCAAATTCCACTCCTTACTGTGTTCTATCCCTGTTTCTTCCCTCACCTTTAAAACTTTTCTTTCATGAATGCTTGATCCATCTATTCACCAGTATTCTTTTTTCTCCACTCTTTTGGGTTCTTTCTCCACCCCCTTGACTTATGTTCCTTTACAGTTTGTGGGTGCTTTAAAAGGTTGTGTTTGATTACATCATTCTGAGGTTTTAATGCTAGGATCCACTTATAAGGAAGAGCATGCAGTGCCTGTCTTTCTGTATCTGGGATACTTCACTTAGTGTAATTTCTTCCAGCTTCATCCATTTACCAGCTAATTTCATTGATTCACTTTTCCTGACAGCTAAATAGTATTTCATTGTATATATGCACCACATCTTGATTAACCATGCATCTACTGTTGGATATCAAGGTTGATTCAATTTCTTCTTATTGTGAATAAAGCTGTTGTGAACATGGATATACAAGTGACTCTGTAGCAGGAGGTAGTGTGGGAATATTCCCAGGAGCAATACAGTTATATTATATGGTATTTCAATTTTTAACTTTTTTAAGAACATCCAACTGATCTCCAAAGGGGTTGCATAAGTTCACATTCCCACTATCAATGTGTGAGGGTTCACTTCTCCCAACATTCTCACTGGCATTTATTGTTGTTTGTTTTTTGTATCTTAACCATTCTGGCTGAAGCAAAATGATATCCCAGGGTAGTTTTAATTTGCATTTCCCAAATGCCTAGGGAGATGGAACTTTTTTTTAGCTATTTGTTAGACAGTTCAATTTTATCTTATGAAGTTTCTTTTTAATTCTAAGCCCATGTTATTTTCTGCTTTTACAAGCATATTGAATATCCCTGTTTCCTTCCCTCTCCCTCCCATCCCCTCCCTTCCCTTCATCGATTCCTCCCACTCCCTCCCACCCTCCTGCCTATATGTTTCTATGGCTTCACTCAGGCTTGTCTACTCTTGTGAGGTGTTAAGGCCTCTGTGATATATCAAGTTACCTCTCTTTAGGACACTCCACTGATATGCGCATTTCCCTTCACTCATCCAGCTTTAGAACCATTGTTTCCACTGTATGTTCTTATCTTTCTTGAATTCCTAGGTAGTCTATGGGGGCATGTTGGTATGTCAGTTATTATGTAGGTCTGGTAAGGACAAGTCTCACTGCAGTGAATTCCCAGATGCAGCAGTCCTGCCTTGACTGGAATGACTTGTCTAACAGTGGACCTTCCCATCTTTAGGTCCTTACAATCTCACTGTCCCCTCTTCTGCAAGGTTCCCAAAGCCTTGGAATGGATAGAGATTAAGTTGTCCTAATTCTGGGTGAGCTTTCTGAGTCACTGGTACTCTGCATTGTGGTTGGCCATCGCTGTTCACTTGACTGCTCTTCTATTGCTCTAGGCTATATTCTGTTAGAGTATTGAGTTCCTCTACCTCTGTTGTAGAAGACGTCTGACTGAATGTTAAATGTTCTTCCAATCTATGGATATAATAGCAGATGTTTACAGAGCACTTTGATGTATCTTCTTACCTATAGATTCATTGGGTATTTTTCCTATTGATCTATTTCCTTCCCTTTTTAGGTTCTTGTTCTAGTTTGCAGTAACAAGCATGTGTGTACCATTCTGACAAGTGGGTCCTGAATCCAATCAGAAAGCTGTTGGTTTTCTCCTTGATACTCATGCCATTATTACAGTAGTGGTCTCCTGTTGCCTTGGTGACTTATGTTGCAACTTAGCATTTTTTTAAATTGGGTTGTTTACTTCTTAGCTTTCTGAGTTCTTTGTGAACGCTGGATGTCAGATGTGTGGTTAGCAAAGATTCTCTCCCATTCCATGGATTTTTGCCTTTTTTGCTTGATTAATGATATTTTTGCTCAACAGAAGCTTTTTAATTTCATGAAATTCCATTTGTTGAGTGTTAGTCCGATTTCCTGTGCATTTGGAGTTCTATTAAGGAAATGTCTAGGCTGATCAGTTCAAGTGTACTCCCTAATTTTTCTTCTCAGAGTGTTTTATTTTCTGGTTTAGCATTGAGGTCTTTGATCCATTTGGAGTTAATTTTCATACAGGGTGATATAAGGGTACAGTTTCATTCTTTTTCATGTAGATATCCAAATTTTCCAACACCATTTGTTGAAGATGCTGCCCTTTTTCTAATTTTTTTTCACATCTATGTTAAAAATCAGTAGACTGTGGGTATATGAGCTTACATCTAGGTCTTCCATTATAATGCATTGTTCTATATCTCTACATTGGAAAAAACACCATACTGCTCTTATTATTATGGATTTGTAGTATAACTTAAGGCCTGGTGCGATAATACCTCTTGCAGAGTTCTTATTACTCAGGATTTCTTTGCTATCCTGGTTCCATATGAGTTTTAAAATTGTTTCACCAATTTCTGTGAAGTTGGAATTTTGCTTAGTATTGCATTGAATCTGTATATTGTTTTTGGTAAGATGGTCATTTTAACAATGCTAATTGTACCGATCTAGGAACATGGGAGGTCTTTCTGGTATCTTCTGTAAACTATTTTTTTATAATTTTTCTTTGTAGATATTTCACATTCTTGATTTGATTGACTACTCATCATCTCCCAAGCAATGACCTAAGCATGTTTCAGGCAATTACTACATCTTATCCTCAAAAGAATCTGCTGTAAATGCTCCTATAGTCTGGAAAGTCACACAGCCTTCTCACAGGCAAACCAAATTTCAAACTAAAATCTACATGGTTCCAAAGCCTGTTTCTAACAACAAATTTGTAAGGTCCTTCGAATCTTCTCTACAACCAGCAGAAACCCCCATCTTTATGCATTCTCTGCTGGGTTTCTTGGACATGAACACGTTCTAGAAATGGAAAAAATTAGACTCTTCTCAAATTCATGATTCTTGTCTTCTGCTACTGCAACCCACAAAGACCCATTCAGTCAATACAAAGACTTTCATATCAACCCCAGCTCCTGCCTCCCACACTGGTTATGCCAAAAAGTCAGCTAGCTTTCTTTTCTTGATGCCTCAAAAGAAAAAGTGACATTCTCATTTCTGAAGCTGTGTGTGTGTATGTGTGTGAGTGTGTGTGTGTGTGAGAGAGAGAGACAGAGAGATTAATATTTCTCTAGTGTTTTTCAGCAGTGATGATAAATTTGTTGTGGAGAATTAAAATATCTATATCAGTTTACATCACTTACAATCAGCAAATCACTCCACTGGGACCAACTTATCTTGCGTAGATGCCACATACAGGCAATCTTTGGATGACCACCAAGTGCAGAAGGATTGTCAAGCATCAGAGAAGTCTGGTGTTTGACAGATATTGATTTCTTTTTTCACAGAGTATTTATTAACAGTTTACTGGGACATATTTTTAGAAATGCAAATTCTGGTTATGATCATTACAGCATACAAACAAACCAAAATAAGACTTTTTTCCTTTCAGCACACACACACACACACACACATACACACACACATACACAGACACACACACAAGAGACATATTTCCACAGATTGTGCCAGGTTCAACAGTTTTTCTTCCTCCAATTCTTCCCTCACTCATTACAGAGGATAAAAAGACAGTGTCCAGAATTTGGCATCTGAATCAGAAATCTTTAGAGAATGACCAATTCTAGAGCCAGGACAAGGAAAAAATGAACCTGTGCCACGAAGCAAATCAGGACTACCAAGGCATGTTAGAGAATGCACAATTTGGCTTAAAGAAGCTTACAGAGGCCAAACTTAATACAAATTAAACATCAGAATAAATAACTACACTAACACAACTCAGTCAAGAAGAAACCACTATTCACT
Organism: Typhlomys cinereus; assembly: GCA_023101885.1. Taxonomy (NCBI): domain Eukaryota; kingdom Metazoa; phylum Chordata; class Mammalia; order Rodentia; family Platacanthomyidae; genus Typhlomys; species Typhlomys cinereus. Next base: position 2,330,109 of record JALPQD010000130.1, on the reverse strand, counting down.
ACTAATTTCCATTAGCAAATGGGCAAATTGAATGTTTGGTAAGGAATGAAATATTTACCTAACTTCAAATTACCTTTTCACAACAGACTTATTGTAGAGGAGGAAGGAATTGCTTTACAGTAGAGGAGTCTGGCAGACATCACTTTAGCAGGATGAATAAAAGAGCATCATTGTAAATGGGAAAAATTAAACCAAATGCCTCTTAACAAAGGAACATGATCTCTGTAGCAGTCCTCCTAGGATGCATGGCCTAGGTGTAACTGTGAAGCAACTGCAAGTGCAAACTGAAAAGGAAGGCATGCAAATGCTTCAAGAATATGACAAACAAGAAAAAAACACCATGAACTGAAGAATGCTTTAAGATACTGCATGCATTCACAGCATATAGTTCTCACACGGGGACTTTCCAGTATGGATCATTTCGGCAAATGTGAATTAGACATGAGGGGTTCAAGAGTACCCAGCTGATGGCCACACTGTTGTCAGGCACAAGACTGCTTTTGTGTGTGGAAAACATCATGAAGTGCTACAAGGAATGGGGCATCTGCCTGACAGTTTACTCTCCAATGATTCCTGGAAAGAGTCTTTGTTCTGAGCAGGGCTGTAAAAATGTCACATCCAAACTTCACACTTTGAGAAAGAGACTGTTCTGTCCCAGCCAAATGTGTATTGAAGTGATGATCTTCTGGCTCTCCTCATGGGTAACAGCATGTGGATAGCATCTCTTCACTCCTTGTCCTCAAAGAGATCTGAGACACACTGGAGCAGAGAAAGTCATGAAGATGAAAACTCAATATTGTCTACATGCTAATTAAACCTCAGTGAAACTGGTAATGCAGTCCCCTTAGGAAACCAGAAGGATCTTCCCATAAGAAGTAACAAGCAGGATAGAGAGATGGCTCAGAGCTTAAGACTCTGCCTTGCAAGCAGAAGGTCCTGAGTTCAGATCCCAGGTCCCAGATGTAGTAGTTCATCTACATTGCTGCTGACAAAATCTCTATCAAACAGTTTAGGGGAATAAGCTGTTTATTCTCTTATGATAGTCTTGTTACAGTTCTTAGCCCAGCTTGGCAGGAGAACTCACACCAATACCAGAGCCAAGGGAACTGGCCACACTACCTGGCCAAGTATACACAAGGATGCCCACTTCCTCAATCAGCTCTCTGTATTTTATTCACCTGTCCAGGGCCTAGTTCCATCCATCATGTGTTGGGCCTTCCCCCATGAACTGGACTGCAGGTTCACTCTGGGCTTTACTAATTCTCTACGAATGTGCCCATAACTTGAACACTCACTCAAGTTGACACTCATCAAGTTTCACCAGGTGAAAATGCCAGGTTGAAACACTGTGGCCTGCACTTCTGGCCCTGGTAGGCAGAGCCTGGGAAATGCTAGAGTGACACAAAAAGAATGTAGAAGCAATCTAGGATGATTTCCAAAATCACCCTTTGTCCTCTACACAGTGCCCTCTGACACATGCATACACATTCACGTGAACCCACATATGCAAAATAAATAAAGTTTCAAAAAAGAAATAGCAAGCTAACTCTGATGTCTCTATAAGTTGTCCATATGCATTATCCCTTGCTTTCCTTAGAAGAGTCCATAGAGGCAGAGAGAACTCCCATTTCACCCTGTCAGAGTGAAATCTCAGGGTTGTGTTTGTAGTTCAGAGGTAGTATGCTCTTGTGTAGCATGTTCATTTCCATCCTTGATACTACAAACAGAGAAAGGAAGGGAGGAAGAGAACATGTTGGAGAGGGAGAAAAGAGACTGACCCAACACCATACATGTGGTCATGGTGGCTCAGGAAATCAGATTCAGAACTCTCTACTTCTAGGGGCACCTACAATCCACCTCCTGTCCTTCCAACATAAATCAGGTGGAGTCTCCCACAACAGAATGCCAATGATGAGCCCTTATCCCTAGACACGATTCACCCCTTTCTCCCCATACCCTGCACTGGCTTTAATACAACCTGTGTCAGATCACTCTGTCCTGTTTTCTCCACCTTGAAATTTAAAGATTAACCTCATGCTTCCGCAGTATCTCTCACACCAATTGAAATCTATATTCCGGTTTCAAGTGTGGAGGTTTGAGAAAACCTTTGCAGATAAGAGTGAAACAGTGATCTTCTAGCACACAGGGATCATGGACCACTCAATCCCTTTATCTTCCTTCCAGACTTCCTGCTCTAGGACCTGGAGGTCAAGGAATCCTTTTTCTTTTCTTAAGGGCACAAATCCCTGTATTTACTGGACAGCTCTTCTGATCTGAAGTAGACACACACACACACACACACACACATGCCACCCTCTGTTCGTCTTTCTGTTTTATTCTCTATCCTTCACCCTAGCACTAACTCTTGAAGATCATTATTGTAGTTCAAGAAAGCTGTGCAGCTGAAGAATTTATTAATTTTGCCCTTTGGCTACAGAAAACCAATAATCATCTTCAGGATTAAAAAAAAAAAAGACTGAAAGAAGGAAACAGGGTGTTAAATTGGAGGAGGAAGAAATAGATGAGCAGTCTAATTCTGAGATGCTTTTAATGCCCTCAGAATCTCCCAGAGGACAGCTAGCTTCTTATTGTCTCATGCCGAGTTCCTTGTGAATAAGCAATCAGTCTCAGGGGTGGTAAGGACTCTTCCTAGCAGGAAAAAACTCACTCGGGGTTGGGAATTCAAAAGGGAGTTTGGGTAGGAATTGGACAAAGACGTGTTAAGGGGTGATAAGTATTTGTACCTCTAAAAAACTGTATTGTATGACTCCAATATTAGGAGTAGTATTTAACCAGGAAGTAAGGCAGAAAGACTTGGTCGATTTGTGTTCTACAGAAGAAAGTGGGGGGAGTAAGAGATGGTAGGAATAAAGGAGGAAGGAGAGAGGAGACAAAAGAAGGGTGGAAAAGAAGAGGAGGAAGGGAGAGAGAAGGGGCTACTGGAATGGAGAAGAAAGGAATGAGTGGAAGTGACTGCACAGTAGAGGGTAAAGACAAAGGAAGGATGAATGAAAGAGCTTCCAGGACCAGGGAGATGGCTCAACAGTTAAAGCACTTGTTGCACACAGGTATTCTTACACACACGTGTAAGATTTGAGGCAGGTGTGGCAACCCCGTAATTCCAGCCTTTGAAGATAGAACCTAGTAATCCTTAGAGCAAACTAGAGAGCCACACTGAACCTGGGGCTGGGCTCTGGGTCCTTGATTAGAGACTCTGCCTTGCCTCAAAGATCAAGATAGAAGAGCAATTGAGGATGATTCCTAATATCAGCCTTGGGTCACCTCATGGATGTGTAGACACTTGCGTACACACACACACGCACACACACACACACACACACATACACACACACACACACACACACACACACACACGCACGCATGCACGCATGCACGCACATGAAAATGGAAGGAAAAATCACCTTCCAGTTACAGGTCTGATATGTTTCCTGTTGCTGCTCCTCTCTTGCTGCCACCCTAATAGTTTAGAAGAACGGCTTGGCTTTTCTCCCCGACGCTCCAGCTGCCCACTTGGCATCATTACTCAGAGAATATGGATTTGCTACTGACATCCACCCCTGGAGGTTCAGTAAAACGTGCATCCTGGCCCTTCTCAGAGCTGAATCGTGATTGCCTTTTCCATTCTTGTATGTACCTATGTGTGACTTATATGCCTGTGTGTATGCACACTCACATGTGAGTGGGTACATATTTATGCACATCCATGTAAGCCCTGCTATCATCCTTATTATCTGATATCATCCTTGATTACTCATTCATTTTATTCTTTACCTATCCTTTTTGTTTATTTATTTGAGAAAGAGAAAGAGAGAGAGAGAACAGACACATGTATATCATTGTGTACATAAGGAGGTCATTGAACAACTTTAGAAGTTGGTTCTTCCCTTCTGGGGAACTAACTTGGGTTGCCAAGTTTGTTCAGATGTGTTCAGATACCTTCACTGACTGAGAAATCTTGCTGGTTTAGTGCCTTATTCTTTTCCAGACAGGGTCCCTAATCAAACCCAAAACTCACTGGTCGAGCTAATCTGGCTAGCTAGCTTGCTCTAGAGATTCCCAGGCTATGCCTTCTGGGGCTAGATTGCCACACCCACCAAACATTTTACATGGCATCTGAACTCTGGTTCTTTTGCTTGTACAGTAGACATTTTTGAGCACTGAGCTTTTTCTCAACCTTTCTTTTTTAATTAATAAATTTTATTCATTCATTGATAGCCTCATATGTATATACAGCATATCATTTTCATATTTATCCCACTTCCCTTTTGACTCCTCCACATGTCTCCCTTTCTCTCTCTTTCTCTCTCTCTCTCTCTCTCTCTCATTCATAGCCCACTGAGTCCTATTATTTCCATGCCTGAGCATGAGCAATCTTTCATTCTCCAAAGAAAAAAGACTTTCCCTCCCCATCACTGCTCATCAGCCATCAACTGCCAGTAGATGGGGGTGGGGCCTAGTGAGTCCATGCTGGATGTGACTGACAGTCTTATGCAGGTCACCACAGCTTCTGTGAGTACATGAGTGTGAGAATCCTGTCTTATCCAGGAGATATTGTTTCGGAACACTTGTCCCCATCGGCTGGCTCTTCCATTCTTCATTCCTTTTCCCTCTACTTTCCTTGATTCTCGGGCATGGGAGATTGAGATATGTATCCCATTTAGGGCTGAGCACACAGTTATAAATGTTACTTTCTGATTCTAGACTTGGACATGTCTAGTCCAGACTCATGAAAAATAGTTGTCCTCTTAAGACTTCTTTTTTGTCCATAATTAAAACTTTATTGAAAAACTGACACCAAAATAGGAGATCATTGTATACCTTACAAAATCAAACATGATTACATTGTCTTGGTTGAAAAACTGAACTTAAGGCTTTCTGTGAGAAAACACAAATTCAAGAAGTTGTTTAGATCCATTAGTGTTGTTTTCTTCTAAATGAACAGCCTTCCTCCTGTCGGTTGGCACAACACAGTTGAACAACCTACACAAAGAACCACTGTCTGGGCATGGCTGAAAACCATGGTGATCTTGAAGCAATCTGGACATTTTACATCCATAAAGTAAGAATTTGCACTTTGAACCAGCCTTTTATTTTTACGTTTTTTCTTTTCCTCTTCCAAGGAATGGTGTAATAAATCTCTAGCCAGAGGCATGGTGAGGCGTCTCCTGAAGATGAGTTCTGAGAGCCGCACGTGATCATGTGGCAGACGTCAACTTCCGGGATGGAGGGGGCTTCTTAAGACTTCTTAAGAGTCACCTGAGAAGTCAACCAACACTGGATACAAGTTCTTGATGACACAGATGAAAAAAAATATTTAGTAATTTTCTTTTGCTTTCATGCTTGTTTGTATACACAAGAGGTCACTTAAGTGTGTGTTCCTGTGAAGGGTAAAGGGTGACATTAGGAATCATCCTGGACTGTTTTACCTCTTTCTTCTTTTATCATTTCCACTCAGCATTTTTATAAAGGATTTGGCATTCTGATCTTAAGTTCTTTTGCTTGGGAAGCAAGTTTAAAACATTGGAGTCTGGTTTCTTTAGATGAGTTGAACTGTACCACTTTTGTGTCAAGGTTACCCAAGGTCCAGTCTTGTAGGCAGGTTACAAAAGAAAGCCACAGTGATGGGAATGAGCACTTTTCCATCTTTGTCTCAAGCCTGAGCTCTTTGAGCTCTGTATCTCCACAGTCACAGGATCACCATGGTTACTGGTCCTTCAGCCGCTTCCCTTCACTCTCAGGACCACCATTAGAAATAAGTTATTAGATGTTTGGCCCTGGCCCATTTCCTCCTAATTGATGAGCTCCTTGATATCTGTAGTATGCCTGATTTGTCTCTTCATCTCTGTTCAAGGACGACTTGCAGCAGGACCTGACACACAGTAGGTGTAGATTCAAGATTGCTTAAACACCCAAGCATATCATTAGTTCTGACTCAACTATAGAAAGTAACATTCCATATTTCTGTAGGATGCTCCTAACTTGCAGAGAGTCTACAATACTGCATGGAGAGGAAAGTTACAAAAAGAGAGGCTGTGAGACATCAGTGCCTGTTTGCGTAAGTCAAGTGCATTTGCTACATGCTCATTTGAAGCTCCCCTGAACTAAGTCAGCCTTGTTGTTCCTTGAAGCCATTGCCTTGAGTTGCACTAGACTTGGCCACTTAATTGTTTCTATCTTCCTCACTCTGTGAGTTATCTAAAAATACTCTCTAAATATCACAGTTTTGGTCCCTGGTTAGCTTTGGTAGGTACCAAAAGGGCAGCTGTTCAATGAAGCTCCTGCAGACTGTTCCTGCCAAACAGTGTGTGTGTGCACACCTGCCCTTGCTCAGCAAATCAAGGCTGGTCAAAGAAGCCAAGAGTTTCACCATAGCCCCGTGATCCCCAAAATAGGCATGGTAGGAAAAGAAGTTTGAATGTGGAAGCATGGCAAGGATAGACTATGTAGGTTTAGTACTAAAAGCTGCGAGGCAAAAGAACCAGTAATGGAAACTAACAAGATGAAGACTTGGTAATTAGAGAAGAACACATTCACAGGAGACCCAGGTGGGAAATTATGAGAGATGACATCAGTGGGGTTTAACGTGAGTACAGAAAGTGGTTAGATATGGGGGGATGTGGATTAAGGCTCAGTCCAAATCTACCAGCAATTGAGTGTTGAACATCTGGGTGGAGACCGCTCTTACTCCATTGGTGGGAAGAGCAGCAGTGTTTTTGTATTAATCTGATCAGTCAGAACCAAAAACAATTACAGAAGAATTTCACCAATTGTTCCTTTTCTGCCTAAAATTATATATGTCTAAAATATATCCAGATAAACTTTGGGAATCAAATGTGTCATGACTTATTTGCTCAGTATGAGAGAGAGAGGAGTCTGCCAAGAAGAAAAGCATCCAGCTTCTCTCTTCCAAAGATGAAAGTCCTGTGAAGGGTCCAAAGAGTAGAATTAATAATGCTTAAAAGATATTTGAGTGAGTAAAATCAATTAGTCTTATTAGTAAAATAATTATTGAGCATGATTATAGTATAATTATAGTATGTGCATATAAATATCCATCCTTAATATAGCCACTCCTGATAGTAGGGCCTCTGACATCCTGGACTAAGGCTGTGGTGTTGGTACAATCACCATTTTCATCATTCTATATGGGAAAATTTAAGTCACGAGATTAAAATTAATGACCAAGGATGTTGTGCTAGTGTCAGAACCGGGATTTGAACTCATTTATCCAAAATGGATTACTTTTATGCTGTGTGCTTTCCTGAGTTAGTGCTGCTGTTCTGCTTTTTCTGTTGTTTGTTGTTGTTGATAATGTATTATTTTAATTAGCATGCAAAGTAATGCATGTTTCCTATGGCATTTTCATATGTAACTTTTTGTTTGATCTTCCTTCTCTATTCATTTCCCCTAAAACTTACCTCCTCTTCTGTGCTTAGACCCTTCTGCTCAACTTTGTAATGGAGCATATACTCTGAAAGTAAGATTGTCTTTGTTATGTCAAGTATGTCCGTGTGTGTATAATGTGCCTGTGTGTGCTTGTGTGTGCATGTGTTTGAATAGTCATATATGTGTGAGTGTATGTCTCTGTGTGTGCATGTCTACATACATAAAGACCAGAAGTTGACACTGCATGCCTTACTCAGGTACTGACTCTACACGTTTTCTTAGGACAGGCTCTATCACTGAGTGTTGCAGTTCGCCTGTATGGTTGCTGATAAGTGACCATCAAACAGCTTAAGGGAACAAAGGTTCATTCTCACTTACGATTCCTGGTTACAGTTATCAGTCAGCTTGACAGGAGAGCATGCATCAGCACCAGGGCCAAGGGAACTGGCCACACCATCACCACATAACAGCTGAGAGAGGAACAATACTTACTTGCCAGACCAGCATGTCTGGCCAAGTAAACAGAAGGACGCCAACTCTCTCAACCAGCTTTCTGTGATTTATTCCAGAGCCTAATCCCACCCACCATGAGCTGGGCCTTCCCCATCAGCTAGACAATTTTCTGCAGGTTTGCTCTGGGCCTAACTCAACCACTAATTCTCTACAAATGTGCCCAGAGCTCAAACCCTCAACTGTCAAATTGACACCTCTGCCTAACTATGACACTGAGCCTGGGACTCATTGATGAAGCTCAACTGGCTGACCTGTAAGCTCCAGATTTACTCCTCTGTCTGCCTTCCCAGGGCTGGGGTTGCCAGACAGTGCTGGGGTACCTAGCTTGTGTTTTTGTTTCCAGCACAGGCTTGGGGGGTCAAACTTGGGTCCTCATGTTTGCATGGCCGAGCATCTCCCCGGACTCCTGCTCCTTCGGATCACAGCACAGCGATTAGCTTAACACATAGTAAAGAAAGCAAGTGCTTGTGAATGTCACCTCAGGAAATAAAACCTCAGCCTCGAGAAGGCCAAAAAGGAATCATTTCTTGAAAATATTCTATTTGTTGTTCATATTTTTTTACTAGCAAACATATGTCAAAGAGATGACTAATTTTCCTCTGGAATTAGCCCCTGGTGTACTTAAAGTAATGAATTGTTATCAGTCTGTGATGATATACTGAGATCTGGGTAATGTGCTTTCATTTGGGTCAGTGTGCCGTCCCTAAACAGACTGAGAGCTGGCCGTGTTCCCCAGGGTCCTTCAGATATCAGCTCATAGGGCGCCATGGGTAAAGACCTGAGATTAGACTTAGTATAAGCCCTGCTTTGAGATGGGTGGCCAGGGGGTTGCCAGGAACCCATGGGGCCTGCAGAACTACCAGCTTCCAGATTGAAAGTGTCATCCATTGCACTGGGGATGGAAGCTCAGTGCTTCTAGTGGACAGAAGGAGGCTCAGAACTTGGGGTTCTAGGTGTCCAATTTGGAAGACTTCATTAGCAAAGGAAATGGGCCAGTCTGTACCACTAGGAAGCTAGAATTCTGCTCCATTTTGCTAAAATATGGGACTCAGCCTCTCTGGGTCTTAGCTTGCCTGCCGTGAACATAGGATTTTATGGTGTCTTTAACTATATCACAATGGTTTGTAAGACCAAAATGAAATGACATGTGTAAAAATGTCTGCAAGTGGACACAGTATTATGTGAGTGTGCTAATAGCACAGCGGTATGCAAATCAATGTGGTATAAATGCAGGCACTGATTTCATGTTTCTATCACCTCACTGCTTGATTGAATGGAAAAAAGTTACCTATTTAAACTTCCTGGCAATTCAGTTTCCTTATCCATAAAAATGGGATAGATGCCTGTATCATAAGTTGCTGAGAAAATTAGAAATTTCACATGAAAATGGCCAGATTCACCGCATGCCATCAAAACAGCTCAGATATATTTTTGCAATCCTAGTTTTGGTATTTGGCTCCCATAATGCATTGATGAGCTTCAGGAGACTAAAAAGATGTTATTATCTTTGTGGCTGGAGACTAAAGAGATGTTATTGTATCTTTGTGGCTGAATCTCAAACACTGCCATTGGATCTCAGGGAACCCTAATAAGTATTTATAAAAATGAATTAGTTAGAGTACCACGTCTACCAGAAAACACCAAAGAAAATATTTTTTTCAATTTTAATTCTTTTTGTACTTTCATCTTGTCCTATCATTTCAATTGTTTTCTTCATGCATGTGTATTACATGTTCATGTTTGCGAATACACATGGGAAGACCAGGGGTCAACCTTGGATGTTATTTCTTAGGATGGCTCAATTTTATTTATTGGGACAGTTTTTGTGATAGTTAGACATGTTCATATGTCATATATGTACTTGACAATTGAACTTGGGCATTATCTGTGAAGAATTCATAGTTAAGATATTCCCTAAGCCAGCCTGTGGGCTGTTGACTTGATTAACGAGAGAAAACTCAGCCTGCAGTGGGTCAGTCCATTCTCTAGGCAGGTGGATAAGGTTGTGGGGGGTGTGGGGAGAGCTAGTTCAGAAAGTTACCATTCTTCAGAATATTTTGAATTAACTTGCTATCTGGCAAGTAAGGAAGTTTGCCCCTCTCTCAGCAATCCGTGAATATGATGTGGAATGCCTCTGGTATTGATGTGAGCTCTCCTTCCAAACTAAACTAACAATTGTAACCTGAAGATTGTAATTCAAAGTGAAACCCCTTATTTCCATAAGCTACTTGGTCATGAGTTTGCTGGCAACATGCAGACAAACTACAACAGCCTCTCATTCTGTTAGGTCAAATAAACAGTGAATCCCAAGGGTTTACCTGTCTCCCTGTATCTACCTTCCCATTGCTGGAATGATTAGCACACTATCACACCTGGTGTGACAATTAGATACAGGTGTCATTTTGACCATTGAAGGTTGGAGCTCTGGGCGCATTTGTAAAGAATTAGTAGTTGAGTTAAGCCTTAAATGAGCCTGCAGAAATTGTTTAATTGATGGGAAAGTCCCAGCCCATGCTGGGTGGAACTAGTCCTCAACTAGGTGAATAAGATGAAGAAGGGAATTACTTAAGGAAGTTGGCATTTTTCAATATACTTGGAGAGATATGTTGTCTCAACCCTATGCACGTGGCATGGCCAATTTCCTCGGTTCCTGTTATTCGTATGGACTCTTCTTCCAAGCTGTAACCAGACAACAGTAAACCAAAATAACAGCATTTGTTCCCCCATAAGCCATTTTGCTGTGCATATATCGGCAATGATGCAAGCAAACTGAGACCCCTGGCTTTTTTCTGCATGTGACTTCTGGAGCTTGAACTTCATGCTTGCGTGTCAAGCACTTTATTGACTCAGCCTAAATGCTTGCTTGTTTCATTCATACAATCATGAATAGCTCTGAATGGCTGGGTGGTAGGGAACCACGCCCAGTCTCTGGCCTTGGTGGGGTGATAGCAGATGCTGACATGAAGAATATTTAGTAATGGGGAAATCTGAATGATGGGGGCTGGCTTCCTGCAGGAAGACCAACCAATACTTAGCAGAATCCAAGTTGTGACAGTTGACCTATAATATTGGAGTGAAGGTTGAGAGCAAGGACATAGATGGGAAAAGACAGGAAAGGGAAGTGATTTTAATGGAGGCCAATCATGTAAAACTACTTCGATTGGTTCTGGAGTCCTGTCTTTCTCCCAAGGGCAAGGTGAAATCATGAAGGATGGTGAGGAGGGAGGACTACTGGATTTCTATTCTAGAACCATTATTCTGACTTGATGTGGGAGATGGATGGGTAAAGGGTATCGATGATTCTGTCTTACAACTGACTAGCCCTTGATGCTCTTCTGAGATACTCACTCTGTGCTTATAAAGGTAGCCTAGATCAGAAATCACCACATGTAGTTCAGTCACTGATGCATTGATGGGTCAATCAACCCTCTTATATTTGAGGTTCCTGGAGTTTGACATTTCCCGTCAGTGTGTTCTAGCATCTGACACTTTGTCCAGCCTGTTAAGACATAGACAGACCTCTGCTTAGATTGCGATCATCCTTCTTGTCCATAGATATAAACAAGGTGACAAGCCTTGGGCAGAGCTGTGTTAAATGAGAACAAGTGGAGATGTGCAGAGATTCATTTGTCATGTCAATCTACTGGATGCACCCTTCAATGCAGACCAAGGGAAAAGATCGATACCCAAATGCTCAAAGGCTGTCAGAAAACCCAACTTTCACAGTTTGCAAATTTAAGGATAGATCTAAATGGCTCTGGGGAAACATCAGCTGTGTCCCTAAGAATGTACTGGGTGTTTTGGTACTTTTTAAAGGCTAATAAAATAACTTAGCACATGGATGTGGCAACCATTAACTTTAGTGTCGGTACCAATCTTTCCTTATTGAATGTCCTTGGGCAGATCTCTTAACCCACCCATAGGGTTGTTATAAGAATACAGCAAGGCCATGCATGGAAAGTGCTTACTACTCATTGAGAACACAATCATGTGGTTATACCCCCAGGTTGGCTGTGGTAGTGGCTGTATGTACAGATGTTGTGGTAGATGGAAGTGTGGTTGTAATCATGCATGGTAGGTTGTCATAGGTAGTGTGTTAGCAATTTTAATATGTAGTAAGGATCAGAGGAGTAATGTCTGCAGGAGTGATGATGGATGTGTTTATGGTCCAATGGCAATGGGATCCTGCTGACACAGCAGATGGTGGTAGAAGCAGCAGGGATTGAATTAGTAGCCCCACACCTCAGAATCACCAGCACCAACATCAAAGCCAGAATATCTTGGTGTCAAACCCTAGGTCTGCTATTCACTAGGCACATGACCTTAGAAAGGTCAATGTTCAATGTCTTTTCTGTGAAACAGGCATATTAGTATTTATCTCCAAAGGTTGACATGGAGTTAAATTTAGTGGCGTAAAATTGATAAGTGTACCTTACACACGGAAGTGTGCTTGCATCAAACAGATGTTGTTAATGTTCAGAACATGACAGATCTAGGGTACCCCCCACTGGCTCTCTCTTGATCTTGGAGATGAGGAAGCTGATACAGAAAATCTTACAGTGTGAATTTCCATGTCACCCAGAAGCTCATGTGTTGAAATCTTGGTTCCCAGCTGAGACACTTTGAGATTCTGGTTGAGGAATTAAGTCACCAGGGACATGCCCATGGAGCATATATTAGAACTCTGGCTCTTTTCTCTTTTGTCTTGCCAGCCCCGTGGTGTGAGTAACTTTACTCCATGCCATGACAGGGAAGCCTCTTCCCTGCAACATGCTCAAAGCAAAGCCCCAAGTAATCATGAAGGAAAAACATCAGAAGATGTGAGCCAAGACAAAACTTTCCTTTTTTTAAAATTTTTTTTATTATTATTATTTATTCAACTGTGCGCATGTGCTTATGTATGTGTGTGCGCGTGCGTGTGTGTGTCTGTGTGTGTGTGTGTGTGTGTGTGTCTGTGTATGTGTAGAACCACGGACGAATTCGCGAACCACCATGGACACCTCCACCTCCTTCTGCCCCAGAATTCACAGGCTCCGCCCTACCAGGACCAGAAGCGTAGGCCGCCCCCACTTCCGCCTGGCGTCTATACGTGGGATCTGGGATTCGAACTCAGGACCTTCCGCCTGCAAGGCGGAGGCTTAACCCCTGAGCCACCTCTCTTTTTTTTAAGTTGTATTTTTGAAATGTATTATCATTGCATTGTGTGTGTGCATATGTGCACATACACGAATCATAATTTGCATGTGGAGATCAGATGACAATTTTATGAGTAGATTCTCTCTGTTCATTTTTATGTGGGCTCTAGGGATCTAGCTTAATTCATCAATCTTCTGCTACAAGCACCTATACCTGTTGAGCCATTTAGCTGACCCCAAAATGCTTGTGCATTTTGTCAGAGTAACAAAAAGCTAACATGGCTGATAAGCAAATTAAAGAAGAAAGCGAATCTGAATTCCCTCCTTCCCCACAGTAATGCTGGTATGCTAGATATTGTGACTAGAATTCTTATTTTTCTGCTGGCTCATCCTAGTTCCAGTTATGTTTACAGAGGACCATATTTCTGGAATAATGGAAATCTCTTAAAAATCTCATGGCTACTGAAAGTCTTCTATTTATCCAATCTCATACTTCCTCATTCTTATAATTGTCCTGTGGGAAAAGGAGTTTTATTTCCATGCTAAAGATAAAGATCATGAGGGTTGAAGAAGTTTACTGGCAGACCACCCAGGTATTTTCAACTGCAGAGACAAGGCTCAGATATCTGCCTTATAGGTCCACCATATTGAGCAATGGTGCCCCGCTTAGAATTGAATGAAGTATATTTCTTTTCAAATACGAGGCCGAGACATGTCTATTCCATCATCACAGGCATAAAGACTATGAGAAGCAGTACCACTAATTGGCACATGTAATTACTCTTCACAACAGCCCAGCAGGGCAAGCAGTATTGCCCTTACCTCTTTGAAAATAGGAGCTCAGAGAATTGATGTAGCCTCCTGAAGTTTGCACAACTAGAGAGAAAAAGAGCTGGACCGTGTACATTAACAAACCAACTGGAGGACACTAAGCCTATTTCCTCAACAGTCACCATATGTGGACAGAAATGCATGTAAGTGTCAACAGCAAAGAAGGAACGACCTTCATTTGTCTGCAGCCCGTGGAGTTAAATGAATTCAAGGCTTTTTTTTTTTTTTTAACAAGACTATCACTTAAGTGTTTACCAGTCTAGCTAGCTTCATGAGGTCCCCAGGCTTACTTGGGGCATCACCTTCCTCGCATGCCTTGGCACACTTGGCTGTGTTAATTGCAAAGTGTTTTGCATACACTTGCTGCAGTTGGCATTGCTCCTGAGGGGTGTACTTCTGGGCGTTTTAGGGCACTTGGAAGAAAACTTGAATGTCCGCTCCTCTGAGGCTGTGGAGAAAAGAAAAATGGCTTCTCTTCATTCAAGGCATCGAGTCACCTTTTGGGGGCCATAGCCTCTCAGCGGAAGTGGGGCTGATATCCAGCAGGTTCTCGGGAGCATACTGTGTAGTGTTTATAATCCTATAGTGCCTCTGGACCAGTCTGTAGCTGCTATCTGAGCCTTGAGTGTCCTAACCACTCCAACCCCTTTGCTGGTGACTCTCCAGACCTCCCATCTAGCCCCCTGAAGATACTAATCAACGTATCTAGTGCTTGACACAATCAGGGGTTCCATATACTATATACCTGGCTGCTTGGTGATATACTCCATGATCCAAACTTTATTTGATGGTGGGACAGTATGGTCTAGCACAATTAGACCATCCATGTTTGCTTTCTGCCTTAGCTTACCTCATTGTTTGAAACTGGCATGTCCCACCGATTGTGCTTAGGTAATGATATTTTAGTTCATGCTTGCCTTTCTTCTCCCCTTTCTGCTCCTCTTTTTTCCCATCCTCCTCTTTCTTCTCTTCTGCCTGTTCTTCCTCTTCTTCTACTTTTGCTTCTCCTTTTCTTACTTCTTCTTAACGAAAGTCAAGATCAAACTTTGCCAATTAGCCATAACTTCCAAAGGCCACTCTCTCCATTTTCTTGGCTTCTGATTTCCTCTGCCCCTTGCCCCCCTTGTGACATGAATACTCTTGTTTTAATTGTTTAAGTGCTCTGGTTTCCAATCCAAACTTGCCTTGGCTTGCCTGCCTTGTAAACGACAAGATAGAATCCCCAGGCTTCTCTGCAGGAAGGGACGGCCTCCTGCTCACCTTCGCAATGGCTACTCCTCTGTCTGCTTGTTGAAGCCCACGAAGGAGATATTAAACACTGTGCCAGGTCTCAGAGTCTTACCCATTTTTACAATACTGAGATAGGATGTATGGAGATCAGTTCATGAGAAGAAATGAGAAATAGACCATATTCATTTTAAAGACACTACAGTCTCCCCCCACTCTTTCTCACTCTCTCTCTCTCTCGCTCTCTATTAAAAAATCTCCTTAGCACATTACTACAATAAATTCTCAGGATGCAGCTAATCTTCCATAATAGTGATGTATACACGTGCATGCATCTCATATGCTTATACGTGAAGGGAGAAGTGGCTCACCTTAGTGTACATCTGCTCCAGTCTACTTCTATACAGCCCCGACATGGCATAGCCCCACGTCAGAGTCCCAAACTCACTCTCCCCCCTCATTGTCCATGAAACATGTTTGTTCACATTCTTTCCCATTATCTGAATTACTTATTTATTTGCTCCTTTATTGTCTTTTTCTTTACTTTTTAAAATATATTCCGTGTCAGTTTCACACATGCATACAACCAACTTATTACTCCGTATTACCCAATCCCATCTCCCCTCCTTCTTCCATTGAAAATCACCTTCTTCCCAACCAGTCTGCCTCCTACTTTTATGTCACTGTGTAGGGGTCCCCCTGAGTTCCAGCAGGGTGATCTGCATTGTAGCACATCTCTGGGCACTTGCTAGCACTTGGACAATTTATCAGTAAGTACATCACTGAAGAAAGCACATCCCCTTTTGAGATTCAAAACCAGCTTTAAATCTCAATGGTTCCTCAGGGAGGAGTAGTTATGTCTCCTGAGGTTTTCCCCCTTGCCATTTGCTGGGTTTTTATCTCTGAAATTAAAGTATAAGCTTTTATCAAGGAACTATGGTATCTTTTTTGTCACCTGTTGTATCCCGGTGCTTAACATGTTGTTTAGTACGTAGCGGTCTCATAGTTACTAAAACAATAACATCGAGTCTTCAGGGCTTTTTTTAATTCATTCATTCATTTAAGAGAGAGAGAGAGAGAGAATCCTTAGAGGCAAGGGATTAACTGTCCTAATAGTGTTCCCATGCTAAGGGGGAGCCCAAGAAAGGGCTCTGGGCTATGCCACCGAGTCCTTACACCTCACTAGAGTAAAGGACCCAGAGGGAAGTTTGGCATTCACACTAAAGGATGCTCCAGGGAATGGGAGGGGGGAAGAGAGAAGCACTGGGAGAGGGGAGGGAGGGGGGTGAGAAGAAGGAGAAAAGGGGGGGGAGGGTGTAAGGGGGATTGGGGAAGGATGAAAGGAGGGAGAGGAATGGGGTATCTATTGAGCTTGTATCATTGGGGAAAATTAATTAATTGAGAGAGAGAGAGAGAGAGAGAGAGATTACATGTATGAACCATGTAGGCTTCCAGGGATCAAACAACTCAAGCAAGCACTTTACCCACTGAACTGTCTAGGTTTGCAAGCAGGCACTTTACCTGCTGGTCTTCTGTTGTTAAATTTGACATTATGCCTCCCCTACAACAGTGACAAGTGGAAGTTAGTATTCTGTCTAAAGCCTCTATGAATTCACTAGGGTGTTTCCCTGTCCCAGCTCCCCAAACCCTGTCCCAGGTGAGGAGCCTGCCCTCCTGTCTTCTCCCATGCCATGGGAGGCAAGTGTCACCTTGGAGACCTGTTACTGGGGTCCTATAACTTTGACAGGTGAACCTTTCCACACACACAACCCAGCTTGACATGCACACAGGACCCAGAGCATTTCTTGTCCACAAGAAAGACAGGAGATCCCCTGGGGTGATGTTGCTCAGCAATCACATCTCGAGTAGATACCCAGCCTGGCTGCCTTGATCAGCACCCTGCCAGCTCCATCCCAAGCAGCCTACTGCCCTGCTTCCGAGATGGTCAAACAGAAGCTCAGAGGGCAGGAGCGAGCATGCGCAGCTCTCCGAAGAACAGAGACAGCTGAAGCTGGCCATAGGAGGTGAGGTCAAACAGGTCACTCCGGAGAACAGTGGGAGGGCGTAAACCCAGTAATAATGAGATTGAGGGCCGTGACCCGGACAGTGATGGGAAGATGTGGGACTAGGGGAGAAGTGGGGATGGGGAAGAAAAGGCGTTCCAGAAACCCTGGCGCAGGATGATCTATGCCTCTCAGGACAGTGTTGAGGGAGGGGCGAGGCAACAGCAAAGAAGTAAAGGTCAAGTCCTGGAGACTGTCTGCCTTGGGGGTTTGCACAAGGAATATCAGTCTTTATCCTGCATACTAAGTACTCAGTAAATCGTGATTGAATCAAAGCTCATTGCCTTGCGTAGCCTTCTACTGAGACTTTGCTTTACCCCAAACACAATACAGGATGGTATCTCTTTGCCACCCGTGACTTGGGGGATGAAATTGACATCTCTCTCATTCTGTATCACCAAGGCCATGATGAAGTCAGGACTGGGCCATTTTGAGCCCAGTCTTAGGAACAATGCCTTCATATCTATCAAAAGCATGTAAACACACACTCTCAGAAGCTTTGAAAATTCATTTAGTGTTACACTCAGTGGGTCGTCCAGGGACACCTCTGTGCTAGGAAGACCTGGCCGTTTTCAGTTGAGTTCCATCTCCCATTCCTTTCCACGCCCACCATGGGATCCCATTAACTTTAACAACACAGAGTCATTGAACTTTCATGTATAGGCCGAGACCTGGACCCCCTGGACGTCCACCAAGCTTCCTTCCCAGTACATCCCATCAACCTCCATTAATATCCAGAGACTGACAGCTGAGATTGACTGCCTCATTAGCAGGCATCGTGTGGAACTCTGACAATAATTAACAACTCAACAGTCTCATTTGCTGGCCTATCAGAGAAGTATTCAATCAAAATGTAATTTGCCCGATGCCTCCATTTAGCATGGGAAGACTATTCCTTCAAAGTTTTAAATAGTCTAATTAAGAGGGAAGAAATAGAAGGGGAAAAATTATTAACAGGATAGGTTTAATGTGAAATTGCTGGAGCAAATTAATAATGCAATAACCATTTTTAGCAGCTGTCTATCAGTCGGTGGGCAAGAGTAATTCAATTAGTCAGCAAAGGGCTGTTCAGATTAGACAGTAGGGAACGAGTGCCATTTCATCTCCCAAGGCACCATGGACTTTATTTCCCTGGATTTGGGAGAAATAAGTACAAAGAATTTACAGGGTACGTACCAACGCAATTTCTGGGAGTAAGAGTGCCAGGTAACTGGAACCGGTAAACCTGCTTCCTTTGAAAAATAAGCTCCATCGCTCTGTTCTGGGATGATTCCCTGCAGAATTGACTCCCCTCAATCCAGAACATCAGTCAACTAAAAGTCAAGTGCAGTAGCTAGGCCTCATTTAGATTCTGACAAGGTCTACTTCAGCTAAGACCATGGGCACTTTTGGAACTACTCATGAAAACTTCCTTTCAAAAAGTGATTTCAATATCTGAATGGTCCTTGTAGGTGTAGCTCATCAGACTAGGCAGGGTCTTTATTCTTTGCTCCAAGCAAGCATTCTAGTTCTAGGACTTTCCAAGCATGAGATCCCATTACCTCCTCTTACCTGTCCACAGGGGTAATATAGCTATACCAACGAGAAGGTGCTATGTAATGTATCTCTCAGAAAGATGGGATTGGACAAATAACTCAGAGGCTAAAGCCTTTGCCTCCCAAGCAAAAGGATCTGAGTTTGGATTCCCAAAGCCCGTGTAAAAATGCCAGAGAGAAGTGTCGATGGCCTACAATTCTGACCCTGGAAGGCAGAGCCTGGAAAACCCTAGATCAAAGCAATAAGGAAGTAGAGCAGTCCAGAATTATTCCTGACTCCCTTGAGCCTCCACCACCACCATACATACTCAAAGTACCTTCTTGTACATGGAAGGAGAAGAAAGGGAGGGAGGGAGGAGGGAGGGAGGGAGGGAAGGAAGGAAGGGACGGAAGGAAGGAAGGAAGGAAGGAAGGAAGGAAGGAGGAGAAGGAAGAAGGACGAAGAGAAGGAAAAGAGAAAAAGAGAAAAAGAGAGAGAGAAAACAGAGAGACACACCAGGAGATGACCAGAGAGAGACATAAAGGAGAAAGGGAGGGGAAAGGGAAAGTGAAGGAAAGGTATTGAATTCTAATGTCTATCCTAATACTTTCTGGCCATATAACCCTAGAAAATGTTCTACCTCTCATAAGACATTTTATTTGGGGGATGGAGAGATAGCTCAGGGGTTTTTAGACTATGCCTTGCAAGCAGAAGGTCCTGAGTTCAGATCGCAGGTACCACATAACAAACACCAAGGTGAAAGTGCTAGTGACCTACACTTCCAGCCCCAGTGGGCAGAGCCTGGGAAATCCCAGAGCAAAGCAAAAAGGAAGTAGAAGCAATCCTAAATTCTTCCCAAAGTTACCCTTGGTGTCCTCCACAGGGACACAATGCCCTCTGATACACACACACACACACACACACACACACACACACACCACACACAAACACACAAAATAAAGAATTCTTAATTCATTGGCTACCTCTGAAGATGATGGATAAAGGTGTGGAAAACCATCATAGTATTCAGAATGCTTAAATGATAGACTTGAATATCCCTGCAAAAATAAATGGGAAGTACTTATAACGTTAGAGAAGAGAGAAGCGCTACCATGAACAGCTGTGGGTAAAGGTGTTCTTGGCATGACTCTGCTAACATTCAAATTTACACATATAATTTGGTTTGAAAAAGCAAGTGTCAGTGTTTCCCACTTGAAGGCACCTTCCCATATCATGGTTAAATTGCCAGCTACAGCCCAGTCTGCACCTTGATTTTTTTTTCCCTTGGTTAGTAAATGAGCCTCAGTTTCCTCATCTAGAAGATGACACAGTAGACAGACTTTGCAGACTGTTGTGAAGATCCAGTGATGATTTATGTATAAAATCCCCTGCATCATGGTATGTAGTCTGCAAGTGGCTATTATCTTAGCATTATTTGGGAAAGAGCCAGGTAGGAGATTGAAGGAAAGAGAACAGCTCAGTGGGCTGAGGAATGCCACAAGCACTGTGGAACCTTCCCAAGTCCAAAGCAAGCAGGTATGGGTATTTTATGCACACATAATGGGTCTGATGGGTTATTATGCACACATAACAGTGTGCAGAGAGAGCTAGAGCCAACACTAAGCTGGTTAATTCTGAGGAAAAGAAAACCCCACGGGGAGGGCTGTTGGCACAAGAGAGAGATGCAATTTACATTCGCTCACTTATTCCAGGACACTTGCTGAGCATCTGCCACAGGTGTGATCCTGGGTAAGTGATACTTGGGAAACATGGGAGCATCATAAATGATCCCCTCATTCACTTGAGCCACTTAACACTTAGACTAGAGCTAGAGCTAAACTGCTTGGACATTGGAGGGTTAGAGCCTGACAAGCTCCTATACTATTAATTGGAGAGCTGCAGATAGCCAAGGAGAGATTACTGTACTGGTTACTCAAAACTCAAGTAACTTAAAGGAAGAAAAGGAGATTTATGTGGCTTATAGTTCTCAAGGCAAGATACAGTGCACTCTGGTGGAAAAGGCACGGCGGGCAACAGAAGCGGGAGGTGACTTAAGTCATGAAGGCTGCGAGCTGCTGCAACTACAAGAACAGACTCACTCAAGCAGGGTGGGGCTAACCAGCCTCAAGGCCCACCCCCGTGACTGCCTTCCTCCAGCAAGGCTCCCACTTCTACAGGTGCCATGACCTTTCCAAACAACTGAAGATTCAAGCACATGAGCCTGTGTGGGGGAAGGCTCACATTTCAAACCATGACAGTTAGCTAGTATAGACTTCCTTTGTAACTAGAGTCTGTCCTCCCCAGGCCCCATAACCATTCTAATAGTAATATAGATGGAGCCCATCTGTCCAAAGCTGGAAACTCCCAAGCGTGCTCATGAGTGTGTCATTCATGCACCAGTGAGTTTATGAAGTTGCCCACAGAAAGAAGAGAAGGATAGTAGTGAAGAAGCAGAGCCCCCACCTTCCTATAAAATGGCAACTCTAAGAGGAGCAGCCCATGCGAAGCTGTGTAAAATATTGCTCTGGTTGTATTACAACAGCTACTGTGACTGGTTCCCATGCGAAGTGCTTCCATAGGCATCATTTCCTTTCAAGTAGAAATTGACCTTTGTCTGGAGTCTAAGAGAAGGTTCTATGGTAAGGAAGTCAAAGCATTCCACAGAAGCAGAGTGCTGAGGGAGACAGATTTCTGTCATGTGCATACCTCCAGATGAGCTCAATAGAAAAAATGCAAATGAGCTTCTTGGTTTCCCATTTCAGCCTGCTGATAGATTGTAGGTGCTGACGCTTCACTGTATCCAGCTAATTAGTTTACCTAAAACGTGAAACCAAACGACGTTGCTCTTGGGCTCTCGACTCATTATTCTCCGCTTCTCTCTGGTTTTATAAACCTTATTTGTGCTTTATTTCTGAGTATAAGCCTGTGTTCAACATATTAAACTGTGCTGTGACCAATTAAATGTGGAAGTTTATCGCTGATAAAATCATGAAGAGCTTAGGATTCGGAGTCAATCTCCGTCTGGGATTCATTCTAGCCCATTACTCGAGGAAAATGAGTGAATCTCTCAAGTCTCAGTTTTCAACATTTCTAAATAGAAACCAAAATTAAAAATTTTTACAACACCCACTCATGGATCTGGGGAAAATAAAAAAGCAGGAATGCCAATTGCACTTAGAAGAGGTCAATTATTTGGTAATTCGAATGTCTAACTTGGGCGGCAGAGATGGCTCAGGAGTTAAGAATCTGCTTCACAAGATCCCAGGTCCCACTGAAAATGCCAGATGGAAAGAGCAGCAGCCTGTACGTCCAGTCCTTGTGGGCAGAGCATGAGAAACCCAGAGGCTAAACAGAAAGAGATAGAAGCAACCAAGATGATTCCCCCGGAGTCACCCTTGGGCCTCCAAAGGGACACACAGTGACCCTTTCTCCCGATCCCTCTCTCCCTCTCTCTCTCGTCTCCTCCACAATCTCATCTCTATCTCTCCGCTCTCTCACCACACACACATAAAGGAATGAAGTTTTTTTAAAAAAATGTCTAATGTCAATCATTACCAACATGATCAGATCTGATATTGGTTAGAATGAGAATAGCACATGAAAATTACTTTCACAAGTCACACAAAGGCCAAGGCATTGGGACTTGATAACATGAAGTAACGGACCCAAAAAGAAGAGGAAGAGAACTCAGAAGATTGCTAACAGGCCAGGATGAAGCTGCCCGGTCTAGAGAAGGGAATGCGGGAGGCAGAGAGAAAGCTCTGGGTTGGACAGAGGCTGACAGGCAGGGCTCCACCTACATTACTAGGATCAGTCCAATACTAAGGACGTGTTTGCAGGTAATCTTGGGAGCTCCAATGAGAGAAGGGTCTATGCAGCAGGAGCTGCTTGCTGGGACATCATTGATGCATCGAGGACTTTGTAGGACTTGAAGCAGACCCTGAGAAGAAGACTTGGCTCTTCAGTAGCAGATCCCGGACCACCACTGTCCCCAAGTTCACACTCCATCGTTCACTACCTGGAGTATACTGCTAACTCTCCCTCCTTCCTCCCCCCTCCCTTCCCCTTCCTCCTTTCCTTCCTCCTTTCTTTTTTTTAATCCAATCTGGGGACGGAACATGCCAAGCACACACTCTACCATTGAATGTATCTTCCCCATCGGGCTGCCATCTGTTTTAAGGAATAAAATATTTTTTCAGAATAATATTTGGGAATCTCTTTGCCAACTTGCAGCCCACCCTAAAGTCTTTATACATGCAGTGTGATATACTTGTAATAATCAACAAAGTTGACCTCGTGTGATTACATAAGTAAATTTTAGTCTCAAATGGATATACGCCTCGAATATTTGTTTATACAACTTCATCTCCTTTTTTATAAAGTGTAAAGATGCCTCTGTTTTGGTTCACACAGACCTAAAATCCTTATCAGTACTATCTAATATTCCATAGTACAATCATCACTGTCTCTGTATGTGTCTCTGTGCTGCTGTGAGACACCACTGAGGCTCAAAATCTTTAAGGGAGAAAAGGGGGATTTATTCAGTTTATAGTTCCATGACAGGAATACAGTCCTTTATGGGAGAAAAAGGATGGCTGGCTGGCCAAAGCTGGAGGCGGCCTAAGTTAACATCATCTAACCATGGAGGCAAAGAGCTACTACATAAAAGCTTAAAGAACAGACTCATTAACTCAAGCAGTGGGGATAATAAACTCAAAGCCGCTATCCCTGTGACTTGTCCTTCCTGGAGCAAGCGACTCCCCCTTCGTACAGGTGCCATGATTTCCAAAAAGCTAAAATGTCAGCTACTGAGCCTGATGGGGCACAACCACCATGTTAATACCATGCACAGGTCTCGTTCAACCTACCAGCCAACAGAGACTTTTCAAGTTACCAGTCTCACTGTTAGAAACAATGAAACGATATATACAGCAGCTTCATACATCTATTTGGTTGCACCTGTGGTAAGTCCCTTCAAAGCAAATTGATATAGAACAAGTGGAAACATAAGTTTAAATGGTTGGTGGGAGCCCCTAATTTTCCCCCCGCAAAACTATATCCAAGGGAACAAGGAGTCAGAGGGAATGACGGTGTTATAGAAGCAAATTAAGTCCAACATGCTGGCAATGCAAAAAGTAAATTGGGCAAGGGCTAAAGCAATGGTCCTTAGGCGGTTTCAAACAAATGAGATGTGCAGGTAGATAAGCCGTAGCAAGGCTAGGTGATCGAGTAGAGTAGCCATGCACCTCGGAGAAAAGTATTGGAAGAAAAAGGGTGAAGGATTGCTTCGTAGATACAATCGTCTCTAAAAATATAATACTCATAGGCTTACCAAATCTGCTTCTGTGGA
The DNA here is from genome assembly GCA_023101885.1 of Typhlomys cinereus. Taxonomy (NCBI): domain Eukaryota; kingdom Metazoa; phylum Chordata; class Mammalia; order Rodentia; family Platacanthomyidae; genus Typhlomys; species Typhlomys cinereus. The sequence goes on along the minus strand of JALPQD010000130.1, from coordinate 2,306,068 downwards.
GGATTGCGTTTAGTAGCATTGCGTTTGGTAGGATTCATCTTTATTACGCACAGAGGGACGCTCGTGTACCATGCGATGGCCTAAATACTTATGCCTGGCTACTTGTAGAGTGTGGCTAAGTCACACGAGTCAAGCTCTATTTACACATTTATCTACGGCGCTATTGATCTGAGAATTATTTGCGCATCTGTTACAGAGCAAGTGAAAAGGTTGACCCTGAGGAGAACTAGGGAAGCGAGACTCGAGCAGTTAGTCGGCAGGATAGACAGGGGGTGGGAACTCCCATGGCGGAACATTCCTGGCTGTACGACGTAGATGCCCTAAAGAGCCGAGTAATTAGCCCAATAATAACTGGGCATATTTAGGTATTAGGCGTACAGAAATCGGAGATGAGTTCGCAAGAGGCCCATTAGAGTTCGAGACTCTAAAAGTACTAATATAGCAGGTGGAGAAACTAGGGCTGTGGAAACGCTTTTCCAGAGCATATCATACATAACGATGGTTCCGAGCATGAAGGATTGACGACCCCTTACTGATGGCCCGCAAGTAAGTACCCAATCAGCTCACACCGAAGGCAGTTACAACGAATGTACTCACTAATTGCTGAAGAACTGAGTCTAAAGCCAATACGTAAGGAGAAGAGGAATAATTTATACGTTCAGAGGGGCTGACATCCTTCATTTACAAATGCAGCAGTTATCAGTAGCTAGAGCATGCAACAGACTTCGGAGGACAGGCAGAGTGATGCAGTCAGTCACACACACGCATGACGACTCGACGCGTGTAGACTCACTTGCGGATAAGATCCAGCCAAATAACGGGGAAAGATTTTGATTGTTCCAAGGATAAGTCTCGTAGCATGGCTCTGCAGTAATAGACAGATGTCACACTCCAGTGGGAGCAAAGATTCCTGGACTCTCTTTTTCCTCTGTCGGCTGTTCTTGTGTGTCCTTATCGCTGTCCACCAAAGGGGAGTTTCCAGTGGATCTATGAGAGGTTCCATGAGGTCAGAGCTAAGCTTTGTAATTATCCAGATAATCTCTTCAGGTGGTTCTCAGCTGATCTTGCCAGGGTTTGACTCAGCTGATCTTAAGAAATGCTAGTGTGTCAAGTTGACAACCCAATATTAACGTATCACTCATGGAGATAAGAAAGGTATGGTGAGCAGACTGGAGATTCTGCAGCAGACACTGGATAGACGTGTCCCCTCCGTCATCTTCTCACACCTTTGGTGTCTTGAATCTTTCAGTCATTCCTGAAATGATATCACGGTCATGTTGCCCTCTTTAAAGAGCGGAGAGAAGTCTACAGGCCAGTGAGTTTAGTTAGAACGTGACTTAGTGGTTGGAGGAGGGCTCAGGGTGTGAAGGACGGCTTTGCAACAGAAAGGCTGAGTTTGAAGCCCAGGGCCCACATAAAAATACAAGGCAGAAGGTGGCAATCTGCAACTGGTGGCGAGCCTGGATAACTCCAGAGCAAAGCCCAAAAGGAAAAAGCAATACACATACAAAAACACAAATAATAAAGTTGAAAAATTATAAATAAATGAAGAACTTGTACGTAGTGTAAAACATGTTGTGCAGCCTCTCTGAGACTGGTAAACCTACAGGGAAGTGGCGGTGGGGGTTGTTTTTAAATACTAGCTTTTCTTTTCCCCTCCCAAAGAAGCACGTGAGAGGGCCCCTCTTTCATACTCTGCATGATGTCCCAGGAAGGGGAGGGGTAGAGGCAACAATATTGTGAAGGGAAAATATTCAGTCCCTTTCCACTATGCTTTGGAGGGGAAGAGAAAAGGTCAGTATTTAAAACAAGAGACCTTTTGAAGGTATCGCTGGTAGGACCAACTGAGTGTCGGTGAGCAAAAGGGTTGGCTGACAAGTCCCTTGCCACCCAGTTCATCCCTGAAAACCCACGTGGTCAGTGTAGATGGAGAACAAAAAATCTGCCAAGTTGGTCTTTCTGGCATCGAGTTACAATGCTATGGCAAGTATGCCAGAGAGAAGATAGACAGAGCAGAGAGAGAGAGAGACAAGAGACGGAACAGAGACCAGAAAGTGACTCAATGCAATTAAAATATGAAATGCAGAGTAAAAGGGAATGTGGTCGACGCAGCTTCAACGGGACACTGTACTAAAATTCCTGAAATTTAAAAACTCTTTGTGGACTAGAGTTAGCTCAGTGAATTAAGCCTGTTCTCTTGCCAATCATGATACCCATGAATGTTATTTTTCCCCTCAGAACTACATTAAAAAAAAAAAAAAGGCATGGGAGCATCTGGTTTACGCTGTTTATAGCCGCAACGGCCCGGGGAGGCAAAACAGCAGATCCTGGGTTTGCTGGATGCCAGCTAGCCAGCTGAGCAGACTCCAGGGCAATAGGAAGAGCCTGTCTCAAGAAAGACTTTGTTAAGAAACAGTGTTCAAGGCTGTCCGCTGACCTACCACATGCGGAGAAGAGAGAGAGAGAGAGAGAGAAGAGAGACAGAGACAGACGAGAAAAGAGATCTACGTAGTAAATTAGAATAAATCATTAATGGTCTTTTTATTTTATTATTTGGAGACGATACGTGCTTAACGGTAACTGCCCGGTTGGCCTCAAATTCAGGCTTGAAAGGATCCGGCC